>JBAIZL010000004.1:120709731-121234731 GCA_036971475.1 Prosapia bicincta | reverse complement strand
GAGATACCGTATAACGTTGCTAGAGATACCGTATAACGTTACCGAGAGATACCATATAACGTTGATAGAGATACCGTATAACGTTGCTAGAGATACCGTATAACGTTACCGAGAGATATCGTATAACGTTACCGAGAGATACCGTATAACGTTATCGAGAGATACCGTATAACGTTGCAAGATATACCGTATAACGTTACCGAGAGATACTGTATAACGTTGCTAGAGATACCGTATAACGTTGCTAGAGATACCGTATATCGTTACCGAGAGATACCATATAACAGTGCTAGAGATACCGTATAACGTTGCTAGATATACCGTATAACGTTGCTAGATATACCGTATAACGTTGCTAGAGATACCGTATAACGTTACCGAGAGATACCGTATAACGTTGCTAGAGATACCGTACAACGTTACCGAGAGATACCGTATAACGTTGCTAGAGATACCGTATAACGTTAGCGAGAGATACCGTATAACGTTGCTTGAGATACCGTATAACGTTGCTAGAGATACCGTATAACGTTGCTAGAGATACCGTATAACGTTGCTAGAGATACCGTATAACGTTGCTAGAGATACCGTATAACGTTGCTAGAGATACCGTATAACGTTGCTAGAGATACCGTATAACGTTGCTAGAGATACCGTATAACGTTGCTAGAGATACCGTATAACGTTGCTAGAGATACCGTATAACGTTGCTAGAGATACCGTATAACGTTGCTAGAGATACTGTATAACGTTGCTAGAGATACCGTATAACGTTGCTAGAGATACCGTATAACGTTGCTAGAGATACCGTATAACGTTGCTAGAGATACCGTATAACGTTGCTAGAGATACCGTATAACGTTGCTAGAGATACCGTATAACGTTGCTAGAGATACCGTATAACGTTGCTAGAGATACCGTATAACGTTGCTAGAGATACCGTATAACGTTGCTAGTGATACCGTATAACGTTGCTAGAGATACCGTATAACGTTGCTAGAGATACCGTATAACGTTGCTAGAGATACCGTATAACGTTGCTAGAGATACCGTATAACGTTGCTAGAGATACCGTATAACGTTGCTAGAGATACCGTATAACGTTGCTAGAGATACCGTATAACGTTGCTAGAGATACCGTATAACGTTAGCGAGAGATACCGTATAACGTTGCTAGAGATACCGTATAACGTTGCTAGAGATACCGTATAATATAACGTTGCTAGAGATACCGTATAACGTTGCTAGAGATACCGTATAACGTTGCTAGAGATACCGTATAACGTTGCTAGAGATACCGTATAACGTTGCTAGAGATACCGTATAACGTTGCTAGAGATACCGTATAACGTTGCTAGAGATACCGTATAACGTTGCTAGAGATACCGTATAACGTTGCTAGAGATACCGTATAACGTTGCTAGAGATACCGAGAATAGAACAGTACCGCTACACCACGTGACAATGGAATTGTCACAGACCTGCATGGAATAAGCTTGAGAGTACGTAAGTAATAGTTCTTGAAAGTCGTCTGGCAAATAGACCAAGTAAGATTTTTATTTAAGGGGATAATGCCACTTTTCCGATGAAAAAAACCATGTTTTTTTAGAGCCTAATATTTTTCTCCATTTTATCCTGTTAACGAAAATATATACTTTTATATACACATGAGAAAAGTATAGAGTATACATATACATAGGCCTATATATAGTAATTATACCTATATAGAAGTACCATAAAAATAACAAAAGTAACGTACCGTTTAGTTTCCAGGGACATCAGAGACAATTATATTAGTTATCTACACTCATTTCTCTTTCTTTCTCATTAAAATGTATTTGTGCTCGATCGTAGAACAAGGTAAGAGTTAAATACACCATGTATTTAGGGGATGGGGACTCTAAGCGATATTCATCTGTACTAGAAAGTAAGGCTTATGGTGATAGCAGCAATATTGAAAAATTGGAATGTATCAGACACGTGCAAAAGCGCTTGGGGATGCGTCTGAGGAAGTTGAAAAAATACCACAAAGCTGAAAAACGTAGTGAAAACAAAGTTTTAGGTGGTGCACGAAGGCTTAAAGACGCTACAATAGACCAGCTACAAAAATGTTATGGGTCAGCCATCAAGAATAATCTCACAGACGTTGATGAGACATGAAAAAAGCTATCTGGGCTACATATTTCAATACACTATCAATTGAGATAAAGCCTCAGCATCAGTTATGCCCCAAGGGAATGGATTCTTGGTATAGCTATAATAAATCTTTAGATCTAAAAACGGTTTATGAGCACACAAATCCTCTAGCTGAGCCTATCATGCTAGCTATAAAGTCCATCTAGACCTCACCAAAATTGAGCTTCTAACGCTTAGTTGCTTGCACAGCAAGACCCATAACCCTAACGAAAGCTTCAATAGTTTTATTTGATGAAGGTTAAAAAAAGACTGGTTTTGTAGGCCTAAACACTCTTTAATTAGGATTTAATTTAGCATTTAATGAAGACTGAACTGCGAAAACAAATGTTTTAGATAGAATAGACATAAGACCTGGAAATTTCACGGTAGAAACTCTAAAGCAAATTGATAGTATAAAAATACAAAAGCTTATAAAGAGACACAGGAAGGCAACAAGAAGTTGAGAAACAAGAGAAGATTATTTAAGAGGAAGAGGGAATATGAAGATATGCGAGACTACCGTCCAGGAGGATTTTAATGTAAGAGAGGTACTGTCTTTTTTTAACTTGCGTTTTCCGAAAAATATGTTTTTTGGAGACAAGGTACCAATAACTCTTGAACCATAAGAGCTAGAGACCTGAAATTATTTTTGTGTACTAACAACATCACTTCATAAATAATACCCTAAAATGAAATATAGTAATTTGTTTCATTTAAGACCAGAAAAAAATGACATATATTCTAAAAATGTGCCAAAATGTATGACAATTTTAATTACTTAAAAAAGTAATTTTAGAGTATTGTGTCTCCATAGTAATAATAATAATAATAATAATAATAATAACAATAATAATAATTGCCTACAAATTTCATTGGGATATCTTTAATAGTTTTAGAGATAATTGTATCTAATTGAATATCCAAACTAACATTTAATTAAACACGGCAGAGTGAAAGTAGCAATCTCATTACTTTTGTCTATAGCATTTTAAATATAATAATACAATGATTGCATAATTCGTTTCTAGGAGGTAATTATTAAAATTTTATTTCCTAATATTATTAATTATTATTTTTTGCCACTTTTTAGTTCCATGTGTGGCATAATTCGGTGATTAATCATTTGTCAAACTTTTATAAAATTAGTCGCGTCGCTTTCGGTATGTTTCGAGTTTAGTGGGAGTTTGATTGATGGATTTGTTTGGTAACAATGTGGCCGTGGCATTGTTTTACGAGTGAAACAAGGGACATTTGGTTGAGGTTTTCACTAATTAGTTGTTACCCTATTCCTTTGTTTGGAAATTACTACGATCCGTAATAATTATAGTAAAATACGTACAGGTTAAATTTTGAATAAATTTATTTTAAGTTTATCTATAGAGTAATTATTTTCATAGTTTTACAGTTTTATTTTCAGTCACAAGGCGCTTATATCGAATGATACGTAGATGCTAGAACGACTATCTTCAACTTTCAATTCTCTGTAAACTACTTTTGTTTTGCTTTTTGTTCATATAGATTTGAGATACGTCATGAATACTCCGTGTTCTTGTTACGTTAATGTTTGTAACTTTCTCTCATTAGTAGCGCACGGTTTCACTATTACCACTGACAATAAATTAACTACACGGCGTTGTATTTTGTCCAAGTCTGTAGTGTATATATACATACACAACTAAACCTACCATTATACTGCTTGTCCGAGGAAGAATAGTTACAAAAACACCCAAATACATATAATATCAATAACTCTAAATATATACCATATCAAAACTATTGTAAAAGGCTTAAGTGTTAATGTGTTGCAGTTTATCGGCGATATTGTTGTTGCTTATTTCTAAAAACAAATTCGTTTTTTAGCACGATTCAATTTAGCAATATTTAATCGATGGTAGGATCGTATCTTTTAATAGAACGAGTATTGGTGTGAACACGACACTAGTTGAATTTGAGCATTTTTCATGAACTGAATACAAAGAGCTGTCACTAAATAATTGATGAGTACCTGCAATTTGTGCTGAAAGTGTCAATTGTTCGTTTTTGTCGCAGCTCATAAACGGACGAGTATTAGGCACATGATCAAATCATAGCGATATGCAATTGTTTATGAATCGCTACCCAATTGTGACTATTCATCAAATTGGATAAAAGAAACGAGTTTGTGGTAAAATGTTTATGACTATGGTCATACTATCGAGTAATAACGAACAATAGTCATATTATTGTTAATTTATCGATTAACAAACCTGACGGGACTGAAAATCCAAGCACACTATTGTACTCTCCATACCTCCATGAACAATATGTGTGCTAACAATGCCTTGAATATAAATCTTCAGTATTTGTGTTTATAAATATAAAGAGATAACACATGAGTAAAACCAATAACGTGTTTTCCATTTCGTGCGATCGGATTTTTATTCAATCTTGGACATCAATCAATTGTTTGCGCAATGAATATATTCTGTTCTGCACTATGTCGAGGGAGTTTAGTTTAGATTCCCCATGGAATATCATTCGAGCCCACTGCGATCAAGTATTGCATTCTTATTGTACTTCAGAATGTTTGTCCACTCAAACGTTTATGCCTCATCGTCAACAGAAGTAAACATTAACAGCACAGCAAAAGTTAATGTTATGTCGTCCTATTGTATCAAAGGGGAACAATATCTATGCATAACTTAACAACACCGATTGTTTGTTATTTCAGAGAGTTTTTATAATATTTCTGCATAAATTAATTATTTTTTTATTTATATTGTTTTTGGAACACCTTCAATAAATACATAAACAGTAAAAGTGAAAGTGTCATTTGCTTCAACTATTTTGTCGAAATTCTTGTTAATTAAAAAACAATATTTTTAATATAAAGTAAATTTCCCAAAATCTAAGCAGAACTGCACTTTCTGTATTTGTTTGGTCGTGTTTTTTTTACTACCGGTGGTTTAAATTCATATTTTTCACTTGCTAAATCTTACACAAATCCTTACTACAGGATAAATTTTATTCACCCATTTTAAACAAGACTCAGTTTTATAGTTTTCTAATTTTCTAATCCCAAATCGCTCTTACAAAAGATATCCTCCTTCTTTTATTGTTCTTTAAATTACCAGATCCATCTTCTGGCCTCCAGACAATAGACCGAAAGGAAACTCTTAATCCTTAGTGATATATTCATTATAATATACGAGTATATTTACCAGTCGCCCCAAAGAAACAAAAAAGGTTTTTTCAGTCACTAGGTCAGTTCAACTTGTGAGAATGAATGCCTAGGTTCAACCTATAAAAGTAATGAGGCGTGGTGCTGGTCTCATTACCTTCCTTACGTACCCAAGTATGGCAGTCGTACTGTGACTGCCTTCAGATATGGCAACGGGAAAAGAGATTACTATTAGTCCATAAATAATAATACAACTGAGTCACGGCGGGTGTAAACATAACAGACGTATAATAAAATAGCGACAATTTTTAAATCGTTGTGTTCCTGTGACTTCATACGTGGTTATATTTTAGTGAAATGACTTATTAAATTTCTATTAATGAGAACCGGATTAGATTTTATTCTAGATTTTATTAGAAATACAAACTCTTCTAGAAATCTACCATAGGGTTGAACTATAGCCTACTTACGGAGTATTGTTCTCCACCCATCTTTACAGTCTTGGTCTTATTACATCCATGTATACGTCATGTTATCTCAGCCCAACATTACATTAAAAAACTGACCTATAGCCTATTTAGGGAGTATTGTTCTTTACCCCTCCTATACAGTCTTGGTCTTATTACAGCCATGTACATTATGTTAATGTCAGCCCAACATCGCATCATAGGCTTGAACTATAGCTTACTTAGGGAGTATTGTTCTTTACCCCTCTTATACAGTCTTGGTCTTATTACAGCCATGTACATTATGTTAATGGCAGCCCAACATCGCATTATAGGATTGACTTATAGCCTACTTAGGAAGTATTGTTTTCTACCCCTCTTATACAGTCTTGGTCTTATTGCAGCCATGTAAATTATGTTAATGGCAGCCCAACATCGCATCATAGGCTTGAACTATAGCTTACTTAGGGAGTATTGTTCTTTACCCCTCTTATACAGTCTTGGTCTTATTACAGCTAAGTACATTATGTTAATGGCAGCCCAACATCGCATCATAGGATTGACTTATAGCCTACTTAGGGAGTATTGTTTTCTACCCCTCTTATACAGTCTTGGTTTTATTACAGCCATGTACATTATGTTAATGTCAACACAGCATCGCATCATAGGATTGACTTATAGCCTACTTAGGGAGTATTGTTTTCTACCCCTCTTATACAGTCTTGGTCTTATTGCAGCTATGTACATTATGTTAATGTCAACACAACATCGCATCATAGGTTCGAACTATAGCCTACTTAGGGAGCATTGTTCTTTACCCATTTTTTACAGTCTTGATTTTATTACAGCCATGTACAGATCGTCAAAGTTATGTTAGGGTGGTGTGCAGAGACGGATTTGGTAGATTTGATGGTGGGGAGAAATAGTAGTGCGGTAGTGGAGGGGGATTTTACAGCTGACACGCTGGAATGAACAACACAGCAAATAGTACCGTTACAGTTTTAGTTTATGAGACAATGTTTATGTGTTTAGTGTATCGACCAAAACAGTATTTTTCAATACTAAATATGCCTCAATCGAAGACAAGTCTGTTTGGCAGAGGAGTGGCGCAGAAAGCCAACTAAATGCATTATTATTAATGTATTTAACAACATATCTTCTTAAAATCCCAACATGTCTTGCTCGGTAATTCAAGACCGCGTAGCAAACCTTTGTGGAATATCAGTTCATAGATTATGGAAATTATTGACGGAGGAAAAACGACTAGGGGAAAACGATACATTCAGTACACCAGGTAAAATTCGTCCAAGAAAAATTAAAAAAGTCAACATCGATGATTTTCAAAAATGTGCATTACGAAAAATAGTTCTTAATTTTCATACAACTCATCACGCGCTCTCAACATTGAAGAATGTGCTAAGAGTTTTAAAGCTTGAATATCCGGAGTTAGAATTTAATTTCACTCATGAAACTTTACGCAAAATTTTGAGATCCATGGGATTTAAATGGAAAAAAAACTGAAAAAAAAAAGAATCAGTTATGATCTAAAAACATGATATCCGCTTTAAAAGAGTAAGCTATTTAAATAAAATTCGACAGTATAGTATATATTTCGACGGAAAATAGGCATATAATATTTGCAGATGCGTCTTATATTCATTCGACGGATACCACGAGTTTAGCATGGACTAATGAATCTGCTAACGGCTACAAAAAAAATATATTAAAGGAATCAGGACTAATCATAGTCCAAGCTGGCAGTGAAACAGGAGGTGTGGAAAATGCTCTTTTGGTCTTTAGAGCAGGCCAGAAAATAGGAAACTATCACAATGGCATGAATGCGGAGAACTATGAGAAATGAATTGAAAATCGGCTAATCAGAAATCTACCAAAACAAATATATTCTTGTGTTAGATAACGCTCCTTATCATAATAAATTAGCGGCTGTTACTCCAAATTCAAACAGCAGATAGTCAATATTGATGACATGGTTAAAAGAAAGAAACATTCCATGTTCTGAAGTAATGTTGAAATGTGAACTGTATGAGTTAGTAAAATGAACAAGTCACGCCACGAGGGGTATTATTTCGATCGCTTATTGGAACGTGAAGGTCATAAAGTATTGAGACTGCCACCTTACCACCCAGACTTGAATCCCATGGAATTAATTTGGGGGAAAATAAAAAATGAGATTGCTAGAACGTTACGAATGACATTCGTAATGTGAAAACAATGGTTGAACAGAAGTTAAGCGAAATAAGTACGGATATTTGGAAAAAAGTATTAAAGTATTATCATGTATTAAAAATAGAAAATGAATATTACAAGACAGAAAGAGCCATGGACGAGCAGTTAGAAAGTATAATAATTACAAATGACAATGATGGTAGCAGTGATGGAAAATCTGAGAGTGACAGTGAACAGTTTGACGCAGATGACATTGTGCAATTATAAATAAAATTATGAGTTACAAGTCATGTATTAAACCGTTGTAGCCAATACTGTAACCAAAATATATTTAGTGAATTTTATGGTTTCTCCGTACCGTAGGTTTATATGATCTAGGCCCACGGGAGCCTCTTTTTCCTAAAAGAGCGACCTCCAACAGGGTGGAAGGGTTGACGTATCCTTGGGGGCTTTTCACTAATGTCCACCGACCGACCACAGATAATAAAATAGTCGACCGTAATAGATACTATCCCTTCTTTACGTCAGCTGGAGTAGAACGAGAAAAAGCACGCATGCGCAAACGTAAACATCTAACGTAAGTCATCCCTTCTACAGCCGGCCGTACTCCCCGCTCACTTCTTCTACATGCGCCAACTACTCTTACAAAACTTTGACAGCCTGTACGGTTTGTTAATCTAAACCCAGCATTGCACCATAGAACTGACCTATACCAGTAGAGAAGGCTATCGTTGAGATGGGGCGCTTGGGAGGGAGCCAATAGGAAAGCCGGATTTGCTACCCCCACCCCTTTCCAAGATGGCGGCGCCCATATGGCGGGAACAAGATGGCGACGCCCATAAGCGCGGGAACAAGATGGCGGCGCCCATTTGGCGGGAAGAAGATGGCGTCTCAATATAGTGTCCTAACCTAAGAAAAACCGTTGTATGTGTATGTTGGTTCGATGAGGGGGTGGGGTCGCCCTAGGGGTTGTTTTAAATAATATATAAAATTGCCTAAAAACGACCGGTTAGATCAAACGACCAACGCTCCAACTAAACAACTGTCTTACGCTAAGTTTAACCGACCAACATACGCGAAGTTCAAACGAACAACATTTACACCAAGTTCAAATAGTCAACAGTCAACAGGTGATTTTTCCATGTTTAATAATGCATGTATCCCCTGCGCAGGCGCTAATACTTAGATAATCTTGTAATTATAACCAATGCTATACATGGTTTAAATCATTTGCTTGAGATGTGTACAAGGGTATAACAGCCTTAGAAGAAGAAAGTGATTTTCCATGGTACCTAATACATGTATTCTCTGCGCATGCGCAGAGAATACATGCATTATTAAACATGGAAAAATCACCTTCTTCACTAAAGCTGTTATAGTTTTGTACACATCTCAAACAAATGACTTAACCCATGTATAGCGTTGCCTAATATTACAAGATTATCTAAGTATTAGCGCCTGCGCAGAGAATACATGCATTAGGTAACATGGAAAATCACCTTCTTTACTAAAGCTGTTATACCCTTGTACACATCTCAAACAAATGACTTAACGCATGTATAGCATTGGTTATAATTACAAGACTATATAAGTATTAGCGCCTGCGCAGAGAATACATGTAAAAAAAACATGGAAAATCACCTTCATCACTAAACCTAATCTATACCTGTATTTCACTCAAACGAATAGCATAATGACTGTAACGCATTGTTTATTATTACAATATAACTGAAGTATTTGGACATAGGCACGGAATACATATCTGATGATAAGACGACATGATCATGAAAATGTACATATGGGTTTAATCTTCGTTAACTTGTATTAGAAGCTGTTTTTGATTATTTTGTGGTATTTGTGGAGTTGTATCAGCGCTACTAGCGGCTAGCTACGAAAGAGAATGGAATTAAGTTTATCATTACATAAAGAAACGGGAAATCTGTTAGACCAAATTATATAAATGCATCTCATAAAATTACCTACTCTTTTAGCGTCCAGAAATCCGTATTAAAGTAAAACTAATGAGAATGGGTAAAGTTTAGAAATAAACAAACTGGATACTTTGACAGCAATACTGTAATTCGATGACATGGAAAAACAGGGTTACAAGAGATTACACGTTTAGTGAGAGTTTACATGAGTTTAGCGAAATCAAGGCTGTTGACACGGTGTGATGTATTTTAATAGTGCTCAAGATGAGCATGTATTACCTGTATTTTTAGTCGCCTGTATACTCTTGACGCCTGTAAATATAAGTCAGTTAAAGGTTTAAGTCACCTGTATAGGTAGTCACTTGTATACGTAGTCACGTGTATACTTAATCACCTCTATTCGCTAGCATACGTCGCAACACGATTACACCAACATGTATATTTAGTCACCTGTGGACGTAGACACACCTATACGTAGCCGCTTATATATGTAGACAGTTTCATACCCCTGTATACATAGTCACGTGTATATTTTATCACCTGTATACGTGGTTACCTGTGGACGCAGACCCCTTGCATACGTAGTCACCTGTATAGATAGCCACCTGCATGTGTCGGTAGTCACATGAATAGGTATCTCATATGTATACGTAACTAACTGTACACGTAGTCAAAGTGAACAAATTAGTAAAAGTGTAAATAATTGTATAAAGCAGTGATTTGCATACGTAGTCCCTTCTATTCGTAGTCATCTGTATTCCTAATCATCTGTATATGTAACGACCTGTTCACGTTGTCATCTGTAAACGTAAACATCTGCATACATTGGCTACTACTACTACATTAGTCGGCTGTACATTTATGACACCAATATAGGTTTTTAACGGTTTTATGAGTACTATTACCTGTATAGGTAGTTATATACTTGTTTTAAGCCTGTACTTATTTTAACATTAGTCATAACATTAAGTATTAGTCAAAAGTTTAAATAATTGTATAAAGCAGTGATTTGTATACGTAGTCACCTGTATTAAGTCACCTGTATACGGATAGACCTCTATACGCAGGCATCTATATATATATATATATATTATAACATATACATCTTATATATACATCATATATATTTATATATACGCGGGCATCTATATCTATAATGAGTCACCTATATGAGCTCATCAAGTTTGTGATATCAATATAGGTTTATCAGTTTTATTGATTGGTCACCTATACCGTTAGTCACCTGTACATGCAGTCATCTTTATACGCAGTTACATATATACGTAACCCCTTGCATATGTCGCCTGTATACGTAGTACACTGTAAACGCTGTCACCTATTGGTCACATATATACGTAGTTACCTGTATACGATATCTCACACGCATCTAGTCCCCTGTGTACGGAGACACCTGTATGCGCAGGCATCTATATATATCAGTCACTTCTATAATGAGTCACCTATATGAGCTCATCAAGTTTGTGATATCAATATAGGTTTATCAGTTTTATTGATTGGTCACCTATACAGTTAGTCACCTGTACATGTAGTCACTTATATATTTACCCACTTTTATACACAGACTCCTGTATACGTATGCACCTTTTAATGTTGTCACCTGTATACTTGTCATCAGTATAGGTAGCCGTCTGTATGTATAGTCGCATGTATGTATGTATAAGATTTGTTTGTGTTTGTGACCGACAGGTTGTACAGCTTTATTTAATATTACGAACATTTAATTCAGACGTAACTAAGAGAAACGCCTATTGAAAATAATTATAATACCAATTAACATATGGTTGAGTTGTAGTACGTATGATTTATTAGCTGTAAAAACTTGTCGTTGTTTTTCAAAGATACACATAATTAATATAATATTAGGAGATTATTTTAGCTCTTTAACGAATAATGCAGTGTTAGTTTGATAATAAAAGAGTGTCGTTAACGTTAAATCTTTTCTCTTTATGATTGTAATGTTTGAGTTGTTACTATATTAGTACTTACATGTTATCCAGAATGAATACAACTGCACAACTGCATATCACAGGCACGGTGACGTCACACCCGCCCATGTTCTAAGCCTACCTTACCCATTTAGAATGAATAATGAAATATTCCACTCAGACCGGAAGCTTCCTTATCACGTAGATATCATTCTACGGGTGTGGTTTCTATAAGTCTACACTATTGTACAATTTAAACACTATTATAATTAATTTAAAAACATAAATTCTCCTTCTAACGCAGGTCAAAATTATATTCTACATTACAAGATTGTTAATTCAAAGATAATTGCGCCGTATAATATAGAGTAATAATATTCAGACATAATAATTACTCTAGCTTTCCAGCTTTTTCTTCTTTTCAAAATAATAAATAATTTATACAAACAGGGATCCTAAAATGTACTGCCGGCAAGTTATACAGTGTCTGGGGTTTACCTCTCTCACTGATAAACCACGTCATAATTATAACGGAGTATAATCTTTCTATCTGATACGGGGACAAGTCTCATCTCATGTCTATAACTCCTAAATATAGCCATAGGTTGCTCACGTTATAACAATTTCTCCCAGAATTACGAATGATAGTAAGTAAACACGCATACGGTATTTAAGGGTCTGAAATACTCAGAAAGCTGCCGATACCGTCTTAAGACCGTCCTTTCTCTGAGGTTTTTAAATCTATATAGGTCCAAAGCGTCGAACACATGACGGTGTGATCCTGACACCTGTGAGGAGTCGCAGTCAGTCAGACATTGGTAGGCTCAAAGTATAGTAACACCCTATATCTGAGCCCTAGGTCATTCAGACCTCAAGCCAGATCGTGCTAGTCTGGGGTGTGTTACGTGGCGTTTTGGTATCTTACGATTTAGTTTCCATAGAGAACCGTTTTCTATGTGTACTGACGATAGGAACCATTGCTCCACAGCATGAGTTACTAGTAGTGTCTTGACTAATTTTGTCTAGGCGTTTAGGTTCCTGTTGGTAGAGGTTGCATGGATACATTGTTGGGGCCATGGGCGTTTCTTTGTCAGCTAGGCGGGGATGTGGCGTGGGGGGTCAGTCTTTCTATCATCAGTGGTGTAGGAGCTGTTCTTGACTTCATGTTAGAGGACCGTCTGTATTTTGTCGACCACATGGTCAACATCCTCGTAGCTGTCAGTCGGGTTACCGTGATGTTTGTAGAAGGCACTCATTGAAGCGTTCCCAATTGGTTTTCGTAGGCATTTAAACTGTGGGAGGTGGAACGTCAGGTGGGTCGTCAAGTGTTAGAATAACGGGCCATAGCCCAGGCTTAGATAGTCTATATTGATGAGCGATTGTCTGAGGATGATGTTTTAAACACGGTAGTGTCTAGGACATCATGCCTGTACCTGCGATTGGATGGGTATTATGTGGTCAGCTGGTTCCAGTTTTTTTGACGCCTGGCTTGTTGGTAAGGTACCTATGAAGAACATTGCCGTGTGGTTTGGAGACAGTAAAGCTCTATATCGGCTGTTTGAAATTAAGATCCTCCATGAGATTGATGGGTCATCAGTGTTTTGTAGGAAGTCCGAGACAGAGCTAGATAGCCTATTACCAGGTTGTAGATAAGCGGAGAATATATAAAGGTTGGTACCATCGTAGTGTACCTGATCACCTGTGTGTTCAAGTTTGGTGTTGGGGCGATTTATTACAGCCTGATGTACTAGCCTTCTGTGAACCAGTAGGCGATGCCTCCGGCCGAGCGGTGGCTCAAATGGCTCGGGCAATCAATGCGGTATGCATTTTAGCATGGAATCTGACGGAGTCTGTCGGGAATGTTCAAGATATCAGTGCAATATAGATATCTTAAGGGTAGGGGAAGTGGCAGGGCTGCACTTTCTTTTTGACGACTACCCCATACGAGATAACATCGATCATGACGGGTTTGAGGTCGTCGGTTTAGGTAGTTTAGGTTAAAATGATACAAGGAGGTTAGTCTTTTTTTTATGTAGGGGAGGTATCCGAGGTCCGTGCCTCTGAGGGGTGTATTTGCAACCCCTTTCTCCGTAGGGTTGTGTAGGTCTGAGCAGGTACAGGCTTTTTCGTTGTTTTCCCTTTATAAAAGCTAGGAAATACCCACGACTGAGCATGCAGGTGCTCCGAGACTAACCTTATGCTAAGAAATATTTGAGTTATTATTATTTCACCTTTACACATAACGGTTAGGAGTGCAAGTGTCTAGATAACAATAACATTGTATATTTGCAACACGCAGTATTAGGCGTTACAGAGAATCAACTTTGTTATACGGTACACCTGTAAACAGACATAGAGTTCGGTGTACTGATATTCATACTCTTCACACATCTCGCTTCTGCGGGTGCGCCTGCAGCAACGCGCCGTGTATTGCGTGTCCGTCAGGCGTAAGCATACCGAGCGCCTTCAATGTGATGGGCCGATTCCTGCGCTGACTGTTGACTATTTGAACTTGGTGTAAATGTTGTTCGTTTGAACTTCGCGTATGTTGGTCGGTTAAACTTAGCGTAAGACAGTTGTTTAGTTGGAACGTTGGTCGTTTGTACTAAACCGATCTTTTTTAGGCGATTTTATATATTATTTAAAACAACCCCTAGGGCGACCCCACCCCCTCATCGAACCAACATACACATACAACGGTTTTTCTTAGATTAGGACACTATATTGAGACGCCACCTTGTTCCCGCCAATTGGGCGCCGCCATCTTGTTCCCGCGCTTATGGGCGCCGCAATCTTGTTCCCGACATATGGGCACCGCCATATTGGAAAGGGATGGGGGTAGCAAATCCGGCTTTCCTATTGGCTCCCTCCCAAGCGCCCCATCTCAACGATAGCCTTCTCTACTTATACCCTACTTAGGGAGTATTGTTCTCTACCCCTCCTATACCTTGGATATCCGTATACAGTTTTCTTACAGCTATGTACGTTATGTTAATCTGAGCCCAGCATCGCACCATAGAACTGACCTATATCGTACTTAGGGAGTATTGTTCTCTACCCCTCCTATACCTTGGAAATCCGTATACAGTTTCCCTACAGCTATGTACGGTATGTTAATCTGAGCACAGCATCGCACCATAGAACTAACCTATACCCTACTTAGGGAGTATTGTTCTCTACCCCTCCTATACCTTGGATATCCGTATACAGTTTTCTTATAGCTATGTACGGTTTGTTATTCTAAACCCAGCATCGCGCCATAGAACTGACATATATCCTACTTAGGGAGTATTGTTCTCTACCCCTCCTATACCTTGGATATCCGTATACAGTTTTCTTATAGTTATGTACGGTTTGTTATTCTAAACCCAGCATCGCGCCATAGAACTGACATATATCCTATTTAGGGAGTATTGTTCTCTACCCCTCCTATACCTTGGATAACCGTATACAGTTTTCTTACAGCTATGTACGTTATGTTAATCTGAGCCCAGCATCACACCATAGAACTGACCTATATCCTACTTAGGGAGTATTGTTCTCTACCCCTCCTATACCTTGGATATCCGTATACAGTTTCCCCACAGTTATGTACGTTATGTTAATCTGAGCCCAGCATCGCACCATAGAACAAACCTATATCCTACTTAGGAAGTATTGTTCTCTACCCCTCCTATACCTTCTGTATCCGTATACAGTTTTCTTATAGCTATGTACGGTTTGTTAATCTAAACCCAGCATCGCGCTATAGAACTGACCGATACCCTACTTAGGGACTATTGTTCTCTACCCCTCCTATACCTTGGATATACGTATACAGTTTTCTTATAGCTATGTACGGTTTGTTAACCTAAACCCAGCATCGCGCCATATAACTGACCTATATCCTACTTAGGGAGTATTGTTCTCTACACCTCCTATACCTTGGATATCCGTATACAGTATTCTTATAGCTATGTACGGTTTGTTAATCTAAACCCAGCATCGCGCTATAGAACTGACCTATACCCTACTTAGGGAGTATTGTTCTCTACTCCTCCTATACCTTGGATATCCGTATACAGTTTTCTTACAGCTATGTACGATATGTTAATCTGAGCCCAGCATCACACCATATAACTGACCTATATCCTACTTAAGGCGTATTGTTCTCTACTAATCCTATATCTTGGATATCCGTATACAGTGTTTTTACAGCTATGTACGTTATGTTAATCTGAGCCCAGCATCACACCATAGAACTGACCTATATCCTACTTAGGTAGTATGGTTCTCTACCCCTCCTATACCTTGGATATCCGTATACAGATTTCTTACAGCTATGTACGTTATGTAAATCTGAGCACAGCATCACACCATAGAACTGACTTATATCCTACTTAGGTAGTATTGTTCTCTACCCCTCCCATACCTTGGATATCCGTATACAGTTTTCTTACAGCTATGTACGTTATGTTAATCTGAGCCCAGCATCACACCATAGAACTGACCTAAACCATACTTAGGGAGTATGGTTGTCTACCCCTCCTATACCTTGGATATCCGTATACAGATTTCTTACAGCTATGTACGTTATGTTAATCTGAGCCCAGCATCACACCATAGAACTGACTTATATCCTACTTAGGTAGTATTGTTCTCTACCCCTCCTATACCTTGGATAACCGTATACAGTTTTCTTACAGCTATGTACGTTATGTTAATCTGAGCCCAGCATCACACCATAGAACTGACCTATATCCTACTTAGGTAGTATTGTTCTCTACCCCTCCTATACCTTGGATATCCGTATACAGTTTTCTTACAGCTATGTACGTTATGTTAATCTGAGCCCAGCATCACACCATAGAACTGACCTATACCCTACTTAGGGAGTATGGTTCTCTACCCCTCCTATACCTGGGATATCCGTATACAGATTTCTTACAGCTATGTACGTTATGTTAATCTGAGCCCCAGCATCACACCATAGAACTGACTTATATCCTACTTAGGTAGTATTGTTCTCTACCCCTCCTATACCTTGGATATCCGTATAGAGTTTTTTACAGCTATGTACTTTACGTTAATCTGAGCCCAGCATCACACCATAGAACTGACTTATATCCTACTTAGGTAGTATTGTTCTCTACCCCTCCTATACCTTGGATATCCGTATACAGTTTTCTTACAGCTATGTACGTTATGTTAATCTGAGCCCAGCATCGCACCATAGAACTGACCTAAACCATACTTAGGGAGTATGGTTCTCTACCCCTCCTATACCTTGGATATCCGTATACAGTTTTCTTACAGCTATGTACGTTATGTTAATCTGAGCCCAGCATCACACCATAGAACTGACTTATAACCTACTTAGGTAGTATTGTTCTCTACCCCTCCAATATCTTGGATATCCGTATACAGTTTTTTACAGCTATGTACGTTATGTCAATCTGAGCCCAGCATCGCACCATAGAACTGACCTATACCATACTTAGGGAGTATGGATCTCTACCCCTCCTATACCTTGGATATCCGTATACAGTTTTCTTACAGCTATGTACGTTATGTTAATCTGTGCCCAGCATCGCGCCATAGAACCGACCTAAACCCTACTTAGGAAGTATGGTTCTCTACCCCTCCTATACTATGGATATCCGTAACAGTTTTTTTACAGCTATGTACGTTATGTTAATCTGAGCCCAGCATCTCACCATACAACTGACCTATTCCTACTTAGGGAGTATTGTTCTCTACCCCTCCTATACCTTGGATATCCGTATACAGTTTTCTTATGGTTATGTACGGTTTGTTAATCTGAGCCCAGCATCGCGCCATAGAACTGACCTATACCATACTTAGGGAGTATGGTTCTCTACCCCTCCTATACCTTGGATATCCGTATACAGTTTTCTTACAGCTATGTACGTTATGTTAATCTGAGCCCAGCATCGCGCCATAGAACCGACCTATACCCTACTTAGTAAGTATGGTTCTCTACCCCTCCTATACTATGGATATCCGTATACAGTTTTTTTACAGCTATTTACGTTATGTTAATCTGAGCCCAGCATCGCACCATAGAACTGACCTATATCCTACTTAGGGAGTATTGTTCTCTACCTCTCCTATACCTTAGATATCCGTATACAGTTTTCTTATAGTTATGTACGGTTTGTTAATCTAAACCCAGCATCGCGCCATAGAACTGACTGTTACCCTACTTAGGGAGTATTGTTCTCTACCCCTCCTATACTTTGGATATACGTATACAGTTTTCTTATAGCTATGTACGGTTTGTTAATCTAAACCCAGCATCGCGCCTTATAACTGACCTATATCCTACTTAGGGAGTATTGTTCTCTACCCCTCCTATACCTTGGATATCCGTATACAGTATTCTTATAGCTATGTACGGTTGGTTAATCTAAACCCAGCATCGCGCCATAGAACTGACCTATACCCTACTTAGGGAGTATTGTTCTCTACTCTTCCTATACCTTGGATATCCGTATACAGTTTTCTTACAGCTATGGACGTTGTGTTAATCTGAGCCCAGCATCACACAATAGAACTGACCTATATCCTACTTAAGGAGTATTGTTCTCTACTAATCCTATATCTTGGATATCCGTATATAGTGTTCTTACAGCTATGTACGTTATGTTAATCTGAGCCCAGCATCACACCATAGAACTGACCTATATCCTACTTAGGTAGTATGGTTCTCTACCCCTCCTATACCTTGGATATCCGTATTAAGTTTTCTTACAACTATGTTCGTTATGTGAATCTGAGCCCAGCATCGCACCATAGAACTGACCTATACCCTACTTAGGGAGTATGGGTCTCTACCCCTCCTATACCTTTAATATCCGTATACAGATTTCTTACAGCTATGTACGTTATGTTAATCTGAGCCCAGCATCACACCATAGAACTGACTTATATCCTACTTAGGTAGTATTGTTCTCTACCCCACCTATACTTTGGATATCAGTATACAGTTTTTTACAGCTATGTACGTTATGTTAATCTGAGCCCAGCATCGTGCCAAAGAACTGACCTATACTCTACTTAGGGAGTATGGTTCTCTACCCCTCATATACTTTGGATAAGCGTATACAGTTTTCTTACAGCTATGTACTTTACGTTAATCTGAGCCCAGCATCACACCATAGAACTGACCTATATCCTACTTAGGTAGTATTGTTCTCTACCCCTCCTATACTTTGGATATCCGTATACAGTTTTTTACAGCTATGTACGTTATGTTAATCTGAGCCCAGCATCGCACCATAGAACTGACCTAAACCATACTTAGGGAGTATGGTTCTCTACCCCTCCTATACCTTGGATATCCGTATACAGTTTTCTTACAGCTATGTACGTTATGTTAATCTGAGCCCAGCATCGCGCCATAGAACCGACCTATACCCTACTTAGTAAGTATGGTTCTCTACCCCTCCTATACTATGGATATCCGTATACAGTTTTTTTACAGCTATTTAGGTTATGTTAATCTGAGCCCAGCATCGCACCATAGAACTGACCTATATCCTACTTAGGGAGTATTGTTCTCTACCTCTCCTACACCTTAGATATCCGTATACAGTTTTCTTATAGCTATGTACGGTTTGTTAATCTAAACCCAGCATCGCGCCATAGAACTGACCGATACCCTACTTAGGGAGTATTGTTCTCTACCCCTCCTATACCTTGGATATACGTATACAGTTTTCTTATAGCTATGTACGGTTTGTTAATCTATACCCAGCATCGCGCCTTATAAGTGACCTATATCCTACTTAGGGAGTATTGTTCTCTACCCCTCCTATACCTTGGATATCCGTATACAGTATTCTTATAGCTATGTACGGTTTGTTAATCTAAACCCAGCATCACGCCATAGAACTGACCTATACCCTACTTAGGGAGTATTGTTCTCTACTCTTCCTATACCTTGGATATCCGTATACTGTTTTCTTACAGCTATGGACGTTGTGTTAATCTGAGCCCAGCATCACACAATAGAACTGACCTATATCCTACTTAGGTAGTATGGTTCTCTACCCCTCCTATACCTTGGATATCCGTATACAGATTTCTTACAGCTATGTACGTTATGTAAATCTGAGCACAGCATCACACCATAGAACTGACTTATATCCTACTTAGGTAGTATTGTTCTCTACCCCTCCCATACCTTGGATATCCGTATACAGTTTTCTTACAGCTATGTACGTTATGTTAATCTGAGCCCAGCATCACACCATAGAACTGACCTAAACCATACTTAGGGAGTATGGTTGTCTACCCCTCCTATACCTTGGATATCCGTATACAGATTTCTTACAGCTATGTACGTTATGTTAATCTGAGCCCAGCATCGCACCATAGAACTGACCTATACCCTACTTAGGGAGTATGGGTCTCTTCCCCTCCTATACCTTGGATATCCGTATACAGATTTCTTACAGCTATGTACGTTATGTTAATCTGAGCCCAGCATCACACCATAGAACTGACTGATATCCTACTTAGGTAGTATTGTTCTCTACCCCACCTATACTTTGGATATCAGTGTTAAAGAGTGTCGTTAACGTTAAATCTTTTCTCTTTATGATTGTAATGTTTGAGTTGTTACTATATTAGTACTTACATGTTATCCAGAATGAATACAACTGCACAACTGCATATCACAGGCACGGTGACGTCACACCCGCCCATGTTCTAAGCCTACCTTACCCATTTAGAATGAATAATGAAATATTCCACTCAGACCGGAAGCTTCCTTATCACGTAGATATCATTCTACGGGTGTGGTTTCTATAAGTCTACACTATTGTACAATTTAAACACTATTATAATTAATTTAAAAACATAAATTCTCCTTCTAACGCAGGTCAAAATTATATTCTACATTACAAGATTGTTAATTCAAAGATAATTGCGCCGTATAATATAGAGTAATAATATTCAGACATAATAATTACTCTAGCTTTCCAGCTTTTTCTTCTTTTCAAAATAATAAATAATTTATACAAACAGGGATCCTAAAATGTACTGCCGGCAAGTTATACAGTGTCTGGGGTTTACCTCTCTCACTGATAAACCACGTCATAATTATAACGGAGTATAATCTTTCTATCTGATACGGGGACAAGTCTCATCTCATGTCTATAACTCCTAAATATAGCCATAGGTTGCTCACGTTATAACAATTTCTCCCAGAATTACGAATGATAGTAAGTAAACACGCATACGGTATTTAAGGGTCTGAAATACTCAGAAAGCTGCCGATACCGTCTTAAGACCGTCCTTTCTCTGAGGTTTTTAAATCTATATAGGTCCAAAGCGTCGAACACATGACGGTGTGATCCTGACACCTGTGAGGAGTCGCAGTCAGTCAGACATTGGTAGGCTCAAAGTATAGTAACACCCTATATCTGAGCCCTAGGTCATTCAGACCTCAAGCCAGATCGTGCTAGTCTGGGGTGTGTTACGTGGCGTTTTGGTATCTTACGATTTAGTTTCCATAGAGAACCGTTTTCTATGTGTACTGACGATAGGAACCATTGCTCCACAGCATGAGTTACTAGTGGTGTCTTGACTAATTTTGTCTAGGCGTTTAGGTTCCTGTTGGTAGAGGTTGCATGGATACATTGTTGGGGCCATGGGCGTTTCTTTGTCAGCTAGGCGGGGATGTGGCGTGGGGGGTCAGTCTTTCTATCATCAGTGGTGTAGGAGCTGTTCTTGACTTCATGTTAGAGGACCGTCTGTATTTTGTCGACCACATGGTCAACATCCTCGTAGCTGTCAGTCGGGTTACCGTGATGTTTGTAGAAGGCACTCATTGAAGCGTTCCCAATTGGTTTTCGTAGGCATTTAAACTGTGGGAGGTGGAACGTCAGGTGGGTCGTCAAGTGTTAGAATAACGGGCCATAGCCCAGGCTTAGATAGTCTATATTGATGAGCGATTGTCTGAGGATGATGTTTTAAACACGGTAGTGTCTAGGACATCATGCCTGTACCTGCGATTGGATGGGTATTATGTGGTCAGCTGGTTCCAGTTTTTTTGACGCCTGGCTTGTTGGTAAGGTACCTATGAAGAACATTGCCGTGTGGTTTGGAGACAGTAAAGCTCTATATCGGCTGTTTGAAATTAAGATCCTCCATGAGATTGATGGGTCATCAGTGTTTTGTAGGAAGTCCGAGACAGAGCTAGATAGCCTATTACCAGGTTGTAGATAAGCGGAGAATATATAAAGGTTGGTACCATCGTAGTGTACCTGATCACCTGTGTGTTCAAGTTTGGTGTTGGGGCGATTTATTACAGCCTGATGTACTAGCCTTCTGTGAACCAGTAGGCGATGCCTCCGGCCGAGCGGTGGCTCAAATGGCTCGGGCAATCAATGCGGTATGCATTTTAGCATGGAATCTGACGGAGTCTGTCGGGAATGTTCAAGATATCAGTGCAATATAGATATCTTAAGGGTAGGGGAAGTGGCAGGGCTGCACTTTCTTTTTGACGACTACCCCATACGAGATAACATCGATCATGACGGGTTTGAGGTCGTCGGTTTAGGTAGTTTAGGTTAAAATGATACAAGGAGGTTAGTCTTTTTTTTATGTAGGGGAGGTATCCGAGGTCCGTGCCTCTGAGGGGTGTATTTGCAACCCCTTTCTCCGTAGGGTTGTGTAGGTCTGAGCAGGTACAGGCTTTTTCGTTGTTTTCCCTTTATAAAAGCTAGGAAATACCCACGACTGAGCATGCAGGTGCTCCGAGACTAACCTTATGCTAAGAAATATTTGAGTTATTATTATTTCACCTTTACACATAACGGTTAGGAGTGCAAGTGTCTAGATAACAATAACATTGTATATTTGCAACACGCAGTATTAGGCGTTACAGAGAATCAACTTTGTTATACGGTACACCTGTAAACAGACATAGAGTTCGGTGTACTGATATTCATACTCTTCACACATCTCGCTTCTGCGGGTGCGCCTGCAGCAACGCGCCGTGTATTGCGTGTCCGTCAGGCGTAAGCATACCGAGCGCCTTCAATGTGATGGGCCGATTCCTGCTATGTACGTTATGTTAATCTGAGCCCAGCATCTCACCATAGAACTGACCTATTCCTACTTAGGGAGTATTGTTCTCTACCCCTCCTATACCTTGGATATCCGTATACAGTTTTCTTATGGTTATGTACGGTTTGTTAATCTGAGCCCAGCATCGCGCCATAGAATCGACCTATACCCTACTTAGGAAGTATGGTTCTCTACACCTCCTATACTATGAATATCCGTATACAGTTTTTTTACAGCTATGTACGTTATGTCAATCTGAGCCCAGCATCGCACCATAGAACTGACCTATACCATACTTAGGGAGTATGGTTCTCTACCCCTCCTATACCTTGGATATCCGTATACAGTTTTCTTACAGCTATGTACGTTATGTTAATCTGAGCCCAGCATCGCGCCATAGAACCGACCTATACCCTACTTAGTAAGTATGGTTCTCTACCCCTCCTATACTATGGATATCCGTATACAGTTTTTTTACAGCTATTTACGTTATGTTAATCTGAGCCCAGCATCGCACCATAGAACTGACCTATATCCTACTTAGGGAGTATTGTTCTCTACCTCTCCTATACCTTAGATATCCGTATACAGTTTTCTTATAGTTATGTACGGTTTGTTAATCTAAACCCAGCATCGCGCCATAGAACTGACTGTTACCCTACTTAGGGAGTATTGTTCTCTGCCCCTCCTATACTTTGGATATACGTATACAGTTTTCTTATAGCTATGTACGGTTTGTTAATCTAAACCCAGCATCGCGCCTTATAACTGACCTATATCCTACTTAGGGAGTATTGTTCTCTACCCCTCCTATACCTGGGATATCCGTATACAGTTTGTTACAGCTATGTACGGTTTGTTATTCTAAACCCAACATCGCGCCATAGAACTAACCGATACCCAACTTAGGGAGTATTGTTCTCTACCCCTCCTATACCTTGGATATCCGTATACAGTTTTCTTATTGCTATGTACGGTTTGTTAATCTAAACCCAGCATCGCGCCATAGAACTGACCTATATCCTACTTAGGGAGTATATAGTTCTCTACCCCTCCTATACCTTGGATATCCGTATACAGTTTTCTTATAGCTATGTACGGTTTGTTAATCTAAACCCTGAATCGCGCCATAGAACTGACCTATACCCTACTCAGGGAGTATTGTTTTCTACTCCTCCTATACCTTGGATATCCGTATACAGTTATCTTATAGCTATGTACGGTTTGTTAATCTAAACCCAGCATCGCGCCATAGAACTGACCTATACCCTACTCAGGGAGTATTGTTCTCTACTCCTCCTATACCTTGGATATCCGTATACAGTTTTCTTATAGCTATGTACGGTTTGTTAATCTAAACCCAGCATCGCGCCATAGAACTGACCTATACAATACTCAGGGAGTATTGTTCTCTACTCCTCCTATACCTTGGATATCCGTATACAGTTTTGTTACAGCTATGTACGTTATGTTAATCTGAGCCCAGCATCGCACCATAGAACTGACCTATACCATACTTAGGGAGTATGGTTCTCTACCCCTCCTATACCTTGGATATCCGTATACAGTTTTCTTATAGCTATGTACGGTTTGTTAATATAAAGCCTGAATCGCGCCATAGACCTGACCTATACCCTACTCAGGGAGTATTGTTTTCTACCCCTCCTATACCTTGGATATCCGTATACAGTTTCACTACAGCTATGTACGTTATGTTAATCTGAGCCCAGCATCGCACCATAGAACTGACCTATATCCTACTTAGGGAGTATTGTTCTCTACCCCTCCTATACCTTGGATATCCGTATACAGTTATCTTATAGCTATGTACGTTATGTTAATCTGAGCCCATCATCGCACCATAGAACTGACCTATATCCTACTTAGGGAGTATTGTTCTCTACCCCTCCTATACCTTAGATATCCGTATACAGTTTTATTACAGCTATGTACGTTATGTTAATCTGAGCCCAGCATCGCACCATAGAACTGACCTATATCCTACTTAGGGAGTATTGTTCTCTACCCCTCCTATACCTTGGGTATCCGTATACAGTTTCCTTATAGCTATGTACGGTTTTTTATTCTAAACCCAGCATCGCGCCATAGAACTAACCGATACCCTAAGTAGGGAGTATTGTTCTCTACCCCTCCTATACCTTGGATATCCGTATACAGTTTTCTTATTGCTATGTACGGTTTGTTAATCTAAACCCAGCATCGCGCCATAGAACTGACCTATATCCTACTTAGGGAGTATTGTTCTCTACCCCTCCTATACCTTGGATATCCGTATACAGTTTTCTTATAGCTATGTACGGCTTGTTAATCTAAACCCTGAATCGCGCCATAGAACTGACCTATACCCTACTCAGGGAGTATTGTTCTTTACTCCTCCTATACCTTGGATATGCGTATACAGTTTTCTTACAGCTATGTACGTTATGTTAATCTGAGCCCAGCATCGCGCCATAGAACCGACCTATACCCTACTTAGGAAGTATGGTTCTCTACCCCTCCTATACTTTTGATTTCCGTATACAGTTTTGTTACAGCTATGTACGTTATGTTAAACTGAGCCCAGCATCGCACCATAGAACTGACCTACATCCTACTTAGGGAGTATGGTTCTCTACCCCTCCGATACCTTGGATATCCGTATACAGTTATCTTATAGCTATGTACGGTTTGGTAATCTAAACCCAGCATCGCGCTATAGAACTGTCCTATACCCTACTTAGGGAGTATTGTTCTCTACCCTCCTATACCTTGGATATCCGTATACAGTTCTCTTATAGCTATGTACGGTATGTTAATCTGAGCCCGGCATCGCACCATAGAACTGACATATATCCTACTTAGGTAGTATTGTGCTCTACCTCTCCTGTACCTTGGATATCCGTATACAGTTATCTTATAGCTATGTACGTTATGTTAATCTGAGCCCCGCATCGGACCATAGAAATAACGTGTACCCTACTTAGGGAGTATTGTTCTCTACCCCTCCTATACCTTGGATATCCGTATACAGTTTTGTTACAGATATGTACGCTTTGTTAATCTAAACCCAACATCTCGCCATAGAACTGTCCTATACTCTACTTAGGGAGTATTGTTCCCTACCCCTCCTATACCTTGGATATCCGTATACAGTTTTCTTACAGCTATGTACGTTATGTTAATCTGAGCCCAGCATCGCACCATAGAACTGACCTATACCCTACTTAGGGAGTATGGTTCTCTACCCTTCCTATACTTTGGATATCCGTATACAGTTTCCTTACAGCTATGTACGTTATGTTAATCTGAGCCCAGCTTCGCACCATAAAACTGACCTATACCCTACTTAGGGAGTATGGTTCTCTACTCCTCCTATACCTTGGATATCCGTATACAGTTTTCTTATAGCTATGTACGGTTTGTTAATCTAAACCCAGCATCGCGCCATAGAACTGACCTATACCCTACTCAGGGAGTATTGTTCTCTACTCCTCCTATACCTTGGATATCCGTATACAGTTTTCTTATAGCTATGTACGGTTTGTTAATCGAAACCCAGCATCGCGCCATAGAACTGACCTATACAATACTCAGGGAGTATTGTTCTCTATCCCTCCTTTACCTTGGATATCCGTATACAGTTTTCTTACAGCTATGTACGTTATGTTAATCGGAGCCCAGCATCGCAACATAGAACTAACCTATATCCTACTTAGGGAGTATTGTACTCTACCCCTCCTATACCTTGGATATCCGTATAAAGTTTTCTTATAGCTATGTACGCTTTGTTAATCTAAGCCCAGCATCTCGCCATAGAACTATCCTATACCCTACTTAGGGAGTATTGTTCTCTACCCCTCCTATACCTTGGATATCCGTATACAGTTTCCCTACAGCTATGTACGTTATGTTAATCTGAGCACAGCATCGCACCATAGAACTAACCTATACCCTACTTAGGGAGTATTGTTCTCTATCCCTCCTATACCTTGGATATCCGTATACAGTTTTCATATAGCTATGTACGGTTTGGTAATCTAAACCCAGCATCGCGCCATAGAACTGACATATATCCTACATAGGGAGTATTGTTCTCTACCCCTCCTATACCTTGGATATCCGTATACAGTTTCCTCACAGCTATGTACGTTATGTTAAACTGAGCCCAGCATCGCACCATAGAACTGACCTATATCCTACTTAGGGAGTATTGTTCTCTACCCCTCCTATACCTTGGATATCCGTATACAGTTTCCTCACAGCTATGTACGTTATGTTAAACTGAGCCCAGCATCGCACCATAGAACTGACCTATATCCTACTTAGGGAGTATTGTTCTCTACCCCTCCTATACCTTGGATATCCGTATACAGTTTCCCCACAGCTATGTACGTTATATTAAACTGAGCCCAGCATCGCACCATAGAACTGACCTATATCCTACTTAGGGAGTATTGCTCTCTACCCCTCCTATACCTTGGATATCCGTATACGGTTTCCCCACAGCTATGTACGTTATGTTAACCTGAGCCCAGCATCGCACCATAGAACTGACCTATATCCTACGTAGGGAGTATGGTTCTCTACCCCTCCTATACCTTGGGTATCCGTATACAGTTTTGTTACAGCTATGTACGGTTTGTTATTCTAAACCCAACATCGCGATATAAAACTAACCGATACCCAACTTAGGGAGTATTGTTCTCTACCCCTCCTATACCTTGGATATCCGTATACAGTTTTCTTATTGCTATGTACGGTTTGTTAATCTAAACCCAGCATCGCGCCATAGAACTGACCTATATCCTACTTAGGGAGTATATAGTTCTCTACCCCTCCTATACCTTGGATATCCGTATACAGTTTTCTTATAGCTATGTACGGTTTTTTAATCTAAACCCTGAATCGCGCCATAGAACTGACCTATACCCTACTCAGGGAGTATTGTTTTCTACTCCTCCTATACCTTGGATATCCGTATACAGTTATCTTATAGCTATGTACGGTTTGTTAATCTAAACCCAGCATCGCGCCATAGAACTGACCTATACCCTACTCAGGGAGTATTGTTCTCTACTCCTCCTATACCTTGGATATCCGTATACAGTTTCCCCACAGCTATGTACGTTATGTTAACCTGAGCCCAGCATCGCACCATAGAACTGACCTATATCCTACGTAGGGAGTATGGTTCTCTACCCCTCCTATACCTTGGGTATCCGTATACAGTTTTGTTACAGCTATGTACGGTTTGTTATTCTAAACCCAACATCGCGCCATAGAACTAACCGATACCCAACTTAGGGAGTATTGTTCTCTACCCCTCCTATACCTTGGATATCCGTATACAGTTTTCTTATTGCTATGTACGGTTTGTTAATCTAAACCCAGCATCGCGCCATAGAACTGACCTATATCCTACTTAGGGAGTATATAGTTCTCTACCCCTCCTATACCTTGGATATCCGTATACAGTTTTCTTATAGCTATGTACGGTTTGTTAATCTAAACCCTGAATCGCGCCATAGAACTGACCTATACCCTACTCAGGGAGTATTGTTTTCTACTCCTCCTATACCTTGGATATCCGTATACAGTTATCTTATAGCTATGTACGGTTTGTTAATCTAAACCCAGCATCGCGCCATAGAACTGACCTATACCCTACTCAGGGAGTATTGTTCTCTACTCCTCCTATACCTTGGATATCCGTATACAGTTTTCTTATAGCTATGTACGGTTTGTTAATCTAAACCCAGCATGCGCAATAGAACTGACCTATACAATACTCAGGGAGTATTGTTCTCTACTCCTCCTATACCTTGGATATCCGTATACAGTTTTGTTACAGCTATGTACGTAATGTTAATCTGAGCCCAGCATCGCACCATAGAACTGACCTATACCATACTTAGGGAGTATGGTTCTCTACCCCTCCTATACCTTGGATATCCGTATACAGTTTTCTTATAGCTATGTACGGTTTGTTAATCTAAACCCAGCATCGCGCCGTAGAACTGACCTATACCCTACTCAGGGAGTATTGTTCTCTACTCCTCCTATACCTTGGATATCCGTATACAGTTTTCTTATAGCTATGTACGGTTTGTTAATCGAAACCCAGCATCGCGCCATAGAACTGACCTATACAATACTCAAGGAGTATTGTTCTCTATCCCTCCTTTACCTTGGATATCCGTATACAGTTTTCTTACAGCTATGTACGTTATGTTAATCGGAGCCCAGCATCGCAACATAGAACTAACCTATATCCTACTTAGGGAGTATTGTACTCTACCCCTCCTATACCTTGGATATCCGTATAAAGTTTTCTTATAGCTATGTACGCTTTGTTAATCTAAGCCCAGCATCTCGCCATAGAACTGTCCTATACCGTACTTAGGGAGTATTGTTCTCTACCCCTCCTATACCTTGGATATCCGTATACAGTTTCCCTACAGCTATGTACGTTATGTTAATCTGAGCACAGCATCGCACCATGGAACTAACCTATATCCTACTTAGGGAGTATTGTTCTCTACCCCTCCTATACCTTGGATATCGGTATACAGTTTTCATATAGCTATGTACGGTTTGGTAATCTAAACCCAGCATCGCGCCATAGAACTGACATATATCCTCCATAGGGAGTATTGTTCTCTACCCCTCCTATACCTTGGATATCCGTATACAGTTTCCTCACAGCTATGTACGTTATGTTAAACTGAGCCCGGCATCGCACCATAGAACTGACCTATATCCTACTTAGGGAGTTTTGTTCTCTACCCCTCCTATACATTGGATATCCGTATACAGTTTCCTCACAGCTATGTACGTTATGTTAAACTGAGCCCAGCATCGCACCATAGAACTGACCTATATCCTACTTAGGGAGTATTGTTCTCTACTCCTCCTATACCTTGGATATCCGTATACAGTTTCCCCACAGCTATGTACGTTATGTTAAACTGAGCCCAGCATCGCACCATAGAACTGACCTATATCCTACTTAGGGAGTATTGTTCTCTACCCCTCCTATACCTTGGATATCCGTATACAGTTTCCCCACAGCTATGTACGTTATGTTAACCTGAGCCCAGCATCGCACCATAGAACTGACCTATATCCTACTTAGGGAGTATGGTTCTCTACCCCTCCTTAAACTTGGATATACGTATACAGTTTTCTTACAACTATGTACGTTATTTTAATCTGAGCCTCGCATCGCACCATAGAACTGACCTATACCCTTCTTAGGGAGTATTGTTCTCTCCCTCTCCTATACCTTGGATATCCGTATACAGTTTTCTTACAGCTATGTACGTTATGTTAATCTGAGCCCAGCATCGCACCATAGAACTGACCTATACCCTACTTAGGGAATATTGTTCTCTACCCCTCCTATACCTTGCATATCCGTATACAGTTTTCTTATAGCTATGTTCGGTTTGATAATCTAAACCAATTATCGCGCCATACAACTGATCCATATCCTACTTAGGGAGTATTGTTCTCTACCCCTCCTATACCTTGGATATCCGTATACAGTTTTCTTACAGCTATGTACGTTATGTTACTCTGAGCCCAGCATCGCACCATAGAACTGACATATATCCTACTTAGGGGGTATTGTTCTCTATCCCTCCCATACCTTGGATATCCGTATACGTTTTCTTACAGCTATGAATGTTATGTTAATCTGAGCCCAGCATCGCACCATAGAACAGACCTATATCCTACTTAAGAAGTATTGTTCTCTACCCCTCCTATACCTTGGATATCCGTATACAGTTCTCTTATAGCTATGTACGTTATGTTAATCTGAGCCCGGCATCGCACCATAGAACTGACATATATCCTACTTAGGGAGTATTGTGCTCTACCTCTCCTGTACCTTGGATATCCGTATACAGTTATCTTATAGCTATGTACGTTATGTTAATCTGAGCCCCGCATCGCACCATAGAAATAACGTGTACCCTACTTAGGGAGTATTGTTCTCTACCCCTCCTATACCTTGGATATCCGTATACAGTTTTCTTATAGTTATGTACGTTTTGGTAATCTAAACCCAGCATCGCGCCATAGAAATTACCTATACCCTACTTAGGGAGTATTGTTCTCTACCCCTCCTATACCTTGGATATCCGTATACAGTTTTCTTACAGATATGTACGCTTTGTTAATCTAAACCCAACATCTCGCCATAGAACTGTCCTATACTCTACTTAGGGAGTATTGTTCCCTACCCTTCCTATACCTTGGATATCCGTATACAGTTTTCTTACAGCTATGTACGTTATGTTAATCTGAGCCCAGCATCGCACCATAGAACTGACCTATACCCTACATAGGGAGTATGGTTCTCTACCCTTCCTATACTTTGGATATCCGTATACAGTTTTCTTACAGCTATGTACGTTATGTTAATCTGAGCCCAGCTTCGCACCATAAAACTGACCTATACCCTACTTAGGGAGTATGGTTCTCTACTCCTCCTATACCTTGGATATCCGTATACAGTTTTCTTATAGCTATGTACGGTTTGTTAATCTAAACCCAGCATCGCGCCATAGAACTGACCTATACCCTACTCAGGGAGTATTGTTCTCTACTCCTCCTATACCTAGGATATCCGTATACAGTTTTCTTATAGCTATGTACGGTTTGTTAATCGAAACACAGCATCGCGCCATAGAACTGACCTATACAATACTCAGGGAGTATTGTTCTCTATCCCTCCTTTACCTTGGATATCCGTATACAGTTTTCTTACAGCTATGTACGTTATGTTAATCGGAGCCCAGCATCGCAACATAGAACTAACCTATATCCTACTTAGGGAGTATTGTACTCTACCCCTCCTATACCTTGGATATCCGTATACAGTTTCCCCACAGCTATGTACGTTATGTTAAACTGAGCCCAGCATCGCACCATAGAACTGACCTATATCCTACTTAGGGAGTATTGTTCTCTACCCCTCCTATACCTTGGATATCCGTATACAGTTTCCCCACAGCTATGTACGTTATGTTAACCTGAGCCCAGCATCGCACCATAGAACTGACCTATATCCTACGTAGGGAGTATGGTTCTCTACCCCTCCTATACCTTGGGTATCCGTATACAGTTTTGTTACAGCTATGTACGGTTTGTTATTCTAAACCCAACATCGCGCCATAGAACTAACCGATACCCTACTTAGGGAGTATTGTTCTCTACCCCTCCTATACCTTGGATATCCGTATACAGTTTTCTTATTGCTATGTACGGTTTGTTAATCTAAACCCAGCATCGCGCCATAGAACTGACCTATATCCTACTTAGGGAGTATTGTTCTCTACCCCTCCTATACCTTGGATATCCGTATACAGTTTTCTTATAGCTATGTACGGTTTGTTAATCTAAAGCCTGAATCGCGCCATAGAACTGACCTATACCCTACTCAGGGAGTATTGTTTTCTACTCCTCCTATACCTTGGATATCCGTATACAGTTATCTTATAGCTATGTACGGTTTGTTAATCTAAACCCAGCATCGCGCCATAGAACTGACCTATACCCTACTCAGGGAGTATTGTTCTCTACTCCTCCTATACCTTGGATATCCGTATACAGTTTTCTTATAGCTATGTACGGTTTGTTAATCTAAACCCAGCATCGCGCCATAGAACTGACCTATACAATACTCAGGGAGTATGGTTCTCTAACCCTCCTATACCTTTATATCCGTATACAGTTTTCTTATAGCTATGTACGGTTAGTTAATCTAAACCCAGCATCGCACCATAGAACTGACCTATACCCTACTCAGGGAGTATTGTTCTCTACTCCTCCTATACCTTGGATATCCGTATACAGTTTTCTTATAGCTATGTACGGTTTGTTAATCGAAACCCAGCATCGCGCCATAGAACTGACCTATACAATACTCAGGGAGTATTGTTCTCTATCCCTCCTTTACCTTGGATATCCGTATACAGTTTTCTTACAGCTATGTACGTTATGTTAATCGGAGCCCAGCATCGCAACATAGAACTAACCTATATCCTACTTAGGGAGTATTGTACTCTACCCCTCCTATAGCTTGGATATCCGTATAAAGTTTTCTTATAGCTATGTACGCTTTGTTAATCTAAGCCCAGCATCTCGCCATAGAACTGTCCTATACCGTACTTAGGGAGTATTGTTCTCTACCCCTCCTATACCTTGGATATCCGTATACAGTTTCCCTACAGCTATGTACGTTATGTTAATCTGAGCACAGCATCGCACCATAGAACTAACCTATACCCTACTTAGGGAGTATTGTTCTCTACCCCTCCTATACCTTGGATATCCGTATACAGTTTTCATATAGCTATGTACGGTTTGGTAATCTAAACCCAGCATCGCGCCATAGAACTGACATATATCCTCCATAGGGAGTATTGTTCTCTACCCCTCCTATACCTTGGATATCCGTATACAGTTTCCTCACAGCTATGTACGTTATGTTACACTGAGCCCAGCATCGCACCATAGAACTGACCTATATCCTACTTAGGGAGTTTTGTTCTCTACCCCTCCTATACCTTGGATATCCGTATACAGTTTCCTCACAGCTATGTACGTTATGTTAAACTGAGCCCAGCATCGCACCATAGAACTGACCTATATCCTACTTAGGGAGTATTGTTCTCTACCCCTCCTATACCTTGGATATCCGTATACAGTTTCCCCACAGCTATGTACGTTATGTTAACCTGAGCCCAGCATCGCACCATAGAACTGACCTATATCCTACTTAGGGAGTATGGTTCTCTACCCCTCCTTAAACTTGGATATACGTATACAGTTTTCTTACAACTATGTACGTTATTTTAATCTGAGCCTCGCATCGCACCATAGAACTGACCTATACCCTTCTTAGGGAGTATTGTTCTCTCCCTCTCCTATACCTTGGATATCCGTATACAGTTTTCTTACAGCTATGTACGTTATGTTAATCTGAGCCCAGCATCGCACCATAGAACTGACCTATACCCTACTTAGGGAATATTGTTCTCTACCCCTCCTATACCTTGCATATCCGTATACAGTTTTCTTATAGCTATGTTCGGTTTGATAATCTAAACCAATTATCGCGCCATACAACTGATCCATATCCTACTTAGGGAGTATTGTTCTCTACCCCTCCTATACCTTGGATATCCGTATACAGTTTTCTTACAGCTATGTACGTTATGTTACTCTGAGCCCAGCATCGCACCATAGAACTGACATATATCCTACTTAGGGGGTATTGTTCTCTATCCCTCCTATACCTTGGATATCCGTATACGTTTTCTTACAGCTATGAATGTTATGTTAATCTGAGCCCAGCATCGCACCATAGAACAGACCTATATCCTACTTAAGAAGTATTGTTCTCTACCCCTCCTATACCTTGGATATCCGTATACAGTTCTCTTATAGCTATGTACGTTATGTTAATCTGAGCCCGGCATCGCACCATAGAACTGACATATATCCTACTTAGGGAGTATTGTGCTCTACCTCTCCTGTACCTTGGATATCCGTATACAGTTATCTTATAGCTGTGTACGTTATGTTAATCTGAGCCCCGCATCGCACCATAGAAATAACGTGTACCCTACTTAGGGAGTATTGTTCTCTACCCCTCCTATACCTTGGATATCCGTATACAGTTTTCTTATAGTTATGTACGTTTTGGTAATCTAAACCCAGCATCGCGCCATAGAAATTACCTATACCCTACTTAGGGAGTATTGTTCTCTACCCCTCCTATACCTTGGATATCCGTATACAGTTTTCTTATAGCTATGTACGTTATGTTAATCGGAGCCCAGCATCGCAACATAGAACTAACCTATATCCTACTTAGGGAGTATTGTACTCTACCCCTCCTATACCTTGGATATCCGTATAAAGTTTTCTTATAGCTATGTACGCTTTGTTAATCTAAGCCCAGCATCTCGCCATAGAACTGTCCTATACCCTACTTAGGGAGTATTGTTCTCTACCCCTCCTATACCTTAGATATAAGTATACAGTTTCCCTACAGCTATGTACGTTATGTTAATCTGAGCACACCATCGCACCATAGAACTAACCTATACCCTACTTAGGGAGTATTGTTCTCTACCCCTCCTATACCTTGGATATCCGTATACAGTTTCCCCACAGCTATGTACGTTATGTTAAACTGAGCCCAGCATCGCACCATAGAACTGACCTATATCCTACTTAGGGAGTATTGTTCTCTACCCCTCCTATACCTTGGATATCCGTATACAGTTTCCCCACAGCTATGTACGTTATGTTAACCTGAGCCCAGCATCGCACCATAGAACTGACCTATATCCTACGTAGGGAGTATGGTTCTCTACCCCTCTTATACCTTGGGTATCCGTATACAGTTTTGTTACAGCTATGTACGGTTTGTTATTCTAAACCCAACATCGCGCCATAGAACTAACCGATACCCTACTTAGGGAGTATTGTTCTCTACCCCTCCTATACCTTGGATATCCGTATACAGTTTTCTTATTGCTATGTACGGTTTGTTAATCTAAACCCAGCATCGCGCCATAGAACTGACCTATGTCCTACTTAGGGAGTATTGTTCTCTACCCCTCCTATACCTTGGATATCCGTATACAGTTTTCTTATAGCTATGTACGGTTTGTTAATCTAAAGCCTGATTCGCGCCATAGAACTGACCTATACCCTACTCACGGAGTATTGTTTTCTACTCCTCCTATACCTTGGATATCCGTATACAGTTATCTTATAGCTATGTACGGTTTGTTAATCTAAACCCAGCATCGCGCCATAGAACTGACCTATTCCCTACTCAGGGAGTATTGTTCTCTACTCCTCCTATACCTTGGATATCCGTATACAGTTTTCTTATAGCTATGTACGGTTTGTTAATCTAAACCCAGCATCGCGCCATAGAACTGACCTATACAATACTCAGGGAGTATTGTTCTCTACTCCTCCTATACCTTGGATATCCGTATACAGTTTTTTTACAGCTATGTACGTTATGTTAATCTGAGCCCAGCATCGCACCATAGAACTGACCTATACCATACTTAGGGAGTATGGTTCTCTAACCCTCCTATACCTTGGATATCCGTATACAGTTTTCTTATAGCTATGTACGGTTTGTTAATCTAAACCCAGCATCGCACCATAGAACTGACCTATACCCTACTCAGGGAGTATTGTTCTCTACTCCTCCTATACCTTGGATATCCGTATACAGTTTTCTTATAGCTATGTACGGTTTGTTAATCGAAACCCAGCATCGCGCCATAGAACTGACCTATACAATACTCAGGGAGTATTGTTCTCTATCCCTCCTTTACCTTGGATATCCGTATACAGTTTTCTTACAGCTATGTACGTTATGTTAATCGGAGCCCAGCATCGCAACATAGAACTAACCTATATCCTACTTAGGGAGTATTGTACTCTACCCCTCCTATAGCTTGGATATCCGTATAAAGTTTTCTTATAGCTATGTACGCTTTGTTAATCTAAGCCCAGCATCTCGCCATAGAACTGTCCTATACCGTACTTAGGGAGTATTGTTCTCTACCCCTCCTATACCTTGGATATCCGTATACAGTTTCCCTACAGCTATGTACGTTATGTTAATCTGAGCACAGCATCGCACCATAGAACTAACCTATACCCTACTTAGGGAGTATTGTTCTCTACCCCTCCTATACCTTGGATATCCGTATACAGTTTTCATATAGCTATGTACGGTTTGGTAATCTAAACCCAGCATCGCGCCATAGAACTGACATATATCCTCCATAGGGAGTATTGTTCTCTACCCCTCCTATATCTTGGATATCCGTATACAGTTTCCCCACAGCTATGTACGTTATGTTAACCTGAGCCCAGCATCGCACCATAGAACTGACCTATATCCTACGTAGGGAGTATGGTTCTCTACCCCTCCTATACCTTGGGTATCAGTATACAGTTTTGTTACAGCTATGTACGGTTTGTTATTCTGAAACCAGCATCACGTCATAGAACTGACATACTGTATATCGTACTTAGGGAGTATTGTTCTATACCCCTCCTTAAACTTGGATGTCCGTATTCAGCTTTCTTATAGCTATATACGGTATGTTACTCTGAAACCAGCATCACGTCATAGAACTGACATACTGTATATCGTACTTAGGGAGTATTGTTCTCTACCCCTCCTTAAACTTGGATATACGTATACAGTTTTCTTACAACTATGTACGTTATTTTAATCTGAGCCTCGCATCGCACCATAGAACTGACCTATACCCTTCTTAGGGAGTATTGTTCTCTCCCTCTCCTATACCTAGGATATCCGTATACAGTTTTCTTACAGCTATGTACGTTATGTTAATCTGAGCCCAGCATCGCACCATAGAACTGACCTATACCCTACTTAGGGAATATTGATCTCTACCCCTCCTATACCTTGCATATCCGTATACAGTTTTCTTATAGCTATGTTCGGTTTGATAATCTAAACCAATTATCGCGCCATACAACTGATCCATATCCTACTTAGGGAGTATTGTTCTCTACCCCTCCTATACCTTGGATATCCGTATACAGTTTTATTACAGCTATGTACGTTATGTTACTCTGAGCCCAGCATCGCACCATAGAACTGACATATATCCTACTTAGGGGGTATTGTTCTCTATCCCTCTTATACCTTGGATATCCGTATACGTTTTCTTACAGCTATGAATGTTATTTTAATCTGAGCCCAGCATCGCACCATAGAACAGACCTATATCCTACTTAAGAAGTATTGCTCTATACCACTCCTATACCATGGATATCCGTATACAGATTTGTTACAGCTATGTACGTTATGTTAATCTGAGCCCAGCATCGCACCATAGAACTGACCTATATCCTACTTAGGGAGTATTGTTCTCTATCCCTCCTATACCTTGGATATCCGTATACGTTTTCTTACAGCTATGAATGTTATGTTAATCTGAGCCCAGCATCGCACCATAGAACTTACCTATATCCTACTTGAGGTGTATTTTTCTCTACCCCTCCTATACCTTGGATATCCGTATACAGTTTTCTTATAGTTATGTACGGTTTGTTAATCAAAACCCAGCTCGCGCCATTGAACTTACCTATACTCTACTCTACTTAGGGAGTATCTCTACCCCTCCTATACTTTGGATATCCGTATAAAGTTTTCTTATAGCTATGTACGGTTTGTTACTCTGAGCCCAGCATCGCACCATAGAACTGACCTATATCCTACGTAGGGGGTATGGTTCTCTACCCCTCCTATACCTTGGGTATCCGTATACAGTTTTGTTACAGCTATGTACGGTTTGTTATTCTAAACCCAACATCGCGCCATAGAACTAACCGATACCCTACTTAGGGAGTATTGTTCTCTACCCCTCCTATACTTTGGATATCCGTATACAGTTTTCTTATAGCTATGTACGGTTTGTTAATCTGAGCCCAGCATCGCACCATAGAACTGACCTATTCCATACTTAGGGAGTATGGTTCTCTACCCCTCCTATACCTTGGATATCCGTATACAGTTATCTTATAGCTATGTACGGTTTGGTAATCTAAACCCAGCATCGCACTATAGAACTGTCCTATACCCTACTTAGGGAGTATTGTTCTCTACCCCTCCTATACCTTGGATATCCGTATACAGTTCTCTTATAGTTATGTACGTTATGTTAATCTGAGCCCGGCATCTCACCATAGAACTGACATATATCCTACTTAGGGATTATTGTGCTCTACCTCTCCTATACCTTGGATATCCGTATACGGTTATCTTATAGCTATGTACGTTATGTTAATCTGAGCCCCGCATCGCACCATAGAAATAACGTGTACCCTACTTAGGGAGTTTTGTTCTCTACCCCTCCTATACCTTGGATATCCGTATACAGTTTTCTTATAGTTATGTACGTTTTGGTAATCTAAACCCAGCATCGCGCCATAGAAATTACCTATACCCTACTTAGGGAGTATTGTTCTCTACCCCTCCTATACCTTGGATATCCGTATACAGTTTTCTTACAGATATGTACGCTTTGTTAATCTAAACCCAACATCTCGCCATAGAACTGTATTATACTCTACTTAGGGAGTATTGTTCCCTACCCCTCCTATACCTTGGATATCCGTATACAGGTTTCTTACAGCTATGTACGTTATGTTAATCTGAGCCCAGCATCGCACCATAGAACTGACCTATACCCTACTTAGGGAGTATGGTTCTCTACCCTTCCTATACTTTGGATATCCGTATACAGTTTTCTTACAGCTATGTACGTTATGTTAATCTGAGCCCAGCTTCGCACCGTAAAACTGACCTATACCCTACTTAGGGAGTATGGTTCTCTACCCCTCCTATACCTTGGATATCCGTATACAGTTTTCTTATAGCTATGTACGGTTTGTTAATCTAAACCCAGCATCGCGCCATAGAACTGACCTATACCCTACTCAGGGAGTATTGTTCTCTACTCCTCCTATACCTTGGTTATCCGTATACAGTTTTCTTATAGGAATGTACGGTTTGTTAATCTAAACCCAGCATCGCGCCATAGAACTGACCTATACAATACTCAGGGAGTATTGTTCTCTATCCCTCCTTTACCTTGGATATCCGTATACAGTTTTCTTACAGATATGTACGTTATGTTAATCGGAGCCAAGCATCGCAACATAGAACTAACCTATATCCTACTTAGGGAGTATTGTACTCTACCCCTCCTATACCTTGGATATCCGTATAAAGTTTTCTTATAGCTATGTACGCTTTGTTAATCTAAGCCCAGCATCTCGCCATAGTACTGTCCTATACCCTACTTAGGGAGTATTGTTCTCTACCCCTCCTATACCTTGGATATCCGTATACAGTTTCCCTACAGCTATGTACGTTATGTTAATCTGAGCACAGCATCGCACCATAGAACTAACCTATACCCTACTTAGGGAGTATTGTTCTCTACCCCTCCTATACCTTGGATATCCGTATACAGTTTTCATATAGCTATGTACGGTTTGGTAATCTAAACCCAGCATCGCGCCATAGAACTGACATATATCCTACATAGGGAGTATTGTTCTCTACCCTTCCTATACCTTGGATATCCGTATACAGTTTTCTTACAGCTTTGTACGTTATGTGAATCTGAGCCCAGCATCGCACCATAGAACTGAACTATATCCTACTTTGGGAGTATTGTTCTCTACCCCTCCTATACCTTGGATATCCGTATACAGTTTCCCCACAGCTATGTACGTTATGTTAAACTGAGCCCAGCATCGCACCATAGAACTGACCTATATCCTACGTAGGGAGTATTGTTCTCTACCCCTCCTATACCTTGGATATCCGTATACAGTTTCCCCACAGCTATGTACGTTATGTTAAACTGAGCCCAGCATCGCACCATAGAATTGACCTATATCCTACTTAGGGAGTATTGTTCTCTACCCCTCCTATACCTTGGGTATCCGTATACAGTTTTGTTACAGCTATGTACGGTTTGTTATTCTGAAACCAGCATCACGTCATAGAACTGACATACTGTATATCGTACTTAGGGAGTATTGTTCTATACCCCTCCTTAAACTTGGATGTCCGTATTCAGCTTTCTTATAGCTATATACGGTATGTTACTCTGAAACCAGCATCATGTCATAGAACTGACATACTGTATATCGTACTTAGGGAGTATTGTTCTCTACCCCTCCTTAAACTTGGATATACGTATACAGTTTTCTTACAACTATGTACGTTATTTTAATCTGAGCCTCGCATCGCACCATAGAACTGACCTATACCCTTCTTAGGGAGTATTGTTCTCTCCCTCTCCTATACCTTGGATATCCGTATACAGTTTTCTTACAGCTATGTACGTTATGTTAATCTGAGCCCAGCATCGCACCATAGAACTGACCTATACCCTACTTAGGGAATATTGTTCTCTACCCCTCCTATACCTTGCATATCCGTATACAGTTTTCTTATAGCTATGTTCGGTTTGATAATCTAAACCAATTATCGCGCCATACAACTGATCCATATCCTACTTAGGGAGTATTGTTCTCTATCCCTCCTATACCTTGGATATCCGTATACAGTTTTCTTACAGCTATGTACGTTATGTTACTCTGAGCCCAGCATCGCACCATAGAACTGACATATATCCTACTTAGGGGGTATTGTTCTCTATCCCTCCTATACCTTGGATATCCGTATACGTTTTCTTAAGGCTATGAATGTTATGTTAATCTGAGCCCAGCATCGCACCATAGAACAGACCTATATCCTACTTAAGAAGTATTGCTCTCTACCACTCCTATACCATGGATATCCGTATACAGTTTTGTTACAGCTATGTACGTTAAGTTAATCTGAGCCCAGCATCGCACCATAGAACTGACCTATATCCTACTTAGGGAGTATTGTTCTCTATCCCTCCTATACCTTGGATATCCGTATACGTTTTCTTACAGCTATGAATGTTATGTTAATCTGAGCCCAGCATCGCACCATAGAACTTACCTATATCCTACTTGAGGTGTATTTTTCTCTACCCCTCCTATACCTTGGATATCCGTATACAGTTTTCTTATAGTTATGTACGGTTTGTTAATCAAAACCCAGCTCGCGCCATTGAACTTACCTATACTCTACTCTACTTAGGGAGTATCTCTACCCCTCCTATACTTTGGATATCCGTATAAAGTTTTCTTATAGCTATGTACGGTTTGTTACTCTGAATCCAGCATCACGCCATAGAACTGACATATATCCTACTTAGGGAGTATTGTTCTCTACCCCTCCTCTACCTTGGATATCCGTATACAGTTTCCCCACAGCTATGTACGTTATGTTAAACTGAGCCCAGCATCGCACCATAGAACTGACCTATATCCTACGTAGGGGGTATGGTTCTCTACCCCTCCTTTACCTTGGGTATCCGTATACAGTTATCTTATAGCTTGGTACGGTTTGGTTATCTAAACCCAGCATCGCACTATAGAACTGTCCTATACCCTACTTAGGGAGTATTGTTCTCTACCCCTCCTATACCTTGGATATCCGTATACAGTTCTCTTATAGTTATGTACGTTATGTTAATCTGAGCCCGGCATCGCACCATAGAACTGACATATATCCTACTTAGGGATTATTGTGCTCTACCTCTCCTATACCTTGGATATCCGTATACAGTTATCTTATAGCTATGTACGTTATGTTAATCTGAGCCCCGCATCGCACCATAGAAATAACGTGTACCCTACTTAGGGAGTATTGTTCTCTACCCCTCCTATACCTTGGATATCCGTATACAGTTTTCTTATAGTTATGTACGTTTTGGTAATCTAAACCCAGCATCGCGCCATAGAAATTACCTATACCCTACTTAGGGAGTATTGTTCTCTACCCCTCCTATACCTTGGTTATCCGTATACAGTTTTCTTACAGATATGTACGCTTTGTTAATCTAAACCCAACATCTCGCCATAGAACTGTATTATACTCTACTTAGGGAGTATTGTTCCCTACCCCTCCTATACCTTGGATATCCGTATACAGGTTTCTTACAGCTATGTACGTTATGTTAATCTGAGCCCAGCATCGCACCATAGAACTGACCTATACCCTACTTAGGGAGTATGGTTCTCTACCCTTCCTATACTTTGGATATCCGTATACAGTTTTCTTACAGCTATGTACGTTATGTTAATCTGAGCCCAGCTTCGCACCGTAAAACTGACCTATACCCTACTTAGGGAGTATGGTTCTCTACCCCTCCTATACCTTGGATATCCGTATACAGTTTTCTTATAGCTATGTACGGTTTGTTAATCTAAACCCAGCATCGCGCCATAGAACTGACCTATACCCTACTCAGGGAGTATTGTTCTCTACTCCTCCTATACCTTGGTTATCCGTATACAGTTTTCTTATAGCTATGTACGGTTTGTTAATCTAAACCCAGCATCGCGCCATAGAACTGACCTATACAATACTCAGGGAGTATTGTTCTCTATCCCTCCTTTACCTTGGATATCCGTATACAGTTTTCTTACAGATATGTACGTTATGTTAATCGGAGCCCAGCATCGCAACATAGAACTAACCTATATCCTACTTAGGGAGTATTGTACTCTACCCCTCCTATACCTTGGATATCCGTATAAAGTTTTCTTATAGCTATGTACGCTTTGTTAATCTAAGCCCAGCATCTCGCCATAGTACTGTCCTATACCCTACTTAGGGAGTATTTGTCTCTACCCCTCCTATACCTTGGATATCCGTATACAGTTTCCCTACAGCTATGTACGTTATGTTAATCTGAGCACAGCATCGCACCATAGAACTAACCTATACCCTACTTAGGGAGTATTGTTCTCTACCCCTCCTATACCTTGGATATCCGTATACAGTTTTCATATAGCTATGTACGGTTTGGTAATCTAAACCCAGCATCGCGCCATAGAACTGACATATATCCTACATAGGGAGTATTGTTCTCTACCCTTCCTATACCTTGGATATCCGTATACAGTTTTCTTACAGCTTTGTACGTTATGTGAATCTGAGCCCAGCATCGCACCATAGAACTGACCTATATCCTACTTAGGGAGTATTGTTCTCTACCCCTCCTATACCTTGGATATCCGTATACAGTTTCCCCACGGCTATGTACGTTATGTTAAACTGAGCCCAGCATCGCATCATAGAACTGACCTATATCCTACGTAGGGAGTATTGTTCTCTACCCCTCCTATACCTTGGATATCCGTATACAGTTTCCCCACAGCTATGTACGTTATGTTAAACTGAGCCCAGCATCGCACCATAGAATTGACCTATATCCTACTTAGGGAGTATTGTTCTCTACCCCTCCTATACCTTGGGTATCCGTATACAGTTTTGTTACAGCTATGTACGGTTTGTTATTCTGAAACCAGCATCACGTCATAGAACTGACATACTGTATATCGTACTTAGGGAGTATTGTTCTATACCCCTCCTTAAACTTGGATGTCCGTATTCAGCTTTCTTATAGCTATATACGGTATGTTACTCTGAAACCAGCATCATGTCATAGAACTGACATACTGTATATCGTACTTAGGGAGTATTGTTCTCTACCCCTCCTTAAACTTGGATATACGTATACAGTTTTCTTACATTTATGTATGTTATTTTAATCTGAGCCTCGCATCGCACCATAGAACTGACCTATACCCTTCTTAGGGAGTATTGTTCTCTCCCTCTCCTATACCTTGGATATCCGTATACAGTTTTCTTACAGCTATGTACGTTATGTTAATCTGAGCCCAGCATCGCACCATAGAACTGACATATATCCTACTTAGGGGGTATTGTTCTCTATCCCTCCTATACCTTGGATATCCGTATACGTTTTCTTACAGCTATGAATGTTGTGTTAATCTGAGCCCAGCATCGCACCATAGAACAGACCTATATCCTACTTAAGAAGTATTGCTCTCTACCACTCCTATACCATGGATATCCGTATACAGTTTTGTTACAGCTATGTACGTTATGTTAATCTGAGCCCAGCATCGCACCATAGAACTGACCTATACCCTACTTAGGGAATATTGTTCTCTACCCCTCCTATACCTTGCATATCCGTATACAGTTTTCTTATAGCTATGTTCGGTTTGATAATCTAAAAAAATTATCGCGCCATACAACTGATCCATATCCTACTTAGGGAGTATTGTTCTCTATCCCTCCTATACCTTGGATATCCGTATACAGTTTTCTTACAGCTATGTACGTTATGTTACTCTGAGCCCAGCATCGCACCATAGAACTGACATATATCCTACTTAGGGGGTATTGTTCTCTATCCCTCCTATACCTTGGATATCCGTATACGTTTTCTTACAGCTATGAATGTTGTGTTAATCTGAGCCCAGCATCGCACCATAGAACAGACCTATATCCTACTTAAGAAGTATTGTTCTCTACCCCTCCTATACCTTGGATATCCGTATACAGTTCTCTTATAGCTATGTACGTTATGTTAATCTGAGCCCGGCATCGCACCATAGAACTGACATATGTCCTACTTAGGGAGTATTGTGCTCTACCTCTCCTATACCTTGGATATCCGTATACAGTTATCTTATAGCTATGTACGTTATGTTAATCTGAGCCCCGCATCGCACCATAGAAATAACGTGTACCCTACTTAGGGAGTATTGTTCTCTACCCCTCCTATACCTTGGATATCCGTATACAGTTTTCTTATAGTTATGTACGTTTTGATAATCTAAACCCAGCATCGCGCCATAGAAATTACCTATACCCTACTTAGGGAGTATTGTTCTCTACCCCTCCTATACCTTGGATATCCGTATACAGTTTTCTTACAGATATGTACGCTTTGTTAATCTAAACCCAACATCTCGCCATAGAACTGTAATATACTCTACTTAGGGAGTATTGTTCCCTACCCCTCCTATACCTTGGATCCGTATACAGGTTTCTTACAGCTATGTACGATATTTTAATCTGAGCCCAGCATCGCACCATAGAACTGACCTATACCCTACTTAGGGAGTATGGTTCTCTACCCTTCCTATACTTTGGATATCCGTATACAGTTTTCTTACAGCTATGTACGTTATGTTAATCTGAGCCCAGCTTCGCACCATAAAACTGACCTATACCCTACTTAGGGAGTATGGTTCTCTACCCCTCCTATACCTTGGATATCCGTATACAGTTTTCTTATAGCTATGTACGGTTTGTTAATCTAAACCCAGCATCGCGCCATAGAACTGACCTATACCCTACTCAGGGAGTATTGTTCTCTACTCCTCCTATACCTTGGATATCCGTATACAGTTTTCTTATAGCTATGTACGGTTTGTTAATCTAAACCCAGCATCGCGCCATAGAACTGACCTATACAATACTCAGGGAGTATTGTTCTCTATCCCTCCTTTACCTTGGATATCCGTATACAGTTTTCTTACAGATATGTACGTTATGTTAATCGGAGCCCAGCATCGCAACATAGAACTAACCTATATCCTACTTTGGGAGTATTGTACTCTACCCCTCCTATACCTTGGATATCCGTATAAAGTTTTCTTATAGCTATGTACGCTTTGTTAATCTAAGCCCAGCATCTCGCCATAGAACTGTCCTATACCCTACTTAGGGAGTATTGTTCTCTACCCCTCCTATACCTTGGATATCCGTATACAGTTTCCCTACAGCTATGTACGTTATGTTAATCTGAGCACAGCATCGCACCATAGAACTAACCTATACCCTACTTAGGGAGTTTTGTTCTCTACCCCTCCTATACCTTGGATATCCGTATACAGTTTTCATATAGCTATGTACGGTTTGGTAATCTAAACCCAGCATCGCGCCATAGAACTGACATATATCCTACATAGGGAGTATTGTTCTCCACCCCTCCTATACCTTGGATATCCGTATACAGTTTTCTTACAGCTTTGTACGGTATGTGAATCTGAGCCCAGCATCGCACCATAGAACTGACCTATATCCTACTTAGGGAGTATTGTTCTCTACCCCTCCTATACCTTGGATATCCGTATACAGTTTCCCCACAGCTATGTACGTTATGTTAAACTGAGCCCAGCATCGCACCATAGAACTGACCTATATCCTACTTAGGGAGTATTGTTCTCTACCCCTCCTATACCTTGGATATCCGTATACAGTTTCCCCACAGCTATGTACGTTATGTTAAACTGAGCCCAGCATCGCACCATAGATTTGACCTATATCCTACTTAGGGAGTATTGTTCTCTACCCCTCCTATACCTTGGGTATCCGTATACAGTTTTGTTACAGCTATGTACGGTTTGTTATTCTGAAACCAGCATCACGTCATAGAACTGACATACTGTATATCGTACTTAGGGAGTATTGTTCTATACCCCTCCTTAAACTTGGATGTCCGTATTCAGCTTTCTTATAGCTATATACGGTATGTTACTCTGAAACCAGCATCATGTCATAGAACTGACATACTGTATATCGTACTTAGGGAGTATTGTTCTCTACCCCTCCTTAAACTTGGATATACGTATACAGTTTTCTTACAACTATGTACGTTATTTTAATCTGAGCCTCGCATCGCACCATAGAACTGACCTATACCCTTCTTAGGGAGTATTGTTCTCTCCCTCTCCTATACCTTGGATATCCGTATACAGTTTTCTTACAGCTATGTACGTTATGTTAATCTGAGCCCAGCATCGCACCATAGAACTGACCTATACCCTACTTAGGGAATATTGTTCTCTACCCCTCCTATACCTTGCATATCCGTATACAGTTTTCTTATACCTATGTTCGGTTTGATAATCTAAACCAATTATCGCGCCATACAACTGATCCATATCCTACTTAGGGAGTATTGTTCTCTACCCCTCCTATACCTTGGATATCCGTATACAGTTTTCTTACAGCTTTGTACGTTATGTGAATCTGAGCCCAGCATCGCACCATAGAACTGACCTATATCCTACTTAGGGAGTATTGTTCTCTACCCCTCCTATACCTTGGATATCCGTATACAGTTTCCCCACAGCTATGTACGTTATGTTAAACTGAGCCCAGCATCGCACCATAGAACTGACCTATATCCTACTTAGGGAGTATTGTTCTCTACCCCTCCTATACCTTGGATATCCGTATACAGTTTCCCCACAGCTATGTACGTTATGTTAAACTGAGCCCAGCATCGCACCATAGAATTGACCTATATCCTACTTAGGGAGTATTGTTCTCTACCCCTCCTATACCTTGGGTATCCGTATACAGTTTTGTTACAGCTATGTACGGTTTGTTATTCTGAAACCAGCATCACGTCATAGAACTGACATACTGTATATCGTACTTAGGGAGTATTGTTCTATACCCCTCCTTAAACTTGGATGTCCGTATTCAGCTTTCTTATAGCTATATACGGTATGTTACTCTGAAACCAGCATCATGTCATAGAACAGACATACTGTATATCGTACTTAGGGAGTATTGTTCTCTACCCCTCCTTAAACTTGGATATACGTATACAGTTTTCTTACAACTATGTACGTTATTTTAATCTGAGCCTCGCATCGCACCATAGAACTGACCTATACCCTTCTTAGGGAGTATTGTTCTCTCCCTCTCCTATACCTTGGATATCCGTATACAGTTTTCTTACAGCTATGTACGTTATGTTAATCTGAGCCCAGCATCGCACCATAGAACTGACCTATACCCTACTTAGGGAATATTGTTCTCTACCCCTCCTATACCTTGCATATCCGTATACAGTTTTCTTATAGCTATGTTCGGTTTGATAATCTAAAAAAATTATCGCGCCATACAACTGATCCATATCCTACTTAGGGAGTATTGTTCTCTATCCCTCCTATACCTTGGATATCCGTATACAGTTTTCTTACAGCTATGTACGTTATGTTACTCTGAGCCCAGCATCGCACCATAGAACTGACATATATCCTACTTAGGGGGTATTGTTCTCTATCCCTCCTATACCTTGGATATCCGTATACGTTTTCTTACAGCTATGAATGTTGTGTTAATCTGAGCCCAGCATCGCACCATAGAACAGACCTATATCCTACTTAAGAAGTATTGCTCTCTACCACTCCTATACCATGGATATCCGTATACAGTTTTGTTACAGCTATGTACGTTATGTTAATCTGAGCCCAGCATCGCACCATAGAACTGACCTATACCCTACTTAGGGAATATTGTTCTCTACCCCTCCTATACCTTGCATATCCGTATACAGTTTTCTTATAGCTATGTTCGGTTTGATAATCTAAAAAAATTATCGCGCCATACAACTGATCCATATCCTACTTAGGGAGTATTGTTCTCTATCCCTCCTATACCTTGGATATCCGTATACAGTTTTCTTACAGCTATGTACGTTATGTTACACTGAGCCCAGCATCGCACCATAGAACTGACATATATCCTACTTAGGGGGTATTGTTCTCTATCCCTCCTATACCTTGGATATCCGTATACGTTTTCTTACAGCTATGAATGTTGTGTTAATCTGAGCCCAGCATCGCACCATAGAACAGACCTATATCCTACTTAAGAAGTATTGTTCTCTACCCCTCCTATACCTTGGATATCCGTATACAGTTCTCTTATAGCTATGTACGTTATGTTAATCTGAGCCCGGCATCGCACCATAGAACTGACATATGTCCTACTTAGGGAGTATTGTGCTCTACCTCTCCTATACCTTGGATATCCGTATACAGTTATCTTATAGCTATGTACGTTATGTTAATCTGAGCCCCGCATCGCACCATAGAAATAACGTGTACCCTACTTAGGGAGTATTGTTCTCTACCCCTCCTATACCTTGGATATCCGTATACAGTTTTCTTATAGTTATGTACGTTTTGATAATCTAAACCCAGCATCGCGCCATAGAAATTACCTATACCCTACTTAGGGAGTATTGTTCTCTACCCCTCCTATACCTTGGATATCCGTATACAGTTTTCTTACAGATATGTACGCTTTGTTAATCTAAACCCAACATCTCGCCATAGAACTGTAATATACTCTACTTAGGGAGTATTGTTCCCTACCCCTCCTATACCTTGGATCCGTATACAGGTTTCTTACAGCTATGTACGATATTTTAATCTGAGCCCAGCATCGCACCATAGAACTGACCTATACCCTACTTAGGGAGTATGGTTCTCTACCCTTCCTATACTTTGGATATCCGTATACAGTTTTCTTACAGCTATGTACGTTATGTTAATCTGAGCCCAGCTTCGCACCATAAAACTGACCTATACCCTACTTAGGGAGTATGGTTCTCTACCCCTCCTATACCTTGGATATCCGTATACAGTTTTCTTATAGCTATGTACGGTTTGTTAATCTAAACCCAGCATCGCGCCATAGAACTGACCTATACCCTACTCAGGGAGTATTGTTCTCTACTCTTCCTATACCTTGGATATCCGTATACAGTTTTCTTATAGCTATGTACGGTTTGTTAATCTAAACCCAGCATCGCGCCATAGAACTGACCTATACAATACTCAGGGAGTATTGTTCTCTATCCCTCCTTTACCTTGGATATCCGTATACAGTTTTCTTACAGATATGTACGTTATGTTAATCGGAGCCCAGCATCGCAACATAGAACTAACCTATATCCTACTTTGGGAGTATTGTACTCTACCCCTCCTATACCTTGGATATCCGTATAAAGTTTTCTTATAGCTATGTACGCTTTGTTAATCTAAGCCCAGCATCTCGCCATAGAACTGTCCTATACCCTACTTAGGGAGTATTGTTCTCTACCCTTCCTATACCTTGGATATCCGTATACAGTTTCCCTACAGCTATGTACGTTATGTTAATCTGAGCACAGCATCGCACCATAGAACTAACCTATACCCTACTTAGGGAGTTTTGTTCTCTACCCCTCCTATACCTTGGATATCCGTATACAGTTTTCATATAGCTATGTACGGTTTGGTAATCTAAACCCAGCATCGCGCCATAGAACTGACATATATCCTACATAGGGAGTATTGTTCTCTACCCCTCCTATACCTTGGATATCCGTATACAGTTTTCTTACAGCTTTGTACGGTATGTGAATCTGTGCCCAGCATCGCACCATAGAACTGACCTATATCCTACTTAGGGAGTATTGTTCTCTACCCCTCCTATACCTTGGATATCCGTATACAGTTTCCCCACAGCTATGTACGTTATGTTAAACTGAGCCCAGCATCGCACCATAGAACTGACCTATATCCTACTTAGGGAGTATTGTTCTCTACCCCTCCTATACCTTGGATATCCGTATACAGTTTCCCCACAGCTATGTACGTTATGTTAAACTGAGCCCAGCATCGCACCATAGAATTGACCTATATCCTACTTAGGGAGTATTGTTCTCTACCCCTCCTATACCTTGGGTATCCGTATACAGTTTTGTTACAGCTATGTACGGTTTGTTATTCTGAAACCAGCATCACGTCATAGAACTGACATACTGTATATCGTACTTAGGGAGTATTGTTCTATACCCCTCCTTAAACTTGGATGTCCGTATTCAGCTTTCTTATAGCTATATACGGTATGTTACTCTGAAACCAGCATCATGTCATAGAACTGACATACTGTATATCGTACTTAGGGAGTATTGTTCTCTACCCCTCCTTAAACTTGGATATACGTATACAGTTTTCTTACAACTATGTACGTTATTTTAATCTGAGCCTCGCATCGCACCATAGAACTGACCTATACCCTTCTTAGGGAGTATTGTTCTCTCCCTCTCCTATACCTTGGATATCCGTATACAGTTTTCTTACAGCTATGTACGTTATGTTAATCTGAGCCCAGCATCGCACCATAGAACTGACCTATACCCTACTTAGGGAATATTGTTCTCTACCCCTCCTATACCTTGCATATCCGTATACAGTTTTCTTATACCTATAGTAGGTTTGATAATCTAAACCAATTATCGCGCCATACAACTGATCCATATCCTACTTAGGGAGTATTGTTCTCTACCCCTCCTATACCTTGGATATCCGTATACAGTTTTCTTACAGCTTTGTACGTTATGTGAATCTGAGCCCAGCATCGCACCATAGAACTGACCTATATCCTACTTAGGGAGTATTGTTCTCTACCCCTCCTATCCCTTGGATATCCGTATACAGTTTCCCCACAGCTATGTACGTTATGTTAAACTGAGCCCAGCATCGCACCATAGAACTGACCTATATCCTACTTAGGGAGTATTGTTCTCTACCCCTCCTATACCTTGGATATCCGTATACAGTTTCCCCACAGCTATGTACGTTATGTTAAACTGAGCCCAGCATCGCACCATAGAATTGACCTATATCCTACTTAGGGAGTATTGTTCTCTACCCCTCCTATACCTTGGGTATCCGTATACAGTTTTGTTACAGCTATGTACGGTTTGTTATTCTGAAACCAGCATCACGTCATAGAACTGACATACTGTATATCGTACTTAGGGAGTATTGTTCTATACCCCTCCTTAAACTTGGATGTCCGTATTCAGCTTTCTTATAGCTATATACGGTATGTTACTCTGAAACCAGCATCATGTCATAGAACTGACATACTGTATATCGTACTTAGGGAGTATTGTTCTCTACCCCTCCTTAAACTTGGATATACGTATACAGTTTTCTTACAACTATGTACGTTATTTTAATCTGAGCCTCGCATCGCACCATAGAACTGACCTATACCCTTCTTAGGGAGTATTGTTCTCTCCCTCTCCTATACCTTGGATATCCGTATACAGTTTTCTTACAGCTATGTACGTTATGTTAATCTGAGCCCAGCATCGCACCATAGAACTGACCTATACCCTACTTAGGGAATATTGTTCTCTACCCCTCCTATACCTTGCATATCCGTATACAGTTTTCTTATACCTATGTTCGGTTTGATAATCTAAACCAATTATCGCGCCATACAACTGATCCATATCCTACTTAGGGAGTATTGTTCTCTACCCCTCCTATACCTTGGATATCCGTATACAGTTTTCTTACAGCTTTGTACGTTATGTGAATCTGAGCCCAGCATCGCACCATAGAACTGACCTATATCCTACTTAGGGAGTATTGTTCTCTACCCCTCCTTAAACTTGGATATACGTATACAGTTTTCTTACAACTATGTACGTTATTTTAATCTGAGCCTCGCATCGCACCATAGAACTGACCTATACCCTTCTTAGGGAGTATTGTTCTCTCCCTCTCCTATACCTTGGATATCCGTATACAGTTTTCTTACAGCTATGTACGTTATGTTAATCTGAGCCCAGCATCGCACCATAGAACTGACCTATACCCTACTTAGGGAATATTGTTCTCTACCCCTCCTATACCTTGCATATCCGTATACAGTTTTCTTATACCTATGTTCGGTTTGATAATCTAAACCAATTATCGCGCCATACAACTGATCCATATCCTACTTAGGGAGTATTGTTCTCTACCCCTCCTATACCTTGGATATCCGTATACAGTTTTCTTACAGCTTTGTACGTTATGTGAATCTGAGCCCAGCATCGCACCATAGAACTGACCTATATCCTACTTAGGGAGTATTGTTCTCTACCCCTCCTATACCTTGGATATCCGTATACAGTTTCCCCACAGCTATGTACGTTATGTTAAACTGAGCCCAGCATCGCACCATAGAACTGACCTATATCCTACTTAGGGAGTATTGTTCTCTACCCCTCCTATACCTTGGATATCCGTATACAGTTTCCCCACAGCTATGTACGTTATGTTAAACTGAGCCCAGCATCGCACCATAGAATTGACCTATATCCTACTTAGGGAGTATTGTTCTCTACCCCTCCTATACCTTGGGTATCCGTATACAGTTTTGTTACAGCTATGTACGGTTTGTTATTCTGAAACCAGCATCACGTCATAGAACTGACATACTGTATATCGTACTTAGGGAGTATTGTTCTATACCCCTCCTTAAACTTGGATGTCCGTATTCAGCTTTCTTATAGCTATATACGGTATGTTACTCTGAAACCAGCATCATGTCATAGAACAGACATACTGTATATCGTACTTAGGGAGTATTGTTCTCTACCCCTCCTTAAACTTGGATATACGTATACAGTTTTCTTACAACTATGTACGTTATTTTAATCTGAGCCTCGCATCGCACCATAGAACTGACCTATACCCTTCTTAGGGAGTATTGTTCTCTCCCTCTCCTATACCTTTGATATCCGTATACAGTTTTCTTACAGCTATGTACGTTATGTTAATCTGAGCCCAGCATCGCACCATAGAACTGACCTATACCCTACTTAGGGAGTATTGTTCTCTACCCCTCCTATACCTTGCATATCCGTATACAGTTTTCTTATAGCTATGTTCGGTTTGATAATCTAAACCAATTATCGCGCCATACAACTGATCCATATCCTATTTAGGGAGTATTGTTCTCTATCCCTCCTATACCTTGGATATCCGTATACAGTTTTCTTACAGCTATGTACGTTATGTTACTCTGAGCCCAGCATCGCACCATAGAACTGACATATATCCTACTTAGGGGGTATTGTTCTCTATCCCTCCTATACCTTGGATATCCGTATACGTTTTCTTACAGCTATGAATGTTATGTTAATCTGAGCCCAGCATCGCACCATAGAACAGACCTATATCCTACTTAAGAAGTATTGCTCTCTACCACTCCTATACCATGGATATCCGTATACAGTTTTGTTACAGCTATGTACGTTATGTTAATCTGAGCCCAGCATCGCACCATAGAACTGACCTATATCCTACTTAGGGAGTATTGTTCTCTATCCCTCCTATACCTTGGATATCCGTATACGTTTTCTTACAGCTATGAATGTTATGTTAATCTGAGCCCAGCATCGCACCATAGAACTTACCTATATCCAACTTGAGGTGTATTTTTCTCTACCCCTCCTATACCTTGGATATCCGTATACAGTTTTCTTATAGTTATGTACGGTTTGTTAATCAAAACCCAGCTCGCGCCATTGAACTTACCTATACTCTACCCTACTTAGGGAGTATCTCTACCCCTCCTATACTTTGGATATCCGTATAAAGTTTTCTTATAGCTATGTACGGTTTGTTACTCTGAACCCAGCATCACGCCATAGAACTGACATATATCCTACTTAGGGAGTATTGTTCTCTACCCCTCCTCTACCTTGGATATCCGTATACAGTTTCCCCACAGCTATGTACGTTATGTTAAACTGAGCCCAGCATCGCACCATAGAACTGACCTATATCCTACTTAGGGAGTATTGTTCTCTACCCCTCCTTAAACTTGGATATACGTATACAGTTTTCTTACAACTATGTACGTTATTTTAATCTGAGCCTCGCATCGCACCATAGAACTGACCTATACCCTTCTTAGGGAGTATTGTTCTCTCCCTCTCCTATACCTTGGATATCCGTATACAGTTTTCTTACAGCTATGTACGTTATGTTAATCTGAGCCCAGCATCGCACCATAGAACTGACCTATACCCTACTTAGGGAATATTGTTCTCTACCCCTCCTATACCTTGCATATCCGTATACAGTTTTCTTATACCTATGTTCGGTTTGATAATCTAAACCAATTATCGCGCCATACAACTGATCCATATCCTACTTAGGGAGTATTGTTCTCTACCCCTCCTATACCTTGGATATCCGTATACAGTTTTCTTACAGCTTTGTACGTTATGTGAATCTGAGCCCAGCATCGCACCATAGAACTGACCTATATCCTACTTAGGGAGTATTGTTCTCTACCCCTCCTATACCTTGGATATCCGTATACAGTTTCCCCACAGCTATGTACGTTATGTTAAACTGAGCCCAGCATCGCACCATAGAACTGACCTATATCCTACTTAGGGAGTATTGTTCTCTACCCCTCCTATACCTTGGATATCCGTATACAGTTTCCCCACAGCTATGTACGTTATGTTAAACTGAGCCCAGCATCGCACCATAGAATTGACCTATATCCTACTTAGGGAGTATTGTTCTCTACCCCTCCTATACCTTGGGTATCCGTATACAGTTTTGTTACAGCTATGTACGGTTTGTTATTCTGAAACCAGCATCACGTCATAGAACTGACATACTGTATATCGTACTTAGGGAGTATTGTTCTATACCCCTCCTTAAACTTGGATGTCCGTATTCAGCTTTCTTATAGCTATATACGGTATGTTACTCTGAAACCAGCATCATGTCATAGAACAGACATACTGTATATCGTACTTAGGGAGTATTGTTCTCTACCCCTCCTTAAACTTGGATATACGTATACAGTTTTGTTACAACTATGTACGTTATTTTAATCTGAGCCTCGCATCGCACCATAGAACTGACCTATACCCTTCTTAGGGAGTATTGTTCTCTCCCTCTCCTATACCTTGGATATCCGTATACAGTTTTCTTACAGCTATGTACGTTATGTTAATCTGAGCCCAGCATCGCACCATAGAACTGACCTATACCCTACTTAGGGAGTATTGTTCTCTACCCCTCCTATACCTTGCATATCCGTATACAGTTTTCTTATAGCTATGTTCGGTTTGATAATCTAAACCAATTATCGCGCCATACAACTGATCCATATCCTATTTAGGGAGTATTGTTCTCTATCCCTCCTATACCTTGGATATCCGTATACAGTTTTCTTACAGCTATGTACGTTATGTTACTCTGAGCCCAGCATCGCACCATAGAACTGACATATATCCTACTTAGGGGGTATTGTTCTCTATCCCTCCTATACCTTGGATATCCGTATACGTTTTCTTACAGCTATGAATGTTATGTTAATCTGAGCCCAGCATCGCACCATAGAACAGACCTATATCCTACTTAAGAAGTATTGCTCTCTACCACTCCTATACCATGGATATCCGTATACAGTTTTGTTACAGCTATGTACGTTATGTTAATCTGAGCCCAGCATCGCACCATAGAACTGACCTATATCCTACTTAGGGAGTATTGTTCTCTATCCCTCCTATACCTTGGATATCCGTATACGTTTTCTTACAGCTATGAATGTTATGTTAATCTGAGCCCAGCATCGCACCATAGAACTTACCTATATCCTACTTGAGGTGTATTTTTCTCTACCCCTCCTATACCTTGGATATCCGTATACAGTTTTCTTATAGTTATGTACGGTTTGTTAATCAAAACCCAGCTCGCGCCATTGAACTTACCTATACTCTACCCTACTTAGGGAGTATCTCTACCCCTCCTATACTTTGGATATCCGTATAAAGTTTTCTTATAGCTATGTACGGTTTGTTACTCTGAACCCAGCATCACGCCATAGAACTGACATATATCCTACTTAGGGAGTATTGTTCTCTACCCCTCCTCTACCTTGGATATCCGTATACAGTTTCCCCACAGCTATGTACGTTATGTTAAACTGAGCCCAGCATCGCACCATAGAACTGACCTATATCCTACTTAGGGAGTATTGTTCTCTACCCCTCCTTAAACTTGGATATACGTATACAGTTTTCTTACAATTATGTACGTTATTTTAATCTGAGCCTGGCATCGCACCATAGAACTGACCTATACCCTTCTTAGGGAGTATTGTTCTCTCCCTCTCCTATACCTTGGATATCCGTATATAGTTTTCTTACAGCTATGTACGTTATGTTAATCTGAGCCCAGCATCGCACCATAGAACTGACCTATACCCTACTTAGGGAGTATTGTTCTCTACCCCTCCTATACCTTGCATATCCGTATACAGTTTTCTTATAGCTATGTTCGGTTTGATAATCTAAACCAATTATCGCGCCATACAACTAATCCATATCCTACTTAGGGAGTATTGTTCTCTATCCCTCCTATACCTTGGATATCCGTATACAGTTTTCTTACAGCTATGTACGTTATGTTACTCTGAGCCCAGCATCGCACCATAGAACTGACATATATCCTACTTAGGGGGTATTGTTCTCTATCCCTCCTATACCTTGGATATCCGTATACGTTTTCTTACAGCTATGAATGTTATGTTAATCTGAGCCCAGCATCGCACCATAGAACAGACCTATATCCTACTTAAGAAGTATTGCTCTCTACCACTCCTATACCATGGATATCCGTATACAGTTTTGTTACAGCTATGTACGTTATGTTAATCTGAGCCCAGCATCGCACCATAGAACTGACCTATATCCTACTTAGGGAGTATTGTTCTCTATCCCTCCTATACCTTGGATATCCGTATACGTTTTCTTACAGCTATGAATGTTATGTTAATCTGAGCCCAGCATCGCACCATAGAACTTACCTATATCCTACTTGAGGTGTATTTTTCTCTACCCCTCCTATACCTTGGATATCCGTATACAGTTTTCTTATAGTTATGTACGGTTTGTTAATCAAAACCCAGCTCGCGCCATTGAACTTACCTATACTCTACTCTACTTAGGGAGTATCTCTACCCCTCCTATACTTTGGATATCCGTATAAAGTTTTCTTATAGCTATGTACGGTTTGTTACTCTGAACCCAGCATCACGCCATAGAACTGACATATATCCTACTTAGGGAGTATTGTTCTCTACCCCTCCTCTACCTTGGATATCCGTATACAGTTTCCCCACAGCTATGTACGTTATGTTAAACTGAGCCCAGCATCGCACCATAGAACTGACCTATATCCTACTTAGGGAGTATTGTTCTCTACCCCTCCTATACCTTGGATATCCGTATACAGTTTCCCCACAGCTATGTACGTTATGTTAACCTGAGCCCAGCATCGCACCATAGAACTGACCTATATCCTACGTAGGGGGTATGGTTCTCTACCCCTCCTATACCTTGGGTATCCGTATACAGTTTTGTTACAGCTATGTCCGGTTTGTTATTCTAAACCCAACATCGCGCCATAGAACTAACCGATACCCTACTTAGGGAGTATTGTTCTCTACCCCTCCTATACTTTGGATATCCGTATACAGTTTTCTTATAGCTATGTACGGTTTGTTAATCTGAGCCCAGCATCGCACCATAGAACTGACCTATACCATACTTAGGGAGTATGGTTCTCTACCCCTCCTATACCTTGGATATCCGTATACAGTTATCTTATAGCTATGTACGGTTTGGTAATCTAAACCCAGCATCGCGCTATAGAACTGTCCTATACCCTACTTAGGGAGTATTGTTCTCTACCCCTCCTATACCTTGGATATCCGTATACAGTTCTCTTATAGCTATGTACGTTATGTTAATCTGAGCCCGGCATCGCACCATAGAACTGACATATATCCTACTTAGGGAGTATTGTGCTCTACCTCTCCTATACCTTGGATATCCGTATACAGTTATCTTATAGCTATGTACGTTATGTTAATCTGAGCCCCGCATCGCACCATAGAAATAACGTGTACCCTACTTAGGGAGTATTTTCTCTACCCCTCCTATACCTTGGATATCCGTATACAGTTTTCTTATAGTTATGTACGTTTTGGTAATCTAAACCCAGCATCGCGCCATAGAAATTACCTATACCCTACTTAGGGAGTATTGTTCTCTACCCCTCCTATACCTTGGATATCCGTATACAGTTTTCTTACAGATATGTACGCTTTGTTAATCTAAACCCAACATCTCGCCATAGAACTGTAATATACTCTACTTAGGGAGTATTGTTCCCTACCCCTCCTATACCTTGGATATCCGTATACAGGTTTCTTACAGCTATGTACGTTATGTTAATCTGAGCCCAGCATCGCACCATAGAACTGATTTATACCCTACATAGGGAGTATGGTTCTCTACCCTTCCTATACTTTGGATATCCGTATACAGTTTTCTTACAGCTATGTACGTTATGTTAATCTGAGCCCAGCTTCGCACCATAAAACTGACCTATACCCTACTTAGGGAGTAAGGTTCTCTACCCCTCCTATACCTTGGATATCCGTATACAGTTTTCTTATAGCTATGTACGGTTTGTTAATCTAAACCCAGCATCGCGCCATAGAACTGACCTATACAATACTCAGGGAGTATTGTTCTCTATCCCTCCTTTACCTTGGATATCCGTATACAGTTTTCTTACAGATATGTACGTTATGTTAATCGGAGCCCAGCATCGCAACATAGAACTAACCCATATCCTACTTAGGGAGTATTGTACTCTACCCCTCCTATACCTTGGATATCCGTATAAAGTTTTCTTATAGCTATGTACGCTTTGTTAATCTAAGCCCAGCATCTCGCCATAGAACTGTCCTATACCCTACTTAGGGAGTATTGTTCTCTACCCCTCCTATACCTTGGATATCCGTATACAGTTTCCCTACAGCTATGTACGTTATGTTAATCTGAGCACAGCATCGCACCATAGAACTAACCTATACCCTACTTAGGGAGTATTGTCCTCTACCCCTCCTATACCTTGGATATCCGTATACAGTTTTCATATAGCTATGTACGGTTTGGTAATCTAAACCCAGCATCGCGCCATAGAACTGACATATATCCTACATAGGGAGTATTGTTCTCTACCCCTCCTATACCTTGGATATCCGTATACAGTTTTCTTACAGCTTTGTACGTTATGTGAATCTGAGCCCAGCATCGCACCATAGAACTGACCTATATCCTACTTAGGGAGTATTGTTCTCTACCCCTCCTATACCTTGGATATCCGTATACAGTTTCCCTACAGCTATGTACGTTATGTTAAACTGAGCCCAGCATCGCACCATAGAACTGACCTATATCCTACTTAGGGAGTATTGTTCTCTACTCCTCCTATACCTTGGATATCCGTATACAGTTTCCCCACAGCTATGTACGTTATGTTAAACTGAGCCCAGCATCGCACCATAGAATTGACCTATATCCTACTTAGGGAGTATTGTTCTCTACCCCTCCTATACCTTGGATATCCGTATACAGTTTCCCCACAGCTATGTACGTTATGTTAACCTGAGCCCAGCATCGCACCATAGAACTGACCTATATCCTACGTAGGGAGTATGGTTCTCTACCCCTCCTATACCTTGGGTATCCGTATACAGTTTTGTTACAGCTATGTACGGTTTGTTATTCTAAACCCAACATCGCGCCATAGAACTAACCGATACCCTACTTAGGGAGTATTGCTCTCTACCCCTCCTATACTTTGGATATCCGTATACAGTTTTCTTATAGCTATGTACGGTTTGTTACTCTGAAACCAGCATCACGTCATAGAACTGACATACTGTATATCGTACTTAGGGAGTATTGTTCTATACCCCTCCTTAAACTGGATGTCCATATACAGCTTTCTTATAGCTATATACGGTTTGTTGCTCTGAAAACAGCATCACGTCATAGAACTGACATACTGTATATCGTACTTAGGGAGTATTGTTCTCTACCCCTCCTTAAACTTGGATATCCGTATACAGTTTTCTTATAGCTATGTACGGTTAATCTAAACCCAGCATCGCGCCATAGAAGTGACCTATACCCTACTCAGGGAGTATTGTTCTCTAACCCTCCTATACCTTGGATATCCGTATACAGTTTTTTTTACAGCTGTGTACGTTATGTTAATCTGAGACCAGCATCGCGCCATAGAACTGACGTATAGGATGGAGTATTGTTCTCTACCCCTCCTATACCTTGGATATCCGTATACAGTTTTCCTACTGCTATGTACGTTATGTTAATCTGAGCCCAGCATCGCTCCATAGAACTGACCTATATACAACTTAGGGAGGGTTGTTCTCTACCCCTCCTATACCTCTGATATCCGTATACAGTTTTCTTACAGTTATGTATGGTTTGTTAATCTAAACCCAGCATCGCGTCATAGAACTGACCTATACTCTACTTAGGGCGTATTGTTCTCTACCCCTTATATACCTTGGTTATCCGTATACAGTTTACTGACAGCTATGTACGTTATGTTAATCTGAGCCCAGCATCGCACCATAGAACTGACCTATACCTTATATAGGGAGTATTGTCCTCTACCCCTCCTATACCTTGGGTATCCGTATACAGTTTTCTTATAGCTATGTACGTTATGTTAAACTGTTCCCAGCATCGCACCATAGAACCGACCTATATCCTACTTAGGGAGTATTGTTCACTACCACTCCTATACCTTGGTTATCCGTATACAGTTTCCCTACTGCTATGTACGTTATGTTAATCTGAGCCCAGCATCGCTCCATAGAACTGACCTATATACAACTTAGGGAGGGTTCTCCTCTCTACCCCTCCTATACCTTGGATATCCGTATACAGTTTTCTTACAGTTATGTATGGTTTGTTAATCTAAACCCAGCATCGCGTCATAGAACAGACCTATACTCTACTTAGGGTGTATTGTTCTCTACCCCTCCTATACCTTGGATATCCGTATACAGTTTTCTTACAGCGATGTACGTTATGTTAATCTGTTCCCAGCATCGCACCATAGAACTGTCCTATATCCTACTTAGGTAGTATTGTTCTCTACCCCTACTATACCTTGGATATCCGTATACAGTTTACTGACAGCTATGTAAGTTATGTTAATCTGAGGCCAGCATCGCACCATAGAACTGACCTATACCTTATATAGGGAGTATTGTTCTCTACCCCTCCTATACCTTGGTTATCCGTATACAGTTTACTGACAGCTATGTACGTTATGTTAATCTGAGCCCAGCATCGCACCATAGAACTGACCTATATCCTCTCTTAGGGAGTATTGTTCTCTACCCCTCCTATACCTTGGATATCCGTATACAGTTTTCCTAGAGCTATGTACGTTATGTTAATCTGAACCCAGCATCGCACCATAGAACTGACCTATAAATTACTTAAGGAGTATTGTTCTCTACCCCTCCTATACCTTGGATATCAGTATACAGTTTTCTTACAGCTATGTACGGTTTGATAATCTAAACCAATTATCGCGCCAAACAACTGACCTATATTCTACTTAGGGAGTATTGTTCTCTACCCCTCCTATACCTTGGATATCCGTATACAGTTTCCCTACAGCTATGTACGTTATGTTAATCTGAGCACAGCATCGCACCATAGAACTAACCTATACCCTACTTAGGGAGTATTGTCCTCTACCCCTCCTATACCTTGGATATCCGTATACAGTTTTCATATAGCTATGTACGGTTTGGTAATCTAAACCCAGCATCGCGCCATAGAACTGACCTATATCCTACGTAGGGAGTATGGTTCTCTACCCCTCCTATACCTTGGGTATCCGTATACAGTTTTGTTACAGCTATGTACGGTTTGTTATTCTAAACCCAACATCGCGCCATAGAACTAACCGATACCCTACTTAGGGAGTATTGTTATCTACCCCTCCTATACTTTGGATATCCGTATACAGTTTTCTTATAGCTATGTACGGTTTGTTACTCTGAAACCAGCATCACGTCATAGAACTGACATACTGTATATCGTACTTAGGGAGTATTGTTCTATACCCCTCCTTAAACTGGATGTCCGTATACAGCTTTCTTATAGCTATATACGGTTTGTTGCTCTGAAAACAGCATCACGTCATAGAACTGACATACTGTATATCGTACTTAGGGAGTATTGTTCTCTACCCCTCCTTAAACTTGGATATCCGTATACAGTTTTCTTATAGCTATGTACGGTTAATCTAAACCCAGCATCGCGCCATAGAAGTGACCTATACCCTACTCATGGAGTATTGTTCTCTAACCCTCCTATACCTTGGATATCCGTATACAGTTTTTTTTACAGCTGTGTACGTTATGTTAATCTGAGACCAGCATCGCGCCATAGAACTGACGTATAGGATGGAGTATTGTTCTCTACCCCTCCTATACCTTGGATATCCGTATACAGTTTTCCTACTGCTATGTACGTTATGTTAATCTGAGCCCAGCATCGCTCCATAGAACTGACCTATATACAACTTAGGGAGGGTTGTTCTCTACCCCTCCTATACCTCTGATATCCGTATACAGTTTTCTTACAGTTATGTATGGTTTGTTAATCTAAACCCAGCATCGCGTCATAGAACTGACCTATACTCTACTTAGGGTGTATTGTTCTCCACCCCTTTTATACCTTGGTTATCCGTATACAGTTTACTGACAGCTATGTACGTTATGTTAATCTGAGCCCAGCATCGCACCATAGAACTGACCTATACCTTATATAGGGAGTATTGTCCTCTACCCCTCCTATACCTTGGGTATCCGTATACAGTTTTCTTATAGCTATGTACGTTATGTTAAACTGTTCCCAGCATCGCACCATAGAACCGACCTATATCCTACTTAGGGAGTATTGTTCACTACCACTCCTATACCTTGGTTATCCGTATACAGTTTCCCTACTGCTATGTACGTTATGTTAATCTGAGCCCAGCATCGCTCCATAGAACTGACCTATATACAACTTAGGGAGGGTTGTTCTCTACCCCTCCTATACCTTGGATATCCGTATACAGTTTTCTTACAGTTATGTATGGTTTGTTAATCTAAACCCAGCATCGCGTCATAGAACAGACCTATACTCTACTTAGGGTGTATTGTTCTCTACCCCTCCTATACCTTGGATATCCGTATACAGTTTTCTTACAGCTATGTACGTTATGTTAATCTGTTCCCAGCATCGCACCATAGAACTGACCTATATCCTACTTAGGTAGTATTGTTCTCTACCCCTACTATACCTTGGATATCCGTATACAGTTTACTGACAGCTATGTAAGTTATGTTAATCTGAGGCCAGCATCGCACCATAGAACTGACCTATACCTTATATAGGGAGTATTGTTCTCTACCCCTCCTATACCTTGGTTATCCGTATACAGTTTACTGACAGCTATGTACGTTATGTTAATCTGAGCCCAGCATCGCACCATAGAACTGACCTATACCTTATATAGGGAGTATTGTTCTCTACCCCTCCTATACCTTGGGTATCCGTATACAGTTTTCTTATAGCTATGTACGTTATGTTAAACTGTTCCCAGCATCGCACCATAGAACCGACCTATATCCTACTTAGGGAGTATTGTTCACTACCACTCCTATACCTTGGTTATCCGTATACAGTTTCCCTACAGCTATGTACGTTATGTTAATCTGAGCACAGCATCGCACCATAGAACTAACCTATACCCTACTTAGGGAGTATTGTTCTCTACCCCTCCTATACCTTGGATATCCGTATACATTTTCCCCACAGCTATGTACGTTATGTTAAACTGAGCCCAGCATCGCACCATAGAACTGACCTATATCCTACTTAGGGAGTATTGTTCTCTACCCCTCCTATACCTTGGATATCCGTATACAGTTTCCCCACAGCTATGTACGTTATGTTAAACTGAGCCCAGCATCGCACCATAGAACTGACCTATATCCTACTTAGAGAGTATTGTTCTCTACCCCTCCTATACCTTGGATATCCGTATACAGTTTCCCCACAGCTATGTACGTTATGTTAACCTGAGCCCAGCATCGCACCATAGAACTGACCTATATCCTACGTAGGGAGTATGGTTCTCTACCCCTCCTATACCTTGGGTATCCGTATAAAGTTTTGTTACAGCTATGTACGGTTTGTTATTCTAAACCCAACATCGCGCCATAGAACTAACCGATACCCTACTTAGGGAGTATTGTTCTCTACCCCTCCTATACTTTGGATATCCGTATACAGTTTTCTTATAGCTATGTACGGTTTGTTAATCTAAACCCAGCATCGCGCCATAGAACTGACCTATATCCTACTTAGGGAGTATTGTTCTCTACCCCTCCTATACCTTGGATATTCGTATACAGTTTTCTTATAGCTATGTACGGGTTGTTACTCTGAAACCAGCATCACGTCATAGAACTGACATACTGTATGTCGTACTTAGGGAGTATTGTTCTCTACCCCTCCTTAAACTTGGATATCCGTATACAGTTTTCTTACAGCTATGTACGTTATTATAATCTGAGCCCCGCATCGCACCATAGAACTGACCTATACCCTTCTTAGGGAGTATTGTTCTCTCCCTCTCCTATACCTTGGATATCCGTATACAGTTTTCTTACAGCTATGTACGTTATGTTAATCTGAGCCCAGCATCGCACCATAGAACTGACCTATACCCTACTTAGGGAATATTGTTCTCTACCCCTCCTATACCTTGCATATCCGTATACAGTTTTCTTATAGCTATGTTCGGTTTGATAATCTAAACCAATTATCGCGCCATACAACTGATCCATATCCTACTTAGGGAGTATTGTTCTCTACCCCTCCTATACCTTGGATATCCGTATACAGTTTTGTTACAGCTATGTACGTTATGTTAATCTGAGCCCAGCATCGCACCATAGAACTGACCAATATCCTACTTAGGGAGTATTGTTCTCTATCCCTCCTATACCTTGGATATCCGTATACGTTTTCTTACAGCTATGAATGTTATGTTAATCTGAGCCCAGCATCGCACCATAGAACTTACCTATATCCTACTTGAGGTGTATTTTTCTCTACCCCTCCTATACCTTGGATATCCGTATACAGTTTTCTTATAGTTATGTACGGTTTGTTAATCTAAACCCAGCATCGCACTATAGAACTGACCTATACCCCACTTAGGGAGTATTGTTCACTACCCCACCTATACTTTGGATATCCGTATAAAGTTTTCTTATAGCTATGTACGGTTTGTTACTCTGAACCCAGCATCGCGCCATAGAACTGACATATATCCTACTTAGGGAGTATTGTTCTCTACATCTCCTATACCCTGGATATCCATATACAGTTTTCTTAAAGCTATGTACGTTATGAGAATCTGAGCCCAGCATCGCACCATAGAACTAACCTATACCCTACTTAGGGAGTATTGATCTCTATCCCTCCTATACCTTAGATATCCGTAAACATTTTTCTTACAGCTATGTAAGTTATGTTAATCTGAGCCCAGCATCGCACCATAGAACTGACCTATGAACTACTTAGGGAGTATTGTTCTCTACCCCTCCTATACCTTGGATATCCGTATACAATTTTCTTATAGCTATGTACGGTTTGTTACTCTGAACCCAGCATCGCGCCATAGAACTACCTATACCCTACTTAGGGAGTATTGTTCTCTACCCCTCCTATACCTTGGACATTTGTATACAGTTTTCCTAAAGTTATGTACGTTATGTTAATATGAGCTAAGCATCGCACCATAGAACTGACCTATAAACTACTTAGGGAGTATTGTTCTCTATCCCACCTTTACCTTGGATATCCGTATACAGTTTTTTTACAGCTACGTACGTTATGTTAATCTGAGCCCAGCATCGCACCATAGAACTACCTATACCCTACTTAGGGAGTATTGTTCTTTACCCCTCCTAGAGCTTGGATATCCGTATACAGTTTTCTTACACCTATGTACGTTATGTTAATCTGAGCCCAGAATCGCAACCATAGAAGTGATTTTTACCCTACTTAGGGAGTATTGTTCTCTACCCCTCCTATACCTTGGATATCCGTATACAGTAATCTTATAGCTATGTACGTAAAGTTAATCAGAGCAAAGCATCGCACCATAGAACTGACCTATACCCTACTTAGGGAATATTGTTCTCCACCCCACCTATACCTTGGATATCCGTATACAGTTTTCTTATAGCTATGTGAGGTTTATTAATATAAACCCACCATCGCGCCATAGAACTGACCTATATCCTACTTAGGGAGTATTGTTCTCTAACCCTCCTATACCTTGGATATCCGTATACAGTTTTTTTTACAGCTGTGTACGTTATGTTAATCTGAGCCCAGCATCGCGCCATAGAACTGACGTATAGGATGGAGTATTGTTCTCTACCCCTCCTATACCTTGGATATCCGTATACAGTTTTCTTACAGCTATGTACGTAATGGTAATCTGAGCCCAGCATCGCACCATAGAACTGACTTATATCCTACTTAGGGAGTATTGTTCACTACCTCTCCTATACCTTGGATATCCGTATACAGTTATCTTATAGCTTTGTTCGGTTTGATAATCTAAACCAATTATCGCGCCAAACAACTGACTTATATCCTACTTAGGGAGTATTGTTCTCTACCCCTCCTATACCTTGGATATCCGTATACAGTTTTCCTACAGCTATGTACGTTTTGTTAATCTGAGCCCAGCATCGCTCCATAGAACTGACCTATAAACAACTTAGGGAGGGTTGTTCTCTACCCCTTATATACCTTGGATATCCGTATACAGTTTTCTTACAGTTATGTATGGTTTGTTAATCTGAGCCCAGCATCGCACCATAAACTGAACTATATCCTACTTAGGGAATATTTTTCTCTACCCCTCCTATACCTTGGATATCCGTATACAGTTTTCTTACAGCGACGTACGTTATGTTAATCTGAGCCCAGCATCGCACCATAGAACGGACCTAAACCCTACTTAGGGAATATGGTTCTCTACCCCTCCTATACTTGGATATCCCTATACAGTTTTCTTATAGCTATGTGCGGTTTATTATTATAAACCCACCATCGCGCCATAGAACTGACCTATATCCTACTTAGGGAGTATTTTTCTCTACCCCTCCTATACCTTGGATATCCGTATACAGTTTTCTTACAGCTATGTACGTTATGTTAATCTGTTCCCAGCATCGCACCATAGAACTGACCTATACCCTACTTAGGTAGTATTGTTCTCTACCCCTCCTATACCTTGGATATCCGTATACAGTTTACTGACAGCTATGTACGTTATGTTAAACTGAGCCCAGCATCGCACCATAGAACTGACCTATACCTTATATAGGGAGTATTGTTCTCTACTTCTCCTATACCTTGGTTATCCGTATACAGTTTACTCACAGCTATGTACGTTATGTTAATCTGAGCCCAGCATCGCACCATAGAACAGACCTATACCTTATATAGGGAGTATTGTTCTCTACCCCTCCTATACCTTGGGTATCCGTATACAGTTTTCTTATAGCTAGGTACGTTATGTTAAACTGTTCCCAGCATCGCACCATAGAACCGACCTATATCCTACTTAGGGAGTATTGTTCACTACCACTCCTATACCTTGGTTATCCGTATACAGTTTTCTTACAGCCATGTACGTTATGTTAATCTGAGCCCAGCATCGCACCATAAACTGAACTATATCCTACTTAGGGAATATTTTTCTCTACCCCTCCTATACCTTGGATATCCGTATACAGTTTTCCTACTGCTATGTACGTTACGTTAATCTGAGCCCAGCATCGCTCCATAGAAATGACCTATAAACAACTTAGGGAGTATTGTTCTCTACCCCTCCTATACCTTGGATATCCGTATACAATTTTCTTATAGCTATGTACGGTTTGTTACTATGAACCCAGCATCGCGCCATAGAACAGACATATTTCCTACTTAGGGAGTATTGTTCTCTACCCCTCCTATACCTTGGACATTTGTATACAGTTTTCCTACAGTTATGTACGTTATGTTAATATGAGCCCAGCATCGCACCATAGAACTGACCTATAAACTACTTAGGGAGTATTGTTCTCTATCCCTCCTTTACCTTGGATATCCGTATACAGTTTTTTTTACAGCTACGTACGTTATGTTAATCTGAGCCCAGCATCGCACCATAGAACTACCTATACCCTACTTAGGGAGTATTGTTCTTTACCCCTCCTAGAGCTTGGATATCCGTATACAGTTTTCTTACACCTATGTACGTTATGTTAATCTGAGCCCAGAATCGCAACCATAGAGGTGATTTTTACCCTACTTATGGAGTATTGTTCTCTACCCCTCCTATACCTTGGATATCCGTATACAGTAATCTTATAGCTATGTACGTAAAGTTAATCAGAGCAAAGCATCGCACCATAGAACTGACCTATACCCTACTTAGGGAATATTGCTCTCCACCCCACCTATACCTTGGATATCCGTATACAGTTTTCTTATAGCTATGCGAGGTTTATTAATATAAACCCACCATCGCGCCATAGAACTGACCTATATCCTACTTAGGGAGTATTGTTCTCTAACCCTCCTATACCTTGGATATCCGTATACAGTTTTTTTTACAGCTGTGTACGTTATGTTAATCTGAGCCCAGCATCGCGCCATAGAACTGACGTATAGGATGGAGTATTGTTCTCTACCCCTCCTATACCTTGGATATCCGTATACAGTTTTCCTACAGATATGTACGTTTTGTTAATCTGAGCCCAGCATCGCTCCATAGAACTGACCTATAAACAACTTAGGGAGGGTTGTTCTCTACCCCTTATATACCTTGGATATCCGTATACAGTTTTCTTACAGTTATGTATGGTTTGTTAATCTGAGCCTAGCATCGCACCATAAACTGAACTATATCCTACTTAGGGAATATTTTTCTCTACCCCTCCTATACTTTGGATATCCGTATACAGTTTTCTTACAGCGACGTACGTTATGTTAATCTGAGCCCAGCATCGCACCATAGAACGGACCTATACCCTACTTAGGGAATATGGTTCTCTACCCCTCCTATACTTGGATATCCCTATACAGTTTTCTTATAGCTATGTGCGGTTTATTATTATAAACCCACCATCGCGCCATAGAACTGACCTATATCCTACTTAGGGAGTATTTTTCTCTACCCCTCCTATACCTTGGATATCCGTATACAGTTTTCTTATAGTTATGTACGGTTTGTTAATCTAAACCCAGCATCGCACCATAGAACTGACCTATACTCTACTTAGGGTGTATTGTTCTCTACCCCTCCTATACCTTGGATATACGTATACAGTTTTCTTATAGCTATGTACGGTTTGTTACTCTGAACCCAGCATCGCGCTATAGAACTGACATATATCCTACTTAGGGAGTATTGTTCTCTACCTCTCCTATACCTTGGATATCCGTATACAGTTTTCTTACAGCTATGTACGTTAAGTTATTTTAACCCCAGTATCGCACCATAGAACTGACCTATACCCTACTTAGGGAGTATTATTCTTTTACCCCTCCCATAGCTTGGATATCCGTATACAGTTTTCTTATAGCTATGTACGGTTTGGTACTCTGAACCCAGCATCGCGCCATAGAACTGACCTATATCCTACTTAGGGAGTATTGTTCTCTACCCCTCCTATACCTTGGATATCCGATTACAGTTTTCCTACAGCTATGTACGTTATGTTAATCTGAGCCCAGCATCGCACCATAGAACTGACCTATAAACTACTTTGGGAGTATTGGTCTCTATCCCTCTTTTACCTTGGATATCCGTATACAGTTTTCTTACAGCAACGTACGTTATGTTAATCTGAGCCCAGCATCGCACCATAGAACTGACCTATACCCTACTAAGGAAGTATTGATCTCTACCCCTCCTATAGCTCGGATATCCGTATACAGGTTTCTTACAGCTATGTACGTTATGTTAATCTGAGCCCAGCATCGCACCATAGAAGTGATTTATACCCTACTTAGGGGGTATTGTTCTCTACCCCTCCTATACCTTGGATATCCGTATACAGTTTTCTTACAGCTATGTACGTTATGTTAATCTGAGCCCAGCATCGCACCATTGAACTGACCTATACCCTATATAGGGAGTATTGTTCTCTACCCCTCCTATACCTTGGGTATCCGTATACAGTTTTCTTATAGCTATGTACGTTATGTTAATCTGAGCCCAGCATCGCACCATAAACTGAACTATATCCTACTTAGGGAGTATTGTTCTCTATCACTCTTATACCTTGGATATCCGTATACAGTTTTCTTACAGCTATGTACGTTATGTTAATCTGAGCCCAGCATCGCACCATAGAACTGACCTATACCTTATTTAAGGAGTATTGTTCTTTTACGCCTCCTATACCTTGGCTAACCGTATACAGTTTCCTTACAGCTATGTACGTAATGTTAATCTGAGCCCAGCATCGTACCATAGAACTGACCTATAAACAACTTAGGGAGTATTGTTCTCTACCCCTCCTATACCTTGGATATCCGTATACAGTTTTCTTATAGCTATGTACGTTATGTTAATCTGAGCCCAGCATCGCACCATAAACTGAACTATATCCTACTTAGGGAGTATGGTTCTCTACCCCTCCTATACCTTGGATATCCGTATACAGTTTTCTTACAGCTATGTACGTTATGTTAGTCTGAGCCCAGCATCGCACCATAGAACTGACCTATACCCTACTTAAGGAGTATTGTTCTTTTACGCCTCCTATACCTTGGATAACCGTATACAGTTTCCCTACAGCTATGTACGTATTGTTAATCTGAGCCCAGCATCGCACCATAGAACTGACCTTTAAACAACTTAGGGAGTATTGTTCTCAACCCCTCCTATACCTTGGATATCCGTATACAGTTTTCTTATAGTTATGTACGTTATGTTAATCTGAGCCCTGCATCGCACCATAGAACTGACCTATACCCTACTTAGGGAGTATTGTTCTCTACCCCTCCTATACCTTGGATATCCGTATACAGTTTTCTTACAGCTATGTAAGTTATGTTAATCTGAGCCCAGCATCGCACTATAGAACTGACCTATACCCCACCTAGGGAGTATTGTTCTCTACCCCTCCTATACCTTGGATATCCGTATACAGTTTTCTCATAGCTATGTACGTTATGTTAATCTGAGCCCAGCATCGCACCATAGAACTGACCTATACCTTATATAGGGAGTATTGTTGTCTACCCCTCCTATACCTTGGGTATCCGTATGCAGTTTTCTTATAGCTATGTACGTTATGTTAAACTGTTCCCAGCATCGCACCATAGAACCGACCTATATCCTACTTAGGGAGTATTGTTCACTACCACTCCTATACCTTGTTTATGCGTATACAGTTTACTGACAGCTATGTACGTTATGTTAATCTGAGCCCAGCATCGCACCATAGAACTGACCTATATCCTACTTAGGGAGTATTGTTCGCTACCACTCCTATTCCTTGGATATCCGTTTACAGTTTTCTTACAGCTATGTACGTTATGTTAATCTGAGCAGAGCATCGCACCATAGAACTGACCAATAAACTACTTATGGAGTATTGTTCTCTACCCCTCCTATGCCTTGGATATGCGTATACAGTTTTCTTATAGCTAAGTTCGGTTTGATAATCTAAACCAATTATCGCGCCAAACAACTGACCTATATCCTACTTAGGGAGTATTGTTCTCTACCACTCCTATTCCTTGGATATCCGTTTACAGTTTTCATACAGCTGTGTACGTAATGTTAATCTGAGCCCAGCATCGCACAATAGAACTGACCTGTAAACAACTTAGGGAGTGTTGTTCTCTACCCCTCCTATACCTTGGATATCCGTATACAGTTTTCTTATAGCTATGTACGTTATGTTAATCTGAGCCCAGCATCGCACCATAACCGGAACTATATCCTACTTAGGGAGTACTGTTCTCTACCTCTCTTATACCTTGGATATCCGTATACAGTTTTCTCACAGCTATGTACGTTATGTTAGTCTGAGCCCAGCATCGCACCATAGAACTGCTCTATACCCTACTTAAGGAGTATTGTTCTTTTACGCCTCCTATACGTTGGATAACCGTATACAGTTTCCCTACAGCTATGTACGTAATGTTAATCTGAGCCCAGCATCGCACCATAGAAGTGACGTATAAAAATTTTAGGGAGTATTGTTCTCTACCCCTCCTATACCTTGGATATCCGTATACAGTTTTCTTATAGTTATGTACGTTATGTTAATCTGAGCCCAGCATCGCACCATAGAACTGACCTATACCCTACTTAGAGAGTATTATTCTCTAACCCTCCTATACCTTGGATATCCGTATACAGTTTTCTTACAGCTATGTACGTTATGTTCATCTGAGCCCAGCATCGCACTATAGAACTGACCTATACCCCACTTAGGGAGTATTGTTCTCTACCCCTCCTATACCTTGGATATCCGTATACAGTTTTCTTAGAGCTATGTACGGTTTGTTACTCTGAACCCAGCTTCGCGCCATAGAACTGACATATATCCTACTTAGGGATTATTGTTCTCTACCCCTCCTATACCTTGGACATTTGTATACAGTTTTCCTACAGCTATGTACGTTATGTTAATATGAGCCCAGCATCGCACCATAGAACTGACCTATACCCTACTTAGGGAGTATTGTTCTCTACCCCTCCTATAGCTTGGATATCCGTATACAGTTTTCTTACACCTATGTACGTTATGTTAATCTGAGCCCAGAATCGCACCATAGAAGTGATTTATACCCTACTTAGGGAGTATTGTTCTCTACCCCTCCTAGACCTTGGATATCCGTATACAGTTTTCTCACAGCTAAGTACGTTATGTTAATCTGAGCCCGGCAATGCACCATAGAACTGACCTATAACTTACTTAGGGAGTATTGTTCTCTACCCCTCCTATACCTTGGATATCCGTATACAGTTTTCTTACAGCTATGTACGTTATGTTAATCAGAGCCCAGAATCGCACCATAGAACTGACCTATACCCTACTTAGGGAATATGGTTCTCTACCCCTCCTATACTTGGATATCGCTATACAGTTTTCTTATAGCTATGTGCTGTTTATTAATATAAACCCACCATCGCGCCATAGAACTGACCTATATCCTACTTAGGGAGTATTGTTCTCTAACCCTCCTATACCTTGGGTATCCGTATAAAGTTTTCTTATAGCTATGTACGTTATGTTAATCTGAGCCCAGCATCGCACCATAAACTGAACTATATCCTACTTAGGGAGTATTGTTCTCTACCACTCTTATACCTTGCATATCCGTATACAGTTTTCTTACAGCTATGTACGTTATGTTAATCTGAGCCGAGCATCGCACCATAGAACTGACCTATACCCTATTTAAGGAGTATTGTTCTTTTACGCCTCCTATACCTTGGCTAACCGTATACAGTTTCCTTACAGCTATGTACGTAATGTTAATCTGAGCCCAGCATCGTACCATAGAACTGACCTAGAAACAACTTAGGGAGTATTGTTCTCTACCCCTCCTATACCTTGGATATCCGTATACAGTTTTCTTATAGTTATGTACGTTATGTTAATTAGAGCCCTGCATCGCACCATAGAACTGACCTATACCGTACTTAGGGAGTATTGTTCTCTACCCCTCCTATACCTTGGATATCCGTATACAGTTTTCTTACAGCTATGTACGTTATGTTAATCTGAGCCCAGCATCGCACTATAGAACTGAACTATACCCCACCTAGGGAGTATTGTTCTCTACCCCTCTATACCTTGGATATCCGTATACAGTTTTCTTATAGCTATGTACGGTTTGTTACGCTGAACCCAGCATCGCGCCATAGAACTGACATATATCCTACTTAGGGATTATTGTTCTCTACCCCTCCTATACCTTGGACATTTGTATACAGTTTTCCTACAGCTATGTACGTTATGTTAATCTGAGCCCAGCATCGCACCATAGAACTGACCTATACCTTATATTGGGAGTATTGTTGTCTACCCCTCCTATACCTTGGGTATCCGTATAGAGTTTTCTTATAGCTATGTACGTTATGTTAAACTGTTCCCAGCATCGCACCATAGAACCGACCTATATCCTACTTAGGAAGTATTGTTCACTACCACTCCTATACCTTGGTTATCCGTATACAGTTTTCCTACAGCTATGTACGTTATGTTAATCTGAGCCCAGCATCGCTCCATAGAACTGACCTATAAACAACTTAGGGAGTATTGTTCTCTACCATTCCTATACCTTGGATATCCGTATACAGTTTCCCCACAGATATGTACGTTATGTTAATCTGAGCCCAGCATCGCACCATAGAACTGACCTATATCCTACTTAGGGAGTATTGTTCTCTACCCCTCCTATACCTTGGATAACCGAATACAGTTTTCTTACAGCTATGTACGGTTTGTTACTCTGAACCCAGCATCGCGCCATAGAACTGACATATATCCTACTTAGGGAGTATTGTTCACTACCTCTCCTAATCTTTGGTTATCCGTATACAGTTTTCTTACAGCTATGTACGTTATGTTAATCTGAGCCCAGCATCGCACCATAAACTGAACTATATCCTACTTAGGGAGTATTGTTCTCTACCACTCCTATTCCTTGGATATCCGTTTACAGTTTTCATACAGCTATGTACGTTATGTTAATCAGAGCGCAGCATCGCACCATAGAACTGACCAATAAACTACTTAGGGAGTATTGTTCTCTACCCCTCCTATGCCTTGGATATGCGTATACAGTTTTCTTATAGCTAAGTTCGGTTTGATAATCTAAACCAATTATCGCGCCAAACAACTGACCTATATCCTACTTAGGGAGTATTGTTCTCTACCACTCCTATTCCTTGGATATCCGTTTACAGTTTTCACACAGCTGTGTACGTAATGTTAATCTGAGCCCAGCATCGCACCATAGAAGTGACCTATAAACATTTTAGGGAGTATTGTTCTCTACCCCTCCTATACCTTGGATATCCGTATACAGTTTTCTTATAGTTATGTACGTTATGTTTATCTGAGCCCAGCATCGCACCATATAACTGACCTATACCCTACTTAGAGAGTATTATTCTCTACCCCTCCTATACCTTGGATATCCGTATACAGTTTTCTTACAGCTATGTACGTTACGTTCATCTGAGCCCAGCATCGCACTATAGAACTGACCTATACCCCACTTAGGGAGTATTGTTCACTACCCCTCCTATACCTTGGATATCCGTATACAGTTTTCTTAGAGGTATGTACGGTTTGTTACTCTGAACCCAGCTTCGCGCCATAGAACTGACATATATCCTACTTAGGGATTATTGTTCTCTACCCCTCCTATACCTTGGACATTTGTATACAGTTTTCCTACAGCTATGTACGTTATGTTAATATGAGCCCAGCATCGCACCATAGAACTGACCTATACCCTACTTAGGGAGTATTGTTCTCTACCCCTCCTATAGCTTGGATATCCGTATACAGTTTTCTTACACCTATGTACGTTATGTTAACCTGAGCCCAGAATCGCACCATAGAAGTGATTTATACCCTTTTTAGGGAGTATTGTTCTCTACCCCTCCTAGACCTTGGATATCCGTATACAGTTTTCATACAGCTAAGTACGTTATGTTAATCTGAGCCCGGCATTGCACCATAGAACTGACCTATAACTTACTTAGGGAGTATTGTTCTCTACCCCTCCTATACCTTGGATATCCGTATACAGTTTTCTTACAGCTATGTACGTTATGTTAATCAGAGCCCAGAATCGCACCATAAACTGAACTATATCCTACTTAGGGAGTATTGTTCTCTACCACTCCTATTCCTTGGATATCCGTATACAGTTTTCTTACATATATGTACGTTATGTTAATCTGAGCCCAGCATCGCAGCGTAGAACTGACCTATAAACTACTTAGGGAGTATTGTTCTCTACCCCTCCTATACCTTGGATATCCCTATACAGTTTTCCTACAGCTATGTACGTTATGTTAATATGAGCCCAGCATCGCACCATAGAACTGACCTATACTCTACTTAGGGAGTATTGTTCTCTACCCCTCCTATACCTTGGATATCCGTATACAGTTTTCTTAAACCTATGTACGTTTGTTAATCTGAGCCCAGAATCGCACCATAGAAGTGATTTATACCCTACTTAGGGAGTATTGTTCTCTACCCATCCTAGACCTTGGATATCCGTATACAGTTTTCATACAGCTAAGTACGTTATGTTAATCTGAGCCCGGCATTGCACCATAGAACTGACCTATAACTTACTTAGGGAGTATTGTTCTCTACCCCTCCTATACCTTGGATATCCGTATACAGTTTTCATACAGCTAAGTACGTTATGTTAATCTGAGCCCGGCATTGCACCATAAACTGAACTATATCCTACTTAGGGAGTATTGTTCTCTACCACTCCTATTCCTTGGATATCCGTTTACAGTTTTCATACAGCTATGTACGTTATGTTAATCTGAGCCCAGCATCGCACCATAGAACTGACCAATAAACTACTTAGGGAGTATTGTTCTCTACCCCTCCTATGCCTTGGATATGCGTATACAGTTTTCTTATAGCTAAGTTCGGTTTGATAATCTAAACCAATTATCGCGCCAAACAACTGACCTATATCCTACTTAGGGAGTATTGTTCTCTACCCCTCCTATACCTTGGATATCCGTATACAGTTTTCATACAGCTAAGTACGTTATGTTAATCTGAGCCCGGCATTGCACCATAAACTGAACTATATCCTACTTAGGGAGTATTGTTCTCTACCACTCCTATTCCTTGGATATCCGTTTACAGTTTTCATACAGCTATGTACGTTATGTTAATCTGAGCCCAGCATCGCACCATAGAACTGACCAATAAACTACTTAGGGAGTATTGTTCTCTACCCCTCCTATACCTTAGATATCCGTATACAGTTTTCCTACAGCTATGTACGTTATGTTAATCTGAGCCCAGCATCGCTCCATAGAACTGACCTATAAACAACTTAGGGAGTATTGTTCTCTACCCCTCCTATACCTTGGATATCCGTATACAGTTTCCCCACAGATATGTACGTTATGTTAATCTGAGCCCAGCATCGCACCATAGAACTGACCTATATCCTACTTAGGGAGTATTGTTCTCTACCCCTCCTATACCTTGGATAACCGAATACAGTTTTCTTACAGCTATGTACGGTTTGTTACTCTGAACCCAGCATCGCGCCATAGAACTGACATATATCCTACTTAGGGAGTATTGTTCACTACCTCTCCTATACCTTGGTTATCCGTATACAGTTTTCTTACAGCTATGTACGTTATGTTAATCTGAGCCCAGCATCGCACCATAAACTGAACTATATCCTACTTAGGGAGTATTGTTCTCTACCACTCCTATTCCTTGGATATCCGTTTACAGTTTTCATACAGCTATGTACGTTATGTTAATCAGAGCGCAGCATCGCACCATAGAACTGACCAATAAACTACTTAGGGAGTATTGTTCTCTACCCCTCCTATGCCTTGGATATGCGTATACAGTTTTCTTATAGCTAAGTTCGGTTTGATAATCTAAACCAATTATCGCGCCAAACAACTGACCTATATCCTACTTAGGGAGTATTGTTCTCTACCACTCCTATTCCTTGGATATCCGTTTACAGTTTTCATACAGCTGTGTACGTAATGTTATTCTGAGCCCAGCATCGCACAATAGAACTGACCTATAAACAACTTAGGGAGTGTTGTTCTCTACCCCTCCTATACCTTGGATATCCGTATACAGTTTTCTTATAGCTATGTACGTTATGTTAATCTGAGCCCAGCATCGCACCATAACCGGAACTATATCCTACTTAGGGAGTACTGTTCTCTACCTCTCTTATACCTTGGATATCCGTATACAGTTTTCTTACAGCTATGTACGTTATGTTAGTCTGAGCCCAGCATCGCACCATAGAACTGACCTATACCCTACTTAAGGAGTATTGTTCTTTTACGCCTCCTATACCTTGGATAACCGTATACAGTTTCCCTACAGCTATGTACGTAATGTTAATCTGAGCCCAGCATCGCACCATAGAAGTGACCTATAAACATTTTAGGGAGTATTGTTCTCTACCCCTCCTATACCTTGGATATCCGTATACAGTTTTCTTATAGTTATGTACGTTATGTTTATCTGAGCCCAGCATCGCACCATATAACTGACCTATACCCTACTTAGAGAGTATTATTCTCTACCCGTCCTATACCTTGGATATCCGTATACAGTTTTCTTACAGCTATGTACGTTATGTTCATCTGAGCCCAGAATCGCACTATAGAACTGACCTATACCCCACTTAGGGAGTATTGTTCACTACCCCTCCTATACCTTGGATATCCGTATACAGTTTTCTTAGAGCTATGTACGGTTTGTTACTCTGAACCCAGCTTCGCGCCATAGAACTGACATATATCCTACTTAGGGATTTTTGTTCTCTACCCCTCCTATACCTTGGACATTTGTATACAGTTTTCCTACAGCTATGTACGTTATGTTAATATGAGCCCAGCATCGCACCATAGAACTGACCTATACCCTACTTAGGGAGTATTGTTCTCTACCCCTCCTATAGCTTGGATATCCGTATACAGTTTTCTTACACCTATGTACGTTATGTTAATCTGAGCCCAGAATCGCACCATAGAAGTGATTTATACCCTACTTAGGGAGTATTGTTCTCTACCCCTCCTAGACCTTGAATATCCGTATACAGTTTTCATACAGCTAAGTACGTTATGTTAATCTGAGCCCGGCATTGCACCATAGAACTGACCTATAACTTACTTAGGGAGTATTGTTCTCTACCAATTCTATAACTTGGATATCCGTATACAGTTTTCTTACAGCTATGTACGTTATGTTAATCTGAGCCCAGCATCGCACTATAGAACTGAACTATACCCCACCTAGGGAGTATTGTTCTCTACCCCTCCTATACCTTGGATATCCGTATACAGTTTTCTTATAGCTATGTACGGTTTGTTACTCTGAACCCAGCATCGCGCCATAGAACTGATATATATCCTACTTAGGGATTATTGTTCTCTACCCCTCCTATACCTTGGATATCCGTATACAGTTTTTTTTACAGCTATGACGTTATGTTAATATGAGCCCAGCATCGCACCATAAACTGAACTATATCCTACTTAGGGAGTATTGTTCTCTACCACTCCTATTCCTTGGATATCCGTATACAGTTTTCTTACATATATGTACGTTATGTTAATCTGAGCCCAGCATCGCACCGTAGAACTGACCTATAAACTACTTAGGGAGTATTGTTCTCTACCCCTCCTATACCTTGGATATCCCTATACAGTTTTCCTACAGCTATGTACGTTATGTTAATATGAGCCCAGCATCGCACCATAGAACTGACCTATACTCTACTTAGGGAGTATTGTTCTCTACCCCTCCTATACCTTGGATATCCGTATACAGTTTTCTTAAACCTATGTACGTTTGTTAATCTGAGCCCAGAATCGCACCATAGAAGTGATTTATACCCTACTTAGGGAGTATTGTTCTCTACCCATCCTAGACCTTGGATATCCGTATACAGTTTTCATACAGCTAAGTACGTTATGTTAATCTGAGCCCGGCATTGCACCATAGAACTGACCTATAACTTACTTAGGGAGTATTGTTCTCTACCCCTCCTATACCTTGGATATCCGTATACAGTTTTCATACAGCTAAGTACGTTATGTTAATCTGAGCCCGGCATTGCACCATAAACTGAACTATATCCTACTTAGGGAGTATTGATCTCTACCACTCCTATTCCTTGGATATCCGTTTACAGTTTTCATACAGCTATGTACGTTATGTTAATCTGAGCCCAGCATCGCACCATAGAACTGACCAATAAACTACTTAGGGAGTATTGTTCTCTACCCCTCCTATGCCTTGGATATGCGTATACAGTTTTCTTATAGCTAAGTTCGGTTTGATAATCTAAACCAATTATCGCGCCAAACAACTGACCTATATCCTACTTAGGGAGTATTGTTCACTACCTCTCCTATACCTTGGTTATCCGTATACAGTTTACTGACAGCTATGTACGTTATGTTAATCTGAGCCCAGCATCGGACCATAAACTGAAATATATCCTACTTAGGGAATATTGTTCTCTACCCCTCCTATACCTTAGATATCCGTATACAGTTTTCCTACAGCTATGTACGTTATGTTAATCTGAGCCCAGCATCGCTCCATAGAACTGACCTATAAACAACTTAGGGAGTATTGTTCTCTACCCCTCCTATACCTTGGATATCCGTATACAGTTTCCCCACAGATATGTACGTTATGTTAATCTGAGCCCAGCATCGCACCATAGAACTGACCTATATCCTACTTAGGGAGTATTGTTCTCTACCCCTCCTATACCTTGGATAACCGAATACAGTTTTCTTACAGCTATGTACGGTTTGTTACTCTGAACCCAGCATCGCGCCATAGAACTGACATATATCCTACTTAGGGAGTATTGTTCACTACCTCTCCTATACCTTGGTTATCCGTATACAGTTTTCTTACAGCTATGTACGTTATGTTAATCTGAGCCCAGCATCGCACCATAAACTGAACTATATCCTACTTAGGGAGTATTGTTCTCTACCACTCCTATTCCTTGGATATCCGTTTACAGTTTTCATACAGCTATGTACGTTATGTTAATCAGAGCGCAGCATCGCACCATAGAACTGACCAATAAACTACTTAGGGAGTATTGTTCTCTACCCCTCCTATGCCTTGGATATGCGTATACAGTTTTCTTATAGCTAAGTTCGGTTTGATAATCTAAACCAATTATCGCGCCAAACAACTGACCTATATCCTACTTAGGGAGTATTGTTCTCTACCACTCCTATTCCTTGGATATCCGTTTACAGTTTTCATACAGCTGTGTACGTAATGTTAATCTGAGCCCAGCATCGCACAATAGAACTGACCTATAAACAACTTAGGGAGTGTTGTTCTCTACCCCTCCTATACCTTGGATATCCGTATACAGTTTTCTTATAGCTATGTACGTTATGTTAATCTGAGCCCAGCATCGCACCATAACCGGAACTATATCCTACTTAGGGAGTACTGTTCTCTACCTCTCTTATACCTTGGATATCCGTATACAGTTTTCTTACAGCTATGTACGTTATGTTAGTCTGAGCCCAGCATCGCACCATAGAACTGACCTATACCCTACTTAAGGAGTATTGTTCTTTTACGCCTCCTATACCTTGGATAACCGTATACAGTTTCCCTACAGCTATGTACGTAATGTTAATCTGAGCCCAGCATCGCACCATAGAAGTGACCTATAAACATTTTAGGGAGTATTGTTCTCTACCCCTCCTATACCTTGGATATCCGTATACAGTTTTCTTATAGTTATGTACGTTATGTTTATCTGAGCCCAGCATCGCACCATATAACTGACCTATACCCTACTTAGAGAGTATTATTCTCTACCCGTCCTATACCTTGGATATCCGTATACAGTTTTCTCACAGCTATGTACGTTATGTTCATCTGAGCCCAGAATCGCACTATAGAACTGACCTATACCCCACTTAGGGAGTATTGTTCACTACCCCTCCTATACCTTGGATATCCGTATACAGTTTTCTTAGAGCTATGTACGGTTTGTTACTCTGAACCCAGCTTCGCGCCATAGAACTGACATATATCCTACTTAGGGATTATTGTTCTCTACCCCTCCTATACCTTGGACATTTGTATACAGTTTTCCTACAGCTATGTACGTTATGTTAATATGAGCCCAGCATCGCACCATAGAACTGACCTATACCCTACTTAGGGAGTATTGTTCTCTACCCCTCCTATAGCTTGGATATCCGTATACAGTTTTCTTACACCTATGTACGTTATGTTAATCTGAGCCCAGAATCGCACCATAGAAGTGATTTATACCCTACTTAGGGAGTATTGTTCTCTACCCCTCCTAGACCTTGAATATCCGTATACAGTTTTCATACAGCTAAGTACGTTATGTTAATCTGAGCCCGGCATTGCACCATAGAACTGACCTATAACTTACTTAGGGAGTATTGTTCTCTACCAATTCTATAACTTGGATATCCGTATACAGTTTTCTTACAGCTATGTACGTTATGTTAATCTGAGCCCAGCATCGCACTATAGAACTGAACTATACCCCACCTAGGGAGTATTGTTCTCTACCCCTCCTATACCTTGGATATCCGTATACAGTTTTCTTATAGCTATGTACGGTTTGTTACTCTGAACCCAGCATCGCGCCATAGAACTGATATATATCCTACTTAGGGATTATTGTTCTCTACCCCTCCTATACCTTGGACATTTGTATACAGTTTTCCTACAGTTATGTACGTTATGTTAATCTGAGCCCAGCATCGCACCATAGAACTGACCTATACCTAATATTGGGAGTATTGTTGTCTATCCCTCCTATACCTTGGGTATCCGTATAGAGTTTTCTTATAGCTATGTACGTTATGTTAAACTGTTCCCAGCATCGCACCATAGAACCGACCTATATCCTACTTAGGGAGTATTGTTCACTACCACTCCTATACCTTGGTTATCCGTATACAGTTTACTGACAGCTATGTACGTTATGTTAATTTGAGCCCAGCATCGCACCATAGAACTGACCTATATCCTACTTAGGGAGTATTGTTCGCTACCACTGTTATTCCTTGGATATCCGTTTACAGTATTCTTACAGCTATGTACGTTATGTTAATCTGAGCCCAGCATCGCACCATAGAACTGACAAATAAACTATTTAGGGAGTATTGTTCTCTACCCCTCCTATACCTTGGATATGCGTATACAGTTTTCTTATAGCTAAGTTCGGTTTGATAATCTAAATCAATTATCGCGCCAAACAACTGACCTATATCCTACTTAGGGAGTATTGTTCACTACCTCTCCTATACCTTGGTTATCCGTATACAGTTTTCTTACAGCTATGTACGTTATGTTAATCTGAGCCCAGCATCGCACCATAAACTGAACTATATCCTACTTAGGGAGTATTGTTCTCTACCACTCCTATTCCTTGGATATCCGTTTACAGTTTTCATACAGCTATGTACGTTATGTTAATCAGAGCGCAGCATCGCACCATAGAACTGACCAATAAACTACTTAGGGTGTATTGTTCTCTACCCCTCCTATGCCTTGGATATGCGTATACAGTTTTCTTATAGCTAAGTTCGGTTTGATAATCTAAACCAATTATCGCGCCAAACAACTGACCTATATCCTACTTAGGGAGTATTGTTCTCTACCACTCCTATTCCTTGGATATCCGTTTACAGTTTTCATACAGCTATGTACGTTATGTTAATCAGAGCGCAGCATGTACCATAGAACTGACCAATAAACTACTTAGGGTGTATTGTTCTCTACCCCTCCTATGCCTTGGATATGCGTATACAGTTTTCTTATAGCTAAGTTCGGTTTGATAATCTAAACCAATTATCGCGCCAAACAACTGACCTATATCCTACTTAGGGAGTATTGTTCTCTACCACTCCTATTCCTTGGATATCCGTTTACAGTTTTCATACAGCTGTGTACGTAATGTTAATCTGAGCCCAGCATCGCACAATAGAACTGACCTATAAACAACTTAGGGAGTGTTGTTCTCTATCCCTCCTATACCTTGGATATCCGTATACAGTTTTCTTATAGCTATGTACGTTATGTTAATCTGAGCCCAGCATCGCACCATAACCGGAACTATATCCTACTTAGGGAGTACTGTTCTCTACCTCTCTTATACCTTGGATATCCGTATACAGTTTTCTCACAGCTATGTACGTTATGTTAGTCTGAGCAAAGCATCGCACCATAGAACTGACCTATACCCTACTTAAGGAGTATTGTTCTTTTACGAATCCTATACCTTGGATAACCGTATACAGTTTCCCTACAGCTATGTACGTAATGTTAATCTGAGCCCAGCATCGCACCATAGAAGTGACCTATAAACATTTTAGGGAGTATTGTTCTCTACCCCTCCTATACCTTGGATATCCGTATACAGTTTTCTTATAGTTATGTACGTTATGTTTATCTGAGCCCAGCATCGCACCATAGAACTGACCTATACCCTACTTAGAGAGTATTATTCTCTACCCCTCCTATACCTTGGATATCCGTATACAGTTTTCTTACAGCTATGTACGTTATGTTCATCTGAGCCCAGCATCGCACTATAGAACTGACCTATACCCCACTTAGGGAGTATTGTTCACTACCCCTCCTATACCTTGGATATCCGTATACAGTTTTCTTAGAGCTATGTACGGTTTGTTACTCTGAACCCAGCTTCGCGCCATAGAACTGACATATATCCTACTTAGGGATTATTGTTCTCTACCCCTCCTATACCTTGGACATTTGTATACAGTTTTCCTACAGCTATGTACGTTATGTTAATATGAGCCCAGCATCGCACCATAGAACTGACCTATACCCTACTTAGGGAGTATTGTTCTCTACCCCTCCTATAGCTTGGATATCCGTATACAGTTTTCTTACACCTATGTACGTTATGTTAATCTGAGCCCAGAATCGCACCATAGAAGTGATTTATACCCTACTTAGGGAGTATTGTTCTCTACCCCTCCTAGACCTTGGATATCCGTATACAGTTTTCATACAGCTAAGTACGTTATGTTAATCTGAGCCCGGCATTGCACCATAGAACTGACCTATAACTTACTTAGGGAGTATTGTTCTCTACCCCTCCTATACCTTGGATATCCGTATACAGTTTTCTTACAGCTATGTACGTTATGTTAATCTGAGCCCAGCATCGCACTATAGAACTGAACTATACCCCACCTAGGGAGTATTGTTCTCTACCCCTCCTATACCTTGGATATCCGTATACAGTTTTCTTATAGCTATGTACGGTTTGTTACTCTGAACCCAGCATCGCGCCATAGAACTGACATATATCCTACTTAGGGATTATTGTTCTCTACCCCTCCTATACCTTGGACATTTGTATACAGTTTTCCTACAGCTATGTACGTTATGTTAATATGAGCCCAGCATCGCACCATAGAACTGACCTATACCCTACTTAGGGAGTATTGTTCTCTACCCCTCCTATAGCTTGGATATCCGTATACAGTTTTCTTACACCTATGTACGTTATGTTAATCTGAGCCCAGAATCGCAACATAGAAGTGATTTATACCCTACTTAGGGAGTATTGTTCTCTACCCCTCCTAGTCCTTGGATATCCGTATACAGTTTTCATACAGCTAAGTACGTTATGTTAATCTGAGCCCGGCATTGCACCATAGAACTGACCTATAACTTACTTAGGGAGTATTGTTCTCTACCCCTCCTATACCTTGGATATCCGTATACAGTTTTCTTACAGCTATGTACGTTATGTTAATCAGAGCCCAGAATCGCACCATAGAACTGACCTATACCCTACTTAGGGAATATGGTTCTCTACCCCTCCTATACTTGGATATCGCTATACAGTTTTCTTATAGCTATGTGCTGTTTATTAATATAAACCCACCATCGCGCCATAGAACTGACCTATATCCTACTTAGGGAGTATTGTTCTCTAACCCTCCTATACCTTGGATATCCGTATACAGTTTTTTTTACAGCTATGACGTTATGTTAATATGAGCCCAGCATCGCACCATAAACTGAACTATATCCTACTTAGGGAGTATTGTTCTCTACCACTCCTATTCCTTGGATATCCGTATACAGTTTTCTTACATATATGTACGTTATGTTAATCTGAGCCCAGCATCGCACCGTAGAACTGACCTATAAACTACTTAGGGAGTATTGTTCTCTACCCCTCCTATACCTTGGATATCCCTATACAGTTTTCTTACAGCTATGTACGTTATGTTAATCTGAGCCCAGCATCGCACCGTTGAACTGACCTATAAACAACTTAGGGAGGGTTGTTCTCTACCCCTCCTATACCTTGGATAACCGTATACAGTTTTCTCACAGTTATGTATGGTTTGTTAATCTAAACCCACCATCGCGTCATAGAACTGACCTATACTCTACTTAGGGTGTATTGTTCTCTACCCCTCCTTTACCTTGGATATCCGTATACAGTTTTCTTACAGCGACGTACGTTTTGTTAATCTGAGCCCAGCATCGCACCATAGAACGGACCTATACCCTACTTAGGGAATATGGTTCTCTACCCCTCCTATACTTGGATATCCCTATACAGTTTTCTTATAGCTATGTGCGGTATATTATTATAAACCCACCATCGCGCCATAGAACTGACCTATATCCTACTTAGGGAGTATTGTTCTCTACCCCTCCTATACCTTGGATATCCGTATACAGTTTTCTTACAGCTATGTACGTTATGTTAATCCTTTCCCAGCATCGCACCATAGAACTGACCTATATCCTACTTAGGTAGTATTGTTCTCTACCCCTCCTATACCTTGGATATCCGTATACAGTTTACTGACAGCTATGTACGTTATGTTAATCTGAGCCCAGCATCGCACCATAGAACTGACCTATACCTTATATAGGGAGTATTGTTCTCTACCCCTCCTATACCTTGGGTATCCGTATACAGTTTTCTTATAGCTATGTACGTCATGTTAAACTGTTCCCAGCATCGCACCATAGAACCGACCTATATCCTACTTAGGGAGTATTGTTCACTACCACTCCTATACCTTGGTTATCCGTTAACAGTTTACTGAGAGCTATGTACGTTATGTTAATCTGAGCCCAGCATCGCACCATAGAACTGACCTATATCCTACTTAGGGAGTATTGTTCTCTACCACTCCTGTTCCTTGGATATCCGTTTACAGTTTTCTTACAGCTATGTACGTTATGTTAATCTGAGCCCAGCATCGCACCATAGAACTGACCAATAAACTATTTAGGGATTATTGTTCTCTACCCCTCCTATACCTTGGATATGCGTATACAGTTTTCTTATAGCTAAGTTCGGTTTGATAATCTAACCAATTATCGCGCCAAACAAGTGACCTATATCCTACTTAGGGAGTATTGTTCACTACCTCTCCTATACCTTGGTTATCCGTATACAGTTTTCTTACAGCTATGTACGTTATGTTAATCTGAGCCCAGCATCGCACCATAAACTGAACTATATCCTACTTAGGGAGTATTGTTCTCTACCACTCCTATTCCTTGGATATCCGTTTACAGTTTTCATACAGCTATGTACGTTATGTTAATCTGAGCCCAGCATCGCACCATAGAACTGACCAATAAACTACTTAGGGAGTATTGTTCTCTACCCCTCCTATGCTTTGGATATGCGTATACAGTTTTCTTATAGCTAAGTTCGGTTTGATAATCTAAACCAATTATCGCGCCAAACAACTGACCTATATCCTACTTAGGGAGTATTGTTCACTACCTCTCCTATACCTTGGTTATCCGTATACAGTTTACTGACAGCTATGTACGTTATGTTAATCTGAGCCCAGCATCGGACCATAAACTGAACTATATCCTACTTAGGGAATATTGTTCTCTACCCCTCCTATACCTTGGATATCCGTATACAGTTTTCCTACAGCTATGTACGTTATGTTAATCTGAGCCCAGCATCGCTCCATAGAACTGACCTATAAACAACTTAGGGAGTATTGTTCTCTACCCCTCCTATACCTTGGATATCCGTATACAGTTTCCCCACAGATATGTACGTTATGTTAATCTGAGCCCAGCATCGCACCATAGAACTGACCTATATCCTACTTAGGGAGTATTGTTCTCTACCCCTCCTATACCTTGGATAACCGAATACAGTTTTCTTACAGCTATGTACGGTTTGTTACTCTGAACCCAGCATCGCGCCATAGAACTGACATATATCCTACTTAGGGAGTATTGTTCTCTACCTCTCCTATACCTTGGATATCCGTATACAGTTTTCTTACAGCTATGTACGTTAAGTTATTTTAACCCCAGTATCCCACCATAGAACTGACCTATACCCTACTTAGGGAGTATTATTCTTTTACCCCTCCCATACCTTGGATATCCGTATACAGTTTTCTTATACCTATACGGTTTGTTACTCTGAACCTAGCATCGCGCCATAGAACTGACCTATATCCTACTTAGGGAGTATTGTTCTCTACCCCTCTTATACCTTGGATATCCGAATACAGTTTTCCTACAGCTATGCACGTTATGTTAATCTGAGCCCAGCATCGCACCATAGAACTGACCTATACCCTACTTAAGGAGTATTGTTCTTTTACGCCTCCTATACCTTGGATAACCGTATACAGTTTCCCTACAGCTATGTACGTATTGTTAATCTGAGCCCAGCATCGCACCATAGAACTGACCTATAAACAACTTAGGGAGTATTGTTCTCAACCCCTCCTATACCTTGGATATCCGTATACAGTTTTCTGATAGTTATGTACGTTATGTTAATCTGAGCCCAGCATCGCACCATAGAACTGACCTATACCCTACTTAGGGAGTATTGTTCTCTACCCCACCTATACCTTGGATATCCGTATACAGTTTTCTTACAGCTATGCACGTTATGGTAATCTGAGCCCAGCATCGCACTATAGAACTGACCTATACCCCACCTAGGGAGTATTGTTCTCTACCCCTCCTATACCTTGGATATCCGTATACAGTTTTCTTATAGCTATGTACGGTTTGTTACTCTGAACCCAGCATCGCGCCATAGAACTGACCTATATCCTACTTAGTGATTATTGTTCTCTACCCCTCCTATACCTTGGACATTTGTATACAGTTTTCCTACAGCTATGTACGTTATGTTAATCTGAGCCCAGCATCGCACCATAGAACTGACCTATACCTTATATAGGGAGTATTGTTCTCTACCTCTCCTATACCTTGGGTATCCGTATACAGTTTTTTTATAGCTATGTACGTTATGTTAAACTGTTCCCAGCATCGCACCATAGAACCGACCTATATCCTACTTAGGGAGTATTGTTCACTACCACTCCTATACCTTGGTTATCCGTTAACAGTTTACTGACAGCTATGTACGTTATGTTAATCTGAGCCCAGCATCGCACCATAGAACTGACCTATATCCTACTTAGGGAGTATTGTTCTCTACCACTCCTGTTCCTTGGATATCCGTTTACAGTTTTCTTACAGCTATGTACGTTATGTTAATCTGAGCCCAGCATCGCACCATAGAACTGACCAATAAACTATTTAGGGAGTATTGTTCTCTACCCCTCCTATACCTTGGATATGCGTATACAGTTTTCTTATAGCTAAGTTCGGTTTGATAATCTAAACCAATTATCGCGCCAAACAAGTGACCTATATCCTACTTAGGGAGTATTGTTCACTACCTCTCCTATACCTTGGTTATCCGTATACAGTTTTCTTACAGCTATGTACGTTATGTTAATCTGAGCCCAGCATCGCACCATAGAACTGACCTATATCCTACTTAGGGAGTATTGTTCTCTACCACTCCTATTCCTTGGATATCCGTTTACAGTTTTCATACAGCTATGTACGTTATGTTAATCTGAGCCCAGCATCGCACCATAGAACTGACCAATAAACTACTTAGGGAGTATTGTTCTCTACCCCTCCTATGCCTTGGATATGCGTATACAGTTTTCTTATAGCTAAGTTCGGTTTGATAATCTAAACCAATTACGCGCCAAACAAGTGACCTATATCCTACTTAGGGAGTATTGTTCACTACCTCTCCTATACCTTGGTTATCCGTAAACAGTTTTCTTACAGCTATGTACGTTATGTTAATCTGAGCCCAGCATCGCACCATAGAACTGACCTATATCCTACTTAGGGAGTATTGTTCTCTACCACTCCTATTCCTTGGATATCCGTTTACAGTTTTCATACAGATATGTACGTTATGTTAATCTGAGCCCAGCATCGCACCATAGAACTGACCTATATCCTACTTAGGGAGTATTGTTCTCTACCCCTCCTATACCTTGGATATCCGAATACAGTTTTCTTATAGCTATGTACGGTTTGTTACTCTGAACCCAGCATCGCGCCATAGAACTGACATATATCCTACTTAGGGAGTATTGTTCTCTACCTCTCCTATACCTTGGATATCCGTATACAGTTTTCTTACAGCTATGTACGTTAAGTTATTTTAACCCCAGTATCACACCATAGAACTGACCTATACCCTACTTAGGGAGTATTATTCTTTTACCCCTCCCATACCTAGGATATCCGTATACAGTTTTCTTATACCTATACGGTTTGTTACTCTGAACCTAGCATCGCGCCATAGAACTGACCTATATCCTACTTAGGGAGTATTGTTCTCTACCCCTCCTATACCTTGGATATCCGTTTACAGTTTTCTTACAGCTATGTACGTTATGTTAATCTGAGCCCAGCATCGCACCATAGAACTGACCTATAAACAACTTAGGGAGTATTGTTCTCTACCTCTCCTATACCTTGGATATGCGTATACAGTTTTCTTATAGCTAAGTTCGGTTTGATAATCTAAACCAATTATCGCGCCAAACAAGTGACCTATATCCTACTTGGGGAGTATTGTTCACTACCTATCCTATACCTTGGTTATCCGTATACAGTTTTCTTACAGCTATGTACGTTATGTTAATCTGAGCCCAGCATCGCACCATAGAACTGACATATATCCTACTTAGGGAGTATTGTTCTCTACCACTCCTATTCCTTGGATATCCGTTTACAGTTTTCATACAGCTATGTACGTTATGGTAATCTGAGCCCAGCATCGCACCATAGAACTGACCAATAAACTACTTAGGGAGTATTGTTCTCTACCCCTCCTATGCCTTGGATATGCGTATACAGTTTTCTTATTGCTAAGTTCGGTTTGATAATCTAAACCAATTATCTCGCCAAACAACTGACCTATATCCTACTTAGGGAGTATTGTTCACTACCTCTCCTATACCTTGGTTATCCGTATACAGTTTACTGACAGCTATGTACGTTATGTTAATCTGAGCCCAGCATCGCACCATAGAACTGACCTATATCCTACTTAGGGAGTATTGTTCGCTACCACTGTTATTCCTTGGATATCCGTTTACAGTATTCTTACAGCTATGTACGTTATGTTAATCTGAGCCCAGCATCGCACCATAGAACTGACAAATAAACTATTTAGGGAGTAATGTTCTCTACCCCTCCTATACCTTGGATATGCGTATACAGTTTTCTTATAGCTAAGTTCGGTTTGATAATCTAAATCAATTATCGCGCCAAACAACTGACCTATATCCTACTTAGGGAGTATTGTTCACTACCTCTCCTATACCTTGGTTATCCGTATACAGTTTTCTTACAGCTATGTACGTTATGTTAATCTGAGCCCAGCATCGCACCATAAACTGAACTATATCCTACTTAGGGAGTATTGTTCTCTACCACTCCTATTCCTTGGATATCCGTTTACAGTTTTCATACAGCTATGTACGTTATGTTAATCAGAGCGCAGCATCGCACCATAGAACTTAGGGAGTGTTGTTCTCTACCCCTCCTATACCTTGGATATCCGTATACAGTTTTCTTATAGCTATGTACGTTATGTTAATCTGAGCCCAGCATCGCACCATAACCGGAACTATATCCTACTTAGGGAGTACTGTTCTCTACCTCTCTTATACCTTGGATATCCGTATACAGTTTTCTCACAGCTATGTACGTTATGTTAGTCTGAGCAAAGCATCGCACCATAGAACTGACCTATACCCTACTTAAGGAGTATTGTTCTTTTACGAATCCTATACCTTGGATAACCGTATACAGTTTCCCTACAGCTATGTACGTAATGTTAATCTGAGCCCAGCATCGCACCATAGAAGTGACCTATAAACATTTTAGGGAGTATTGTTCTCTACCCCTCCTATACCTTGGATATCCGTATACAGTTTTCTTATAGTTATGTACGTTATGTTTATCTGAGCCCAGCATCGCACCATAGAACTGACCTATACCCTACTTAGAGAGTATTATTCTCTACCCCTCCTATACCTTGGATATCCGTATACAGTTTTCTTACAGCTATGTACGTTATGTTCATCTGAGCCCAGCATCGCACTATAGAACTGACCTATACCCCACTTAGGGAGTATTGTTCACTACCCCTCCTATACCTTGGATATCCGTATACAGTTTTCTTAGAGCTATGTACGGTTTGTTACTCTGAACCCAGCTTCGCGCCATAGAACTGACATATATCCTACTTAGGGATTATTGTTCTCTACCCCTCCTATACCTTGGACATTTGTATACAGTTTTCCTACAGCTATGTACGTTATGTTAATATGAGCCCAGCATCGCACCATAGAACTGACCTATACCCTACTTAGGGAGTATTGTTCTCTACCCCTCCTATAGCTTGGATATCCGTATACAGTTTTCTTACACCTATGTACGTTATGTTAATCTGAGCCCAGAATCGCACCATAGAAGTGATTTATACCCTACTTAGGGAGTATTGTTCTCTACCCCTCCTAGACCTTGGATATCCGTATACAGTTTTCATACAGCTAAGTACGTTATGTTAATCTGAGCCCGGCATTGCACCATAGAACTGACCTATAACTTACTTAGGGAGTATTGTTCTCTACCCCTCCTATACCTTGGATATCCGTATACAGTTTTCTTACAGCTATGTACGTTATGTTAATCTGAGCCCAGCATCGCACTATAGAACTGAACTATACCCCACCTAGGGAGTATTGTTCTCTACCCCTCCAATCCTTGGATATCCGTATACAGTTTTCTTATAGCTATGTACGGTTTGTTACTCTGAACCCAGCATCGCGCCATAGAACTGACATATATCCTACTTAGGGATTATTGTTCTCTACCCCTCCTATACCTTGGACATTTGTATACAGTTTTCCTACAGCTATGTACGTTATGTTAATATGAGCCCAGCATCGCACCATAGAACTGACCTATACCCTACTTAGGGAGTATTGTTCTCTACCCCTCCTATAGCTTGGATATCCGTATACAGTTTTCTTACACCTATGTACGTTATGTTAATCTGAGCCCAGAATCGCACCATAGAAGTGATTTATACCCTACTTAGGGAGTATTGTTCTCTACCCCTCCTAGACCTTGGATATCCGTATACAGTTTTCATACAGCTAAGTACGTTATGTTAATCTGAGCCCGGCATTGCACCATAGAACTGACCTATAACTTACTTAGGGAGTATTGTTCTCTACCCCTCCTATACCTTGGATATCCGTATACAGTTTTCTTACAGCTATGTACGTTATGTTAATCAGAGCCCAGAATCGCACCATAGAACTGACCTATACCCTACTTAGGGAATATGGTTCTCTACCCCTCCTATACTTGGATATCGCTATACAGTTTTCTTATAGCTATGTGCTGTTTATTAATATAAACCCACCATCGCGCCATAGAACTGACATATATCCTACTTAGGGAGTATTGTTCTCTAACCCTCCTATACCTTGGATATCCGTATACAGTTTTTTTTACAGCTATGACGTTATGTTAATATGAGCCCAGCATCGCACCATAAACTGAACTATATCCTACTTAGGGAGTATTGTTCTCTACCACTCCTATTCCTTGGATATCCGTATACAGTTTTCTTACATATATGTACGTTATGTTAATCTGAGCCCAGCATCGCACCGTAGAACTGACCTATAAACTACTTAGGGAGTATTGTTCTCTACCCCTCCTATACCTTGGATATCCCTATACAGTTTTCTTACAGCTATGTACGTTATGTTAATCTGAGCCCAGCATCGCACCGTTGAACTGACCTATAAACAACTTAGGGAGGGTTGTTCTCTACCCCTCCTATACCTTGGATAACCGTATACAGTTTTCTCACAGTTATGTATGGTTTGTTAATCTAAACCCACCATCGCGTCATAGAACTGACCTATACTCTACTTAGGGTGTATTGTTCTCTACCCCTCCTTTACCTTGGATATCCGTATACAGTTTTCTTACAGCGACGTACGTTTTGTTAATCTGAGCCCAGCATCGCACCATAGAACGGACCTATACCCTACTTAGGGAATATGGTTCTCTACCCCTCCTATACTTGGATATCCCTATACAGTTTTCTTATAGCTATGTGCGGTATATTATTATAAACCCACCATCGCGCCATAGAACTGACCTATATCCTATTTAGGGAGTATTGTTCTCTACCCCTCCTATACCTTGGATATCCGTATACAGTTTTCTTACAGCTATGTACGTTATGTTAATCTGTTCCCAGCATCGCACCATAGAACTGACCTATATCCTACTTAGGTAGTATTGTTCTCTACCCCTCCTATACCTTGGATATCCGTATACAGTTTACTGACAGCTATGTACGTTATGTTAATCTGAGCCCAGCATCGCACCATAGAACTGACCTATACCTTATATAGGGAGTATTGTTCTCTACCCCTCCTATACCTTGGGTATCCGTATACAGTTTTCTTATAGCTATGTACGTCATGTTAAACTGTCCCCAGCATCGCACCATAGAACCGACCTATATCCTACTTAGGGAGTATTGTTCACTACCACTCCTATACCTTGGTTATCCGTTAACAGTTTACTGAGAGCTATGTACGTTATGTTAATCTGAGCCCAGCATCGCACCATAGAACTGACCTATATCCTACTTAGGGAGTATTGTTCTCTACCACTCCTGTTCCTTGGATATCCGTTTACAGTTTTCTTACAGCTATGTACGTTATGTTAATCTGAGCCCAGCATCGCACCATAGAACTGACCAATAAACTATTTAGGGATTATTGTTCTCTACCCCTCCTATACCTTGGATATGCGTATACAGTTTTCTTATAGCTAAGTTCGGTTTGATAATCTAACCAATTATCGCGCCAAACAAGTGACCTATATCCTACTTAGGGAGTATTGTTCACTACCTCTCCTATACCTTGGTTATCCGTATACAGTTTTCTTACAGCTATGTACGTTATGTTAATCTGAGCCCAGCATCGCACCATAAACTGAACTATATCCTACTTAGGGAGTATTGTTCTCTACCACTCCTATTCCTTGGATATCCGTTTACAGTTTTCATACAGCTATGTACGTTATGTTAATCTGAGCCCAGCATCGCACCATAGAACTGACCAATAAACTACTTAGGGAGTATTGTTCTCTACCCCTCCTATGCTTTGGATATGCGTATACAGTTTTCTTATAGCTAAGTTCGGTTTGATAATCTAAACCAATTATCGCGCCAAACAACTGACCTATATCCTACTTAGGGAGTATTGTTCACTACCTCTCCTATACCTTGGTTATCCGTATACAGTTTACTGACAGCTATGTACGTTATGTTAATCTGAGCCCAGCATCGGACCATAAACTGAACTATATCCTACTTAGGGAATATTGTTCTCTACCCCTCCTATACCTTGGATATCCGTATACAGTTTTCCTACAGCTATGTACGTTATGTTAATCTGAGCCCAGCATCGCTCCATAGAACTGACCTATAAACAACTTAGGGAGTTTTGTTCTCTACCCCTCCTATACCTTGGATATCCGTATACAGTTTCCCCACAGATATGTACGTTATGTTAATCTGAGCCCAGCATCGCACCATAGAACTGACCTATATCCTACTTAGGGAGTATTGTTCTCTACCCCTCCTATACCTTGGATAACCGAATACAGTTTTCTTACAGCTATGTACGGTTTGTTACTCTGAACCCAGCATCGCGCCATAGAACTGACATATATCCTACTTAGGGAGTATTGTTCTCTACCTCTCCTATACCTTGGATATCCGTATACAGTTTTCATACAGCTATGTACGTTAAGTTATTTTAACCCCAGTATCCCACCATAGAACTGACCTATACCCTACTTAGGGAGTATTATTCTTTTACCCCTCCCATACCTTGGATATCCGTATACAGTTTTCTTATACCTATACGGTTTGTTACTCTGAACCTAGCATCGCGCCATAGAACTGACCTATATCCTACTTAGGGAGTATTGTTCTCTACCCCTCTTATACCTTGGATATCCGAATACAGTTTTCCTACAGCTATGCACGTTATGTTAATCTGAGCCCAGCATCGCACCATAGAACTGACCTATACCCTACTTAAGGAGTATTGTTCTTTTACGCCTCCTATACCTTGGATAACCGTATACAGTTTCCCTACAGCTATGTACGTATTGTTAATCTGAGCCCAGCATCGCACCATAGAACTGACCTATAAACAACTTAGGGAGTATTGTTCTCAACCCCTCCTATACCTTGGATATCCGTATACAGTTTTCTGATAGTTATGTACGTTATGTTAATCTGAGCCCAGCATCGCACCATAGAACTGACCTATACCCTACTTAGGGAGTATTGTTCTCTACCCCACCTATACCTTGGATATCCGTATACAGTTTTCTTACAGCTATGCACGTTATGGTAATCTGAGCCCAGCATCGCACTATAGAACTGACCTATACCCCACCTAGGGAGTATTGTTCTCTACCCCTCCTATACCTTGGATATCCGTATACAGTTTTCTTATAGCTATGTACGGTTTGTTACTCTGAACCCAGCATCGCGCCATAGAACTGACCTATATCCTACTTAGTGATTATTGTTCTCTACCCCTCCTATACCTTGGACATTTGTATACAGTTTTCCTACAGCTATGTACGTTATGTTAATCTGAGCCCAGCATCGCACCATAGAACTGACCTATACCTTATATAGGGAGTATTGTTCTCTACCCCTCCTATACCTTGGGTATCCGTATACAGTTTTTTTATAGCTATGTACGTTATGTTAAACTGTTCCCAGCATCGCACCATAGAACCGACCTATATCCTACTTAGGGAGTATTGTTCACTACCACTCCTATACCTTGGTTATCCGTTAACAGTTTACTGACAGCTATGTACGTTATGTTAATCTGAGCCCAGCATCGCACCATAGAACTGACCTATATCCTACTTAGGGAGTATTGTTCTCTACCACTTCTGTTCCTTGGATATCCGTTTACAGTTTTCTTACAGCTATGTACGTTATGTTAATCTGAGCCCAGCATCGCACCATAGAACTGACCAATAAACTATTTAGGGAGTATTGTTCTCTACCCCTCCTATACCTTGGATATGCGTATACAGTTTTCTTATAGCTAAGTTCGGTTTGATAATCTAAACCAATTATCGCGCCAAACAAGTGACCTATATCCTACTTAGGGAGTATTGTTCACTACCTCTCCTATACCTTGGTTATCCGTATACAGTTATCTTACAGCTATGTACGTTATGTTAATCTGAGCCCAGCATCGCACCATAGAACTGACCTATATCCTACTTAGGGAGTATTGTTCTCTACCACTCCTATTCCTTGGATATCCGTTTACAGTTTTCATACAGCTATGTACGTTATGTTAATCTGAGCCCAGCATCGCACCATAGAACTGACCAATAAACTACTTAGGGAGTATTGTTCTCTACCCCTCCTATGCCTTGGATATGCGTATACAGTTTTCTTATAGCTAAGTTCGGTTTGATAATCTAAACCAATTATCGCGCCAAACAAGTGACCTATATCCTACTTACGGAGTATTGTTCACTACCTCTCCTATACCTTGGTTATCCGTATACAGTTTTCTTACAGCTATGTACGTTATGTTAATCTGAGCCCAGCATCGCACCATAGAACTGACCTATATCCTACTTAGGGAGTATTGTTCTCTACCACTCCTATTCCTTGGATATCCGTTTACAGTTTTCATACAGCTATGTACGTTATGTTAATCTGAGGCCAGCATCGCTCCATAGAACTGACCTATAAACAACTTAGGGAGTATTGTTCTCTACCCCTCCTATACCTTGGATATCCGTCTACAGTTTCCCCACAGATATGTACGTTATGTTAATCTGAGCCCAGCATCGCACCATAGAACTGACCTATATCCTACTTAGGGAGTATTGTTCTCTACCCCTCCTATACCTTGGATATCCGAATACAGTTTTCTTATAGCTATGTACGGTTTGTTACTCTGAACCCAGCATCGCGCCATAGAACTGACATATATCCTACTTAGGGAGTATTGTTCTCTACCTCTCCTATACCTTGGATATCCGTATACAGTTTTCTTACAGCTATGTACGTTAAGTTATTTTAACCCCAGTATCGCACCATAGAACTGACCTATACCCTACTTAGGGAGTATTATTCTTTTACCCCTCCCATACCTAGGATATCCGTATACAGTTTTCTTATACCTATACGGTTTGTTACTCTGAACCTAGCATCGCGCCATAGAACTGACCTATATCCTACTTAGGGAGTATTGTTCTCTACCACTCCTATACCTTGGATATCCGTTTAAAGTTTTCTTACAGCTATGTACGTTATGTTAATCTGAGCCCAGCATCGCGCCATAGAACTGACCTATATCCTACTTAGGGAGTATTGTTCTCTACCCCTCCTATACCTTGGATATCCGTTTAAAGTTTTCTTACAGCTATGTACGTTATGTTAATCTGAGCCCAGCATCGCGCCATAGAACTGACCTATATCCTACTTAGGGAGTATTGTTCTCTACCCCTCCTATACCTTGGATATCCGTTTAAAGTTTTCTTACAGCTATGTACGTTATGTTAATCTGAGCCCAGCATCGCGCCATAGAACTGACCTATATCCTACTTAGGGAGTATTGTTCTCTACCCCTCCTATACCTTGGATATCCGTTTAAAGTTTTCTTACAGCTATGTACGTTATGTTAATCTGAGCCCAGCATCGCGCCATAGAACTGACCTATATCCTACTTAGGGAGTATTGTTCTCTACCCCTCCTATACCTTGGATATCCGTTTACAGTTTTCTTACAGCTATGTACGTTATGTTAATCTGAGCCCAGCATCGCACCATAGAACTGACCTATAAACAACTTAGGGAGTATTGTTCTCTACCTCTCCTATACCTTGGATATGCGTATACAGTTTTCTTATAGCTAAGTTTGGTTTGATAATCTAAACCAATTATCGCGCCAAACAAGTGACCTATATCCTACTTGGGGAGTATTGTTCACTACCTATCCTATACCTTGGTTATCCGTATACAGTTTTCTTACAGCTATGTACGTTATGTTAATCTGAGCCCAGCATCGCACCATAGAACTGACATATATCCTACTTAGGGAGTATTGTTCTCTACCACTCCTAATCCTTGGATATCCGTTTACAGTTTTCATACAGCTATGTACGTTATGGTAATCTGAGCCCAGCATCGCACCATAGAACTGACCAATAAACTACTTAGGGAGTATTGTTCTCTACCCCTCCTATGCCTTGGATATGCGTATACAGTTTTCTTATTGCTAAGTTCGGTTTGATAATCTAAACCAATTATCTCGCCAAACAACTGACCTATATCCTACTTAGGGAGTATTGTTCACTACCTCTCCTATACCTTGGTTATCCGTATACAGTTTACTGACAGCTATGTACGTTAAGTTAATCTGAGCCCAGCATCGCACCATAAACTGAACTATATCCTACTTAGGGAATATTGTTCTCTACCCCTCCTATACCTTGGATATCCGTATACAGTTTTCCTACAGCTATGTACGTTATGTTAATCTGAGCCCAGCATCGCTCCATAGAACTGACCTATAAACAACTTAGGGAGTATTGTTCTCTACCCCTCCTATACCTTGGATATCCGTCTACAGTTTCCCCACAGATATGTACGTTATGTTAATCTGAGCCCAGCATCGCACCATAGAACTGACCTATATCCTACTTAGGGAGTATTGTTCTCTACCCCTCCTATACCTTGGATATCCGAATACAGTTTTCTTATAGCTATGTACGGTTTGTTACTCTGAACCCAGCATCGCGCCATAGAACTGACATATATCCTACTTAGGGAGTATTGTTCTCTACCTCTCCTATACCTTGGATATCCGTATACAGTTTTCTTACAGCTATGTACGTTAAGTTATTTTAACCCTAGTATCGCACCATAGAACTGACCTATACCCTACTTAGGGAGTATTATTCTTTTACCCCTCCCATACCTTGGATATCCGTATACAGTTTTCTTATAACTATACGGTTTGTTACTCTGAACCTAGCATCGCGCCATAGAACTGACCTATATCCTACTTAGGGAGTATTGTTCTCTACCCCTCCTATACCTTGGATATCCGAATACAGTTTTCCTACAGCTATGCACGTTATGTTAATCTGAGCCCAGCATCGCACCATAGAACTGACCTATAAACAACTTAGGGAGTATTGTTCTCTACCCCTCCTATACCTTGGATATCCGTATACAGTTTTCTTAATAGCTATGTACGTTATGTTAGTCTGAGCCCAGCATCGCACCATAGAACTGACCTATACCCTACTTAAGGAGTATTGTTCTTTTACGCCTCCTATACCTTGGATAACCGTATACAGTTTCCCTACAGCTATGTACGTAATGTTAATCTGAGCCCAGCATCGCACAATAGAACTGACCTATAAACAACTTAGGGAGTATTGTTCTCTACCCCTCCTATACCTTGGATTTCCGTATACAGTTTTCTTATAGTTATGTACGTTATGTTAATCTGAGCCCAGCATCGCACTATAGAACTGACCTATACCCTACTTAGGGAATATGGTTCTCTACCCCTCCTATACTTGGATATCCCTATACAGTTTTCTTATAGCTATGTGCTGTTTATTAATATAAACCCACCATCGCGCCATAGAACTGACCTATATCCTACTTAGGGAGTATTGTTCTCTAACCCTCCTATACCTTGGAAATCCGTATACAGTTTTTTTACAGCTGTGTACGTTATGTTAATCTGAGCCCAGCATCGCGCCATAGAACTGACCTATAGGATGGAGTATTGTTCTCTACCCCTCCTATACCTTGCATATCCGTATACAGTTTCTTACAGCTATGTACGTTATGTTAATCTGTGCCCAGCATCGCACCATAGAACTGACCTATATCCTACTAAGTGAATATGGTTCACTACCTCTCCTATACCTTGGTTATCCGTATACAGTTTCCCTACAGCTATATACGTAATGTTAATCTGAGCCCAGCATCGCACAATAGAACTGACCTATAAACAACTTAGGGAGTATTGTTCTCTACCCCTCCTATACCTTGGATATCCGTATACAGTTTTCTTATAGTTATGTACGTTATGTTAATCTGAGCCCAGCATCGCACTATAGAACTGACCTATACCCTACTTAGGGAGTATTGTTCTCTACCCCTCCTATACCTTGGATATCCGTATACTGTTTTCTTACAGCTATGTACGTTATGTTAATCTGAGCCCAGCATCGCACTATAGAACTGACCTATACCCTACTTAGAGGGTATTGTTCTCTACCCCTCCTATACCTTGCATATCCATATACAGTTTTCTTATAGCTTTGTTCGGTTTGATAATCTAAACCAATTATCGCGGCAAACAACTGACCTATATCCTACTTAGGGAGTATTCTTCTCTACCCCTCCTATAACTTGGATATCCGTATACAGTTTTCTTACAGCTATTTACGTTATGTTAATCTGAGCCCAGCATCGCACTATAGAACTGACCTATATCCTACTTAGGGAGTATTGTTTTCTATCCCTCCTATGCCTTGGATATCCGTATACAGTTTTGTTATAGCTATGTACGGTTTCTTACTCTGAACCCAGCATCGCGCCATAGAACTAACATATATCCTACTTAGGGAGTATTGTTCTCTACCTCTCCTATACCTTGGATATATGTATACAGTTTTCTTAAAGCTATGTACGTTATGTTATTCTGAGCCCAGCATCGCACCATAGAACTGACCTATACCCTACTTAGGGAGTATGGTTCTCTACCCCTCCTATACTTTGGATATCCGTATACAGTTTTCTTATAGCTATGTACGGTGTGTTACTCTGAACCAATTATCGCGCCAAACAACTGACCTATAAACTACTTAGAGAGTATTGTTCTCGACCACTCCTATACCTTGGATATCCGTATACAGTTTTCTTACAGCTATGTACGTTAAGTTACTCTGAGCCCAGCATCGCGCCATAGAACTGACCTATACTCTACTTAGGGAGTATTGTTCTCTACCCCTCCTATACCTTGGATATCCGTATACAGTGTTCTTATAGCTATGTACGGTTTGTTACTCTGATCCCAGCATCGCGCCATAGAACTGACCTATACTCTACTTAGGGAGTATTGTTCTCTACCCATCCTATACCTTGGATATCCGTATACAGTTTTCTTATAGCTATGTACGGTTTGTTACTCTGAACCAATTATCGCGCCAAACAACTGACCTATTAACTACTTAGGGAGTATTGTTCTCGACCACTCCTATACATTGGATATCCGAATACAGTTTTCCTACAGCTATGCACGTTATGTTAATCTGAGCCCAGCATCGCACCATAGAACTGACCTATATCCTACTTAGGGAGTATTGTTCTCTACCCCTCCTATACCTTGGATATCCGAATACAGTTTTCTTACAGCTATGTACGTAATGTTAATCTGAGCCCAGCATCGCACCATAGAACTGACCTATAAAAAACTTAGGGAGTATTGTTCTCTACCCCTCCTATACCTTGGATATCCGTATACAGTTTTCTTAATAGCTATGTACGTTATGTTAGTCTGAGCCCAGCATCGCACCATAGAACTGACCTATACCCTACTTAAGGAGTATTGTTCTTTTACGCCTCCTATACCTTGGATAACCGTATACAGTTTCCCTACAGCTATGTACGTAATGTTAATCTGAGCCCAGCATCGCACAAAAGAACTGACCTATAAACAACTTAGGGAGTATTGTTCTCTACCCCTCCTATACCTTGGATATCCGTATACAGTTTTCTTATAGTTATGTACGTTATGTTAATCTGAGCCCAGCATCGCACTATAGAACTGACCTATACCCTACTTAGGGAGTATTGTTCTCTACCCCTCCTATACCTTGGATATCCGTATACTGTTTTCTTACAGCTATGTACGTTATGTTAATCTGAGCCCAGCATCGCACTATAGAACTGACCTATACCCCACTTAGGGAGTATTGTTCTCTACCCCTCCTATACCTTGGATATCCGTATACAGTTTTCTTAGAGCTATGTACGGTTTGTTACTCTGAACCCAGCTTCGCGCCATAGAACTGACATATATCCTACTTAGGGATTATTGTTCTCTACCCCTCCTATACCTTGGACATTTGTATACAGTTTTCCTACAGCTATGTACGTTATGTTAATATGAGCCCAGCATCGCACCATAGAACTGACCTATACCCTACTTAGGGAATATGGTTCTCTACCCCTCCTATACTTGGATATCCCTATACAGTTATCTTATAGCTATGTGCTGTTTATTAATATAAACCCACCATCGCGCCATAGAACTGACCTATATCCTACTTAGGGAGTATTGTTCTCTAGCCCTGCTATACCTTGGATATCCGTATACAGTTTTTTTACAGCTGTGTACGTTATGTTAATCTGAGCCCAGCATCGCGCCATAGAACTGACCTATAGGATGGAGTATTGTTCTCTACCCCTCCTATACCTTGGATATCCGTATACAGTTTCTTACAGCTATGTACGTTATGTTAATCTGAGCCCAGCATCGCTCCATAGAACTGACCTATACCCTACTTAGAGGGTATTGTTCTCTACCCCTCCTATACCTTGCATATCCATATAGAGTTTTCTTATAGCTTTGTTCGGTTTGATAATCTAAACCAATTATCGCGCCAAACAACTGACCTATATCCTACTTAGGGAGTATTGTTCTCTACCCCTCCTATAACTTGGATATCCGTATACAGTTTTCTTACAGCTATTTACGTTATGTTAATCTGAGCCCAGCATCGCACTATAGAACTGACCTATATCCTACTTAGGGAGTATTGTTTTCTATCCCTCCTATGCCTTGGATATCCGTATACAGTTTTCTTATAGCTATGTACGGTTTGTTACTCTGAACCAATTATCGCTCCAAACAACTGACCTATAAACTACTTAGGGAGTATTGTTCTCGACCACTCCTATACCTTGGATATCCGTATACAGTTTTCTTACAGCTATGTACGTTATGTTACTCTGAGCCCAGCATCGCGCCATAGAACTGACCTATACTCTACTTAGGGAGTATTGTTCTCTACCCCTCCTATAGCTTGGATATCCGTATACAGTGTTCTTATAGCTATGTACGGTTTGTTACTCTGAACCCAGCATCGCGCCATAGAACTGACCTATACTCTACTTAGGGAGTATTGTTCTCTACCCCTCCTATACCTTGGATATCCGTATACAGTTTTCTTATAGCTATGTACGGTTTGTTACTCTGAACCAATTATCGCGCCAAACAACTGACCTATTAACTACTTAGGGAGTATTGTTCTCGACCACTCCTATACCTTGGATATCCGTATACAGTTTTCTTACAGCTATGTACGTTATGTTAATCTGAGCCCAGAATCGCACCATAGATCTGCCCTATATCCTACTTAGGGAGTATTGTTCTCTACCCCTCCTATACCTTGGATATCCGTATACAGGTTTCTTATAGCTACGTACGTTATGTTAATCTGAGCCCAGCATCGCACCATAAACTGAACATTATCCTACTTAGGGAGTATTGTTCTCTACTCCTCCATACCTTGGATATCCGTATACAGTTTTATTACAGCTATGCACGTTATGTTAATCTGAGCCCAGCATCGTACCATAGACCTGACTTATACCATACTTAGGATGTATTATTCACTACCCCTCCTATACCTTAGATATCCGTATACAGGGTTCTTACAGCTATGTACGTTATGTTAATATGAGCCCAGCATCGCACCATAGACCTGACCTATAACATACTTAGGGATTATTATTCTCTACCCCTCCTATATCACGTATATACGTATACAGTTGCCTTAATGCTATGTACGTTATTTTATTCTGCACCAAGCATTGCTCCATAGAACTGACCTATACCCAAGTTAGGGAGTATTGTTCTCTACCCCTACTATACCTTGGATATCCGTATACAGTCTATTACAGCTATGTATATTATGTTAATCTGAATCCAGCATCGCGCCCTAGAACTTACCAATATCCTACTTAGGGAATATTGTTCTCTACCCCTCCTAAATCACGTATATCCGTATACAGTTGCCTTAATGCTATGTACGTTATTTTATTCTGCACCAAGCATTGCTCCATAGAACTGACCTATACCCAAGTTAGGGAGTATTGTTCTCTACCCCTACTATACCTTGGATATCCGTATACAGTCTATTACAGCTATGTATATTATGTTAATCTGAATCCAGCATCGCGCCCTAGAACTTACCAATATCCTACTTAGGGAATATTGTTCTCTACCCCTCCTAAATCACGTATATCCGTATACAGTTGCCTTAATGCTATGTACGTTATTTTATTCTGCACCAAGCATAGCGCCATAGAACTGACCTATACCCTAGTTAGGGAGTATTGTTCCCTACCCCTCCTATACCTAAGATATTCGTATACAGTCTATTACAGCTATGTATATTATGTTAATTTGAACCCAGCATCGTGCCATAGAACTGACCTATAACATACTTAGAGGGTATTATTTTCTACCCCCCTATACCTTGGATATCCGTATACAGTCTATTACATCTATGTATATTATGTTAATCTAATCCCAGCATCGCACCATAGAACTGACCTATATCCTACTTAGGGAATATTGTTCTCTACCCCTCCTATACCTTGGATATCCGTATACAGTTTTCCTCACAGCTATGTACGTCATGTTAATCTGAGCCCAGCATCACACCATAGAACAGACCTATATCCTACTTAAGGAGTATTGTTCTCTACCCCTCCTATACCTTGGATATCCGTATACAGTTTTGTTACAGCTAGTTGCGTCATGTTATTCTGAGCCCAGCATCGCATCATATAACTGACCTATATCCTACTTAGGATTTATTATTCTCTGCCTTTATTCCCTTTTATACCATGGATAACCGTATACAGTTTTCTTACAGCTATGTACGTTATGTTAATATGAGCCCAGCATGGCACCACAGAACTGACCTATACGCTACTTAGGGAGTATTGTTCTCTACCCTTCCTATAACTCGGATATCCGTATACAGTTTTCTTACTGCTATGTACGGTATGTTATTCTGCACCCAGCATCGACCCATAGAATTGACCTATACCTTACTTAGGGAGTATGGATCTCTAACCCTCCTATACCTTGGATATCCGTATACAGTTTTCTTACTGCTATGTACGGTATGTTATTCTGCACCTAGCATCGCACCATAGAACTGAATATACCCTAGTTAGGTAATATTGTTCTCTACCCCTCCTATACCTTGGATGTCCGTATACAGATTTCTTATAGCTATGTACGTTATGTTAATCTGAGCCCAGCATCGCACCATAGAACTGAGCTATAACCTACTTAGGGAGTATTGTTCTCTACCCCTCCTATACCTTGGATATCCGTATACAGTTTTCTTATAGCTATGTACGGTTTGTTACTCTGAGCCCAGCATCGCACCATTGAACTGACCTATCAACTACTTAGGGAGTATTGTTCTCTACCACTCCTATACCTTGGATATCCGTATAAAGTTTCCCTACAGCTAGGTACGTTATGTTAATCTCAGCATAGCAACGCACCAAAGAACTGACCTATACCATACTTAGGGAGTATTGTTCTCTACCCCTCCTATACCTTGGGTATCCGTATACAGTTTTCTTATAGCTATGTACGTTATGTTAATCTGAGCCCAGCATCGCACCATAGAAATGACCTATACCCTACTTAGGGAGTATTGTTCTCTACCCCTCCTATACCTCGGGTATCGGTATACAGTTTTCTTATAGCGCTGTACGTTATGTTAATCTGAGCCCAGCATCGCACCATAACTGACCTATAACATGCTTAGGATGTATTATTATCTACCCCTTTTATATCTTGGATATCCGTATAACGTTTCCCTACAGCTAGGTACGTTATGTTAATCTGAGCGCAGCAACGCACCATAGAACTGACCTATACCCTACTTAGGGAGTATTGTTCTCTACCCCTCCTATACCTTGGGTATCCGTATACAGTTTTCTTATAGCTATGTACGTTATGTTAATCCGAGCCCAGCATCGCACCATAGAACTGACCTATAACATACTTAGGATGTATTATTATCTACCCCTTTTATATCTTGGATATCCGTATAAAGTTTCCCTACAGCTAGGTACGTTTTGTTAATCTGAGCCCAGCAACGCACCATAGAACTGACCTATACCCTACTTAGGGGTATTGTTCTCTACCCCTCCTATACCTTGGGTATCCGTATACAGTTTTCTTATAGCTATGTACGTTATGTTAATCTGAGCCCAGCATCGCACCATAGAACTGACCTATACCCTACTTAGAGAGTATTGTTCTCTACCCCTCCTATACCTTGGGTATCCGTATACAGTTTTCTTATAGCTATGTACGTTATGTTAATCTGAGCCCAGCATCGCACCATAGAACTGACCTATACCCTACTTATGTAGTATTGTTCTCTACCCCTCCTATACCTTGGGTATCCGTATACAGTTTTCTTATAGCTATGTACGTTATGTTAATCCGAGCCCAGCATCGCACCATAGAACTGGCCTATAACATACTTAGGATGTATTACTATCTACCCCTTTTATAACTTGGATATCCGTATAAAGTTTCCCTACAGCTAGGTACGTTATGTTAATCTGAGCCCAGCAACGCACCATAGAACTGACCTATACCCTACTTACTGGTATTGTTCTCTACCCCTCCTATACCTTGGGTATCCGTATACAGTTTTCTTATAGCTATGTACGTTATGTTAATCTGAGCCCAGCATCGCACCATAGAACTGACCTATACCCTACTTAGGGAGTATTGTTCTCTACCCCTCCTATACCTTGGGTATCCGTATACAGTTATCTTATAGCTATGTACGTTATGTTATTCTGAGCCCAGCATAGCACCATAGAACTGACCTATACCCTACTTAGGGAGTATTGTTCTCTACCCCTCCTATACCTTGGGTATCCGTATACAGTTTTCCTCTAGCTATGTACGTTATGTTAATCTGAGCCGAGCATCGCACCATAGAACTGACCTATACCCTACTTAGGGAGTATTGTTCTCTACCCCTCCTATACCTTGGGTATCCGTATACAGTTTTCTTATAGCTATGTACGATATGTTAATCTGAGCCCAGCATCGCACCATAGAACTGACTTATACCCTACTTCGGGAGTATTGTTCTCTACCCCTCCTATACCTTGGGTATCCGTATACAGTTTTCTTTTAGCTAGGTACGTTATGTTAATCTGAGCCCAGCAACGCACCATAGAACTGACCAATACCCTACTTAGGGAGTATTGATCTCTACCCCTCCTATAACTTGGGTATCCGTATACAGTTTTCTTATAGCTATGTACGTTATGTTAATCTGAGCCCTGCATCGCACCATAGAACTGACCTATACCCTACTTAGGGAGGATAGTTCTCTACCCCTCCTATACCTTGGGTATCCGTATACAGTTTTCTTACAGCTATGTACGTTATGTTAATCTGAGCCCAGCAACGCACCATAGAACTGACCTATACCCTACTTAGGGAGTATTGTTCTCTACCCCTCCTATACCTTGGGTATCCGTATACAGTTTTCTTATAGCTATGTACGTTATGTTAATCTGTGCCCAGCATCGCACCATAGAAATGACCTATAACCTACTTAGGGAGTATTGTTCACTACCCCTCCTATATCTTGGATATCCGTATACAGTTTTCTCACAGCTAGGTACGTTATGTTAATCTGAGCCCAGCATCGCATCATAGAACCGACCTATATTCTACTTAGTGAGTATTGTTCTCTACCCCTCCTATACCTTGGATATCCGTATACAGTTTTCTTACAGCTATGTACGTTATGTTAATATGAGCATCGTTCCCATTGAACTGACCTATACCCCAATTAGGGAGTATTGTTCTCTACCCCTGTTATACCTCGAATATCCGTACACAGCGCTTGAACACCCTTGTACATTATGTTAATCTGAGCCCAGCATCGCCCCATAGAACTGACCTATACCCCACTTAGGGCGTATTGTTATCTACCCCTCCTATACCTTGGATATCCGTATAGAGTTACTTACAGCTATGTACGTTATGTTATTCTGAGCCCAGCCTCGCGCCATAGAACTGACCTATGCTCTACTTAGGTAGACTTGTTCTTTACCCCTCCTATACCTTGGATATTCGTATACAGTTTTCTTACAGCTATGTACGATATGTTAATCTTAGCCCACCATCGCTCCATAGAACTGACCTATAACACACTTAGGGAGTATTATTCTCTACTCCTCCTATACCTCGAATATCCGTATACAGTCTATTACAGCTATGTACATTATGTTAATCTGAGCCCACCATCGCACCATAGAACTGACCTATAACACACTTAGGGAGTATTATTCTCTACTCCTCCTATACCTCGAATATCCGTATACAGTCTATTACAGCTATGTACATTATGTTAATCTGAGCCCACCATCGCACCATAGAACTGACCTATAACACACTTAGGGAGTATTATTCTCTACCACTCCTATACCTCCAATATCCATATACAGTCTATTACAGCTATGTACATTATGTTAATCTGAGCCCACCATACCTTACTGGTGTATATCCGTATACACTCTATTACAGCTATGTACATTATGTTAATCTGAGCCCAGCATCGCACCATAGAACTGACCTATATCCTACTTAGGGAGTATTGTTCTCTACCCCTCCTATACCTTGGATATCCGTATTACGTTTTCTTACAGCTATGTTCGTTATGTTAATCTGAGCCCAGCATCGCGCCATAGAACCGACCTATACCCCAATTAGGAAGTATTGTTCTCCACCCCTGCTAAACCTCGAATATCCGTACACAGTGCTTGTACACCCTTGTACATTATGTTAATCTGAGCCCAGCATCGCGCCATAGAACTGACCTATACTCTACTTAGGTAGACTTGTTCTTTAACTCTCCCATACCTTGGATATTCGTATACAGTTTTCTTACAGCTATGTACGTTATGTTAATCTGAGCCCAGCATCGCACCATAGAACTGACCTATATCCTACTTAGGGAGTATTGTTCTCTACCCCTCCTATACCTTGGATATCCGTATTACGTTTTCTTACAGCTATGTTCGTTATGTTAATCTGAGCCCAGCATCGTTCCCATTGAACTGACCTATACCCCATTAGGGAGTATTGTTCTCCACCCCTGCTAAACCTCGAATATCCGTATACAGTCTATTACAGCTATGTACATTATGTTAATCTGAGCCCACCATCGCTCCATAGAACTGACCTATAACACACTTAGGGAGTATTATTCTCTACCCCTCCTATACCTCGAATAGCCAAATACAGTCTATTACAGCTATGTACATTATGTTAATCTCAGCCCACCATCGCACCATAGAACTGACCTATAACTCACTTAGGGAGTATTATTCTTTACTCCTCCTATACCTCGAATATCCGTAAACAGTCTATTACAGCTATGTACATTATTTTAATCTGAGCCCACCATCGCACCATAGAACTTACCTATAACACACTTAGGGAGTATTATTCTCTACTCCTCCTATACCTCGAATATCCGTATACAGTCTATTACAGCTATGTACATTATGTTAATCTGAACCTACCATCGCACCATAGAACTGACCTATAACACACTTAGGGAGTATTATTCTCTACTCCTCCTATACCTCGAATATCCATATACATTCTATTACAGCTATGTACATTATGTTAATCTGAGCCCACCATCGCTCCATAGAACTGACCTATAACACACTTAGGGAGTATTATTCTCTACTCCTCCTATACCTCGAATATCCGTATACAGTCTATTACAGCTATGTACATTATGTTAATCTCAGCCCACCATCGCACCTTAGAACTGACCTATAACACACTTAGGGATTATTAATCTCTACTCCTCATATACCTCGAATATCCGTACACAGTCTATTACAGCTATGTACATTATGTTAATATGAGCCCACCATCGCACCATAGGACTGACCTATAACACACTTAGGGAGTATTATTCTCTACTCCTCCTATACCTCGAATATCCGTATACAGTCTATTACAGCTATGTACATTATGTTAATTTGAGCCCACCATAGCACCATAGAACTGACCTATAACACACTCAGAGAGTATTATTCTCTACTCCTCCTATACCACGAATATCCGTATACAGTCTATTACAGCTATGTACATTATGTTAATCTGTGCCCAGCAACGCACCATTGAACTGACCTATACTCTACTTAGGGAGTATTGTTCTTTTACCCTCCTATACCTTGGATATCCGTATACAGTTTTCTTACAGCTAGGTACGTTATGTTAATCTGAGTCCAGCATCGCACAATAGAACTGACCTATACCCTACTTAGGGAGTACCTTTCTCTACCACTCCTATACCTTGGTTATCCGTATACAGTTTTCTTACAGCTACATACGTTATGTTAATCTGAGCCCAGGAACACACCATAGAACTGACCTATACTCTACTTAGGGAGTATTGTTCTTTTACCCTCCTATACCTTGGATATCCGTATACAGTTTTCTGATAGCTATGTTCGGTTTGATAATCTAAACCAATTATCGCGCCAAACAACTGACCTATATCCTCTCTTAGGGAGTATTGTTCTCTACCCCTCCTATACCTTGGATATCCGTATACAGTTTTCCTAGAGCTATGTACGTTATGTTAATCTGAACCCAGCATCGCACCATAGAACTGACCTATAAATTACTTAAGGAGTATTGTTCTCTACCCCTCCTATACCTTGGATATCAGTATACAGTTTTCTTACAGCTATGTACGGTTTGATAATCTAAACAAATTATCGCGCCAAACAACTGACCTATATTCTACTTAGGGAGTATTGTTCTCTACCCCTCCTATACCTTGGATATTCGTATACAGTTTTCCTAACAGCTATGTACGTTATGTTAATCTGAGCCCAGCATCACACCATAAAACAGACCTATATCCTACTTAAGGAGTATTGTTCTCTACCCCTCCTATACCTTGGGTATCAGTAAACAGGTTTCTTATAGCTATGTACGTTATGTTAATCTGTGCCCAGCATCGCACAATAGAACTGACCTATAACCTACTTAGGGAGTATTGTTCACTACCCCTCCTATACCTTGGATATCCGTATACAGTTTTGTTACAGCTAGGTGCGTTATGTTATTCTGAGCCCAGCATCGCATCATATAACTGACCTATAACATACTTAGGATGTATTATTCTCTGCCCCTTTTATACCTTGGATATCCGTATACAGTTTTCTTAGAGCTATGTACGTTATGTTAATATGAGCCCAGCATGGCAACACAGAACTGACCTATACCCTACTTAGGGAGAATTGTTCTCTACCCTTCCTATATCTCTGAAATCCGTATACAGTTTTTCTTACTGCTATGTACTGTATGTTTTTCTGCACCCAGCATCGCACCATAGAATTGACCTATACCTTACTTAGGGAGTATGGATCTCTACCCCTCCTATACCTTGGATATCCGTATACAGTTTTCTTACTGCTATGTACGGTATGTTAATCTCAGCCCAGCATCCCACCATAAACTGAGGAATATCCTACTTAGGGAGTATTGTTCTCTACTCCTCCTATACCTTGGATATCCGTATACAGTTTTCTTACAGCTATGCACGTTATGTTAATATGAGCCCAGCATCGCACCATAGAACTGACCTATACCTTACTTATGGAGTATTATTCTCTACCCCTCCTATATCACATATATCCGAATACAGTTGCCTTAATGCTATGTACGTTATTTTATTCTGCACCAAGCATCGCGCCATATAACTGACCTATACCCTAGTTAGGGAGTATTGTTCTCTACCCCTACTATACCTTAGATATTCGTATACAGTCTATTACAGCTATGCACGTTATGTTAATATGAGCCCAGCATCGCACCATAGAACTGACCTATAACATACTTATGGAGTATTATTCTCTACCCCTCCTATATCACATATATCCGAATACAGTTGCCTTAATGCTATGTACGTTATTTTATTCTGCACCAAGCATCGCGCCATATAACTGACCTATACCCTAGTTAGGGAGTATTGTTCTCTACCCCTACTATACCTTGGATATCCGTATACAGTCTATTACATCTATGTATATTATGTTAATCTGAGCCCAGCATCGAAATCATAGTACTGACCTATATCCTACTTAGGGAATATTGTTCTCTACCCCTCCTATACCTTGGATATCCGTATACAGTTTTGATATAGCTATGTACACTTTGGTTATCTAAACCCAGCATCGCACCATAGAACCGACCTATACCTTACTTAGGGAGTATTATTCTCTACCCATCCTATACCTTGGCTATCCGTATACAGTTTTCTTACAGCTATGTACGTTATGTTAATCTGAGCCCAGCATCACGCCATAGAACTGACCCATAATCTACTTAGTGAGTATTGTTCTCTACCCTTCCCATACCTTGGAAATCCGTATACAGTTTTCTTACAGCTATGTACGATTTGATAATCTAAACCAATTATCGCGCCAAACAACTGACCTATATTCTACTTAGGGAGTATTGTTCTCTAGCCCTCCTATACCTTGGATATCCGTATTCAGTTTTCTTATAGTTATGTACGGTTTGTTAATCTAAACCCAGCATCGAACCAAAGAACTGACCTATACTCTACTTAGGGAATATTGTTGTCTACCTCTCCTATACCTTGGATAACCGTATACAGTTTTCCTCACACCTTTGTACGTTATGTTAATCTGAGCCCAGCAACACACCATAGAACAGACCTATATCCTACTTAAGGAGTATTGTTCTCTACCCCTCCTATACCTTGTGTATCAGTATACAGGTTTCTTATAGGTATGTACGTTATGTTAATCTGTGCCCAGCATCGCACAATAGAACAGACCTATAACCTACTTAGGGAGTATTGTTCACTACCCCTCCTATACCTTGGATATCCGTATACAGTTTTGTTACAGCTAGGTGCGTTATGTTATTCTGAGCCCAGCATCGCATCATATAAATGACCTATAACATACTTAGGATATATTATTCTCTGCCCCTTTTATACCTTGGATATCCGTATACAGTTTTCTTACAGCTATGTACGTTATGTTAATATGAGCCCAGCATGGCAACACAGAACTGACCTATACCCTAGTTAGGTAATATTGTTCTCTACCCCTCCAATTCCTTGGATGTCCGTATACAGATTTCTTATAGCTATGTACGTTATGTTAATCTGAGCCCAGCATCGCACCATAGAACTGACCTATACCCTACTTAGGGAGTATTATTCTCTACCCCTCCTATACCTTGGATGTCCGTATACAGATTTCTTATAGCTATGTACGTTATGTTGATCTGAGCCCAGCATCGCACCATAGTACTGACCTATACCCTAGTTAGGGAGTATTGTTCTCTACCCCTCCTATACCTTGGATATCCGTATACCGTTTTCTTATAGCTATGTTCGGTTTGATAATCTAAACCATTTATCGCGCCTAACAACTGACCTATATCCTACTTAGGGAGTATTGTTCTCTACCCCTCCTATACCTTGGATATCCGTATACAGTTTTCTTACAGCTATGTACGTTATGTTAATCTGAGCCCAGCATCACGCCATAGAACTGACCTATAACATACTTAAGATGTATTATTCTCTACCCCTTTTATATCTTGGATATCCGTATACAGTTTTCCTACAGCTATGTACGTTTTGTTATTCTGAGTCCAGCATCGCACCATAGAACTGACCTATACCCAACTTAGGGAGTATTGTTCTCTACCCCTCCTATACCTTGGGTATCCGTATACAGTTTTCTTATAGCTATGTACGTTATGTTAATCTGTGCGCAGCATCGAACCATAGAACTGACCTATAACCTGCTTAGGGAGTATTGTTTACTACCCCTCCTATACCTTGGATATCCGTATATAGTTTTCTTACAGCTAGGTGCGTTATTTTAATCTGAACCCAGCATCGCATCATAGAACTGACCTATATTCTACTTAGAGATTATTGTTCTCTACCCCTCCTATACCTTGGATATCCGTATACAGTTTTCGTACAGCTATGTACGTTATGTTAATATGAGCATCGTTCCCATTGAACTTACCTATACCCTACTTAGGGAGTATTGTTCTCTACCCCTCCTATACCTTGGATATCCGTATACAGTTTTGATATAGCTATGTACGCTTTGTTAATCTAAACCCAGCATCGCACCATAGAACTGACCTATACCTTACTTAGGGAGTATTATTCTCTACCCCTCCTATATATCGAATATACTTATACAATCTTTTACAGCTATGTACATTATGGTAATCTGAGCCCAGAATCGCACCATAAAACTGACCTATACCCTACTTTGGGAGTATTGTTCTCTACCCCTCCTATACCTTGGCTATCCGTATACAGTTTTCTTACAGTTATGTACGTTATGTTAATCTGAGCCTAGCATCACGCCATAGAACTGACCTATAATCTACTTAGTGAGTATTGTTCTCTACCCTTCCCATACCTTGGATATCCGTATACAGTTTTCTTATAAATATGTACGGTTTGATAATCTAAACCAATTATCGCGCCAAACAACTGACCTATATTCTACTTAGGGAGTATTGTTCTCTAGCCCTCCTATACCTTGGATATCCGTATACAGTTTTCTTACAGCTATGTACGTTATGTTAATCTGAGCCCAGCCTCGCACCATAGAACTGAAGTATAAACTACTTAGGGAGTATTGTTCTCTACCCCTCCTATACCTTGGATATCCGTATTCAGTTTTCTTATAGTTATGTACGGTTTGTTAAACTAAACCCAGCATCGAACCAAAGAACTGACCTATACTCTACTTAGGGAGTATTGTTCTCTACCCCTCCTATACCTTGGATATCCGTATACAGTTTTCCTCACAGCTATGTACATTATGTTAATCTGAGCCCAGCATCACACCATAGAACAGACCTATATCCTACTTAAGTAGTATTGTTCTCTACCCCTTATATACCTTGGGTATCAGTATACAGTTTTCTTATAGCTATGTTCGTTATGTTAAGCTGTGCCCAGCATCGCACAATAGAACTGACCTATAACCTACTTAGGGAGTATTGTTCACTACCCCTCCTATACCTTGGATATCCGTATACAGTTTTGTTACAGCTAGGTACGTTATGTTACTCTGAGCCCAGCATCGCATCATAGAACTGACCTATAACATACTTAGGATGTATTATTCTCTACCCTTTTTATACCTTGGATATCCGTATACAGTTTTCTTACAGCTATGTACATTATGGTAATCTGAGCCCAGCATCGCACCATAGAACTGACCTATAGCCTACTTATGGAGTATTGTTCTCTACCCCTCCTATACCTCGGATATCCGTAAACAGTTTTCTTACAGCTATGTACGTTATGTTAATATGAGCATCGTTCCCATTGAACTGACCTATACCCTACTTAAAGAGTATTGTTATCTACCCCTCCTATACATGGGATATCCGTATAGAGTTCCTTACAGCTATGTACGTTATGTTATTCTGAGCCCATCATCTCGCCATAGAACTATCCTATACTCTACTTAGGTAGAATTGTTCTTTACCCCTCCTATACCTTGGATATTCGTATACAGTTTTCTTACAGCTATGTACGATATGTTAATCTGAGCCCAGCATCGCGCCATAGAACTGACCTATAACACACTTAGGGAGTATTATTCTCTACTCCTCCTATACCTCGAATATCCGTATACAGTCTATTACAGCTATGTACATTATGTTAATCTGAGCTCACCATCGCACCATAGAACTGACCTATAACACACTTAGGGAGTATTATTCTCTACTCCTCCTATACCTCGAATATCCGTATACAGTCTATTACAGCTATGTACATTATGGTAATCTGAGCCTAGCATCGCACCATAGAACTGACCTATACCCAACTTAGGGAGTATTGTTCTCTACCCCTCCTATACCTTGGGTATCCGTATACAGTTTTCTTATAGCTATGTACGTTATGTTAATCTGTGCGCAGCATCGCACCATAGAACTGACCTATAACCTACTTAGGGAGTATTGTTTACTACCCCTCCTATACCTTGGATATCCGTATATAGTTTTCTTACAGCTAGGTGCGTTATTTTAATCTGAACCCAGCATCGCATCATAGAACTGACCTATATTCTACTTAGAGATTATTGTTCTCTACCCCTCCTATACCTTGGATATCCGTATACAGTTTTCGTACAGCTATGTACGTTATGTTAATATGAGCATCGTTCCCATTGAACTTACCTATACCCTACTTAGGGAGTATTGTTCTCTACCCCTCCTATACCTTGGATATCCGTATACAGTTTTGATATAGCTATGTACGCTTTGTTAATCTAAACCCAGCATCGCACCATAGAACTGACCTATACCTTACTTAGGGAGTATTATTCTCTACCCCTCCTATATATCGAATATACTTATACAATCTTTTACAGCTATGTACATTATGGTAATCTGAGCCCAGCATCGCACCATAAAACTGACCTATACCCTACTTTGGGAGTATTGTTCTCTACCCCTCCTATACCTTGGCTATCCGTATACAGTTTTCTTACAGTTATGTACGTTATGTTAATCTGAGCCTAGCATCACGCCATAGAACTGACCTATAATCTACTTAGTGAGTATTGTTCTCTACCCTTCCCATACCTTGGATATCCGTATACAGTTTTCTTATAAATATGTACGGTTTGATAATCTAAACCAATTATCGCGCCAAACAACTGACCTATATTCTACTTAGGGAGTATTGTTCTCTAGCCCTCCTATACCTTGGATATCCGTATACAGTTTTCATACAGCTATGTACGTTATGTTAATCTGAGCCCAGCCTCGCACCATAGAACTGAAGTATAAACTACTTAGGGAGTATTGTTCTCTACCCCTCCTATACTTTGGATATCCGTATTCAGTTTTCTTATAGTTATGTACGGTTTGTTAAACTAAACCCAGCATCGAACCAAAGAACTGACCTATACTCTACTTAGGGAGTATTGTTCTCTACCCCTCCTATACCTTGGATATCCGTATACAGTTTTCCTCACAGCTATGTACATTATGTTAATCTGAGCCCAGCATCACAACATAGAACAGACCTATATCCTACTTAAGTAGTATTGTTCTCTACCCCTTATATACCTCGGGTATCAGTATACAGTTTTCTTATAGCTATGTACGTTATGTTAAGCTGTGCCCAGCATCGCACAATAGAACTGACCTATAACCTACTTAGGGAGTATTGTTCACTACCCCTCCTATACCTTGGATATCCGTATACAGTTTTGTTACAGCTAGGTACGTTATGTTACTCTGAGCCCAGCATCGCATCATAGAACTGACCTATAACATACTTAGGATGTATTATTCTCTACCCTTTTTATACCTTGGATATCCGTATACAGTTTTCTTACAGCTATGTACATTATGGTAATCTGAGCCCAGCATCGCACCATAGAACTGACCTATAGCCTACTTATGGAGTATTGTTCTCTACCCCTCCTATACCTCGGATATCCGTATACAGTTTTCTTACTGCTATGTACGGTATGTTATTCTGCACCCAGCATCGCACCATAGAATTGACCTATACCTTACTTAGGGAGTATGGTTCTCTATCCATCCTATACCTTGGATATCCGTATACAGTTTTCTTACCGCTAAGTACGGTATGTTATTCTGCACCCAGCATCGCACCAGAGAACTGACCTATACCCTAGTTAGGTAATATTGTTCTCTACCCCTCCTTTACCTTGGATGTCCGTATACAGATTTCTTATAGCTATGTACGTTATGTTAATCTGAGCCCAGCATCGCACCATAGAACTGACCTATACCCTACTTAGGGAGTATTGTTCTCTACCCCTCCTATACCTTGGATGTCCGTATACAGTTTTCATATAGCTCTGTACGTTATGTTGATCTGAGCCCAGCATCGCACTATAGAACTGACCCATAAGCTACTTAGGGAGTATTGTTTTCTACCCCTCCTATACCTTGGATATCCGTAAACAGTTTTCTTACAGCTATGTACGTTATGTTAATATGAGCATCGTTCCCATTGAACTGACCTATACCCTACTTAAAGAGTATTGTTATCTACCCCTCCTATACATGGGATATCCGTATAGAGTTCCTTACAGCTATGTACGTTATGTTATTCTGAGCCCATCATCTCGCCATAGAACTATCCTATACTCTACTTAGGTAGAATTGTTCTTTACCCCTCCTATACCTTGGATATTCGTATACAGTTTTCTTACAGCTATGTACGATATGTTAATCTGAGCCCAGCATCGCGCCATAGAACTGACCTATAACACACTTAGGGAGTGTTATTCTCTACTCCTCCTATACCTCGAATATCCGTATACAGTCTATTACAGCTATGTACATTATGTTAATCTGAGCTCACCGTCGCACCATAGAACTGACCTATAACACACTTAGGGAGTATTATTCTCTACTCCTCCTATACCTCGAATATCCGTATACAGTCTATTACAGCTATGTACATTATGTTAATCTCAGCCCACCATCACACCATAGAACTGACATATAACACACTTAGGGAGCATTATTCTCTACTCCTCCTATACCTCGAATATCCGTATACAGTATATTACAGCTATGTACATTATGTTAATCTTAGCCCACCATCGCTCCATAGAACTGACCTATAACACACTTAGGGAGTATTATTCTCTACTCCTCCTATACCTCGAATATCCGTATACAGTCTATTACAGCTATGTACATTAAGTTAATCTCAGCCCACCATCGCACCATAGAACTGACATATAACACACTTAGGGAGTATTATTCTCCACCCCTGCTAAACCTCAAATATCCGTATACAGTATATTACAGCTATGTACATTATGTTAATCTTAGCCCACCATCGCTCCATAGAACTGACCTATAACACACTTAGGGAGTATTATTCTCTACTCCTCCTATACCACGAATATCCGTATACAGTCTATTACAGCTATGTACATTATGTTAATCTCAGCCCACCATCGCACCATAGAACTGACATATAACACACTTAGGGAGTATTATTCTCTACTCCTCCTATACCTCGAATATCCGTATACAGTCTATTACAGCTATGTACATTATGTTAATATGAGCCCACCATCGCACCATAGAACTGACCTATAACACACTTAGGGAGCATTATTCTCTACTACCGCTATACCTCGAATATCCGTATACAGTCTATTACAGCTATGTACATTATGTTAATCTGAACCCAGCATCGCTCCATAGAACTGACTTATACCAAACTTAAGGTGTATTATTCTCTACCCCTCCTATACCTTGGATATCCGTATACAGTTTTCTAACAGCTACGTACGTTAAGTTAATATGAGTTCAGCATCGCGCCATACAACTGACCTATACCTTACTTAGGGAGTATTGTTCTCTACCCTTCCTATACCTCGAATATCCGTATATATTCTATTACAGCTATGTACGTTTTGTTAATCTTTGCCCAGCATCGCACAATAGAACTGACCTATAACCTACTTAGGGAGTATTGTTCACTACCCCTCCTATACCTTGGATATCCGTATACAGTTTTGTTACAGCTAGGTACGTTATGTTTTTCTGAGCCCAGCATCGCTACATAGAACTGACCTATAACATACTTAGGATGTATTATTCTCTACCCCTTTTATACCAGGGATATCCGTATACAGTTTTCTTACAGCTATGTACATTATGTTAATCTGAGCCCTGCATCGTACCATAGAACTTACCTATATCCTTCTTAGGGAGTATTAATCTCTGCCCCTTTTATACCTTGGATATCCGTATACAGTTTCCTTACAGCTATGTACGTTATGTTAAACTGAGCCCAGCATCGCACCATAGAACTGACCTATATCCTTCTTAGGGAGTATTATTCTCTACACCTTTTATACCTTGGATATCCGTATACAGTTTTCTTACAGCTATGTACGTTATGTTAAACTGAGCCCTGCATCGCACCATAGAACTGACCTATATCCTTCTTAGGGAGTATTATTCTCTACCCCTTTTATACCTTGGATATCCGTATACAGTTTTCTTACAGCTATGTACGTTATGTTAAACTGAGCCCTGCATCGTACCATAGAACTTACCTATATCCTTCTTAGGGAGTATTAATCTCTGCCCCTTTTATACCTTGGATATCCGTATACAGTTTCCTTACAGCTATGTACGTTATGTTAAACTGAGCCCAGCATCGCACCATAGAACTGACCTATATCCTTCTTAGGGAGTATTATTCTCTACACCTTTTATACCTTGGATATCCGTATACAGTTTTCTTACAGCTATGTACGTTATGTTAAACTGAGCCCTGCATCGCACCATAGAACTGACCTATATCCTTCTTAGGGAGTATTATTCTCTACCCCTTTTATACCTTGGATATCCGTATACAGTTTTCGTACAGCTATGTACGTTATGTTAAACTGAGCCCAGCATCGCACCATAGAACTGACCTATATCCTTCTTAGGGAGTATTATTCTCTACCCCTTTTATACCTTGGATATCCGTATACAGTTTTCTTACAGCTATGTACGTTATGTTAATCTGAGCCCAGCATCGCACCATAGAACTGACCTATATCCTTCTTAGGGAGTATTATTCTCTACCCCTTTTATACCTTGGATATCTGTATACAGTTTTCTTACAGCTATGTACGTTATGTTAAACTGAGCCCAGCATCGCACCATAGAACTGACCTATATCCTTCTTAGGGAGTATTATTCTCTACCCCTTTTATACCTTGGATATCCGTATACAGTTTTCTTACAGCTATGTACGTTATGTTAATCTGAGCCCAGCATCGCACCATAGAACTGACCTATATCCTTCTTAGGGAGTATTATTCTCTACCCCTTTTATACCTTGGATATCCGTATACAGTTTTCTTACAGCTATGTACGTTATGTTAATATGAGCCCAGCATCGCAACACAGAACTGATCTATAACGTACTTAGGGAGTATTATTCTCTACACCTCCTATATATCGAATATACTTATACAGTCTATTACAACTATGTACATTATGGTAATCTGAGCCTAGCATCGCACCATAGAACTGACCTATACCCTACTTAGGGAGTATTGTTCTCTACCCCTCCTATACCTCGGATATCCGTATAAAGTTTTCTTACTGCTATGTACGGTATGTTATTCTGCACCCAGCATCGCACAATATAATTGACCTATACCTTACTTAGGGAGTATGGTTCACTACCCCTCCTATACCTTGGATATCCGTATACAGTTTTCTTACTGCTATGTACTGTATGTAATTCTGCGCCCAGCATCGCACCATAGAACTGACCTATACCCTAGTTAGGTAATATTGTTCTCTACCCCTCCTATACCTTGGATGTCCGTGTACAGATTTCTTATAGATATGTACGTTATGATAATCTGAGCCCAGCAACGCGCCATAGAACTGACCTATACCCTACTTAGGGGGTATTGTTCTCTACCCCTCCTATACCTTGGATGTCCATAAACAGTTTTCTTATAGCTATGTACGTTAGGTTGATCTGAGCCCAGCATCGCACCATAGTACTGACCTAGACCCTACTTACTGAGTATTGTTCTCTACCCCTCCTATACCTTGGATATCCGTATACAGTTTCCTTACGGCTATGTACGTTATGTCAATCTGAGCCCAGCATCGCACCATAGAACTTACCTATACCATACTTAGGGAGTATTGTACTCTACCCCTCCTATACCTTGGATATTCGTATACAGTTTTCTTACAGCTATGTACGTTATGTTAATCTGTGCCCAGCATCGCGCCATAGAACTGACCTATAACATACTTAGGGAGTATTGTTCTCTACCCCTACTATGCCTTGGATATCCGTTTACAGTTTACTGACAGCTATGTACGTTATGTTAATCTGAGCCCAGCATCGCAACATAAACTAAACTATATCCTACTTAGAGTGTATTGTTCTCTACCCCTCCTATACCTCGAATATCCGTACACAGTCTTTTACACCCTTGTACATTATGTTAATGTGAGCCCAGCATCGCACCATAGAACTGACCTATAACATACCTACGGAGTATTATTCTCTACTCCTCCTATACCTCGAATATCCGTACACAGTCATTTACAGCTATGTAAATTATATTAACCTGAGCCCAGCAACGCACCATAGAACTGACCTATATCCTACTTAGGGAGTATTGTTCACTACCCCTCCTATACCTTGGTTATCCGTATACAGTTTACTGACAGCTATGTACGTTATGTTAATCTGAGCCCAGCATAGCAACATAAATTGAACTATATCCTACTTAGGGTGTATTGTTCTCTACCACTCCTATACCTTGGATATCCGTATACAGTTTTCTTACAGCTATGTACGTTATGTTAATCTGAGCCCAGCATCGCACCATAGAACTGACCTATACCATACTTAGGGAGTATTGTTCTCTACCCCTACTATGCCTTGGATATCCGTATACAGTCTATTACAGCTATTTACATTATGTTAATCTGAGCCCAGTATCATTTCCATTGAACTGACCTATACCCTAATTAGGGAGTATTGTTCTCTACCCCTCCTATACCTCGAATATCCGTACACAGTCTTTTACACCCTTGTACATTATGTTAATCTGAGCCCAGCATCGCACCATAGAACTGACCTATACCCTACTTAGGGAGTATTTTTCTCTACTCCTCCTATACCTCGAATATCCGTATACAGTTTTCTTATAGCTATGTACGTTATGTTAATCTGAGCCCAGCATCGCGCCATAGAACTGGCTTATACCCTATTTAGGCAGTATTGTTCTCAACCCCAACTATACCTCGAATATCTGTATATAGTCTTTTACAGCTATGTACATTATGTTAATCTGAGCCCAGCCACGCACCTAAGAACTGACCTATAACATACTTATGGAGTATTGTTCTCTACGTCTCCTACATCTCGAATATCGGTATACAGTCTATTACAGCTATGTACATTATGTTAAACTCAGCCCAGCATGGTGCCATAGAACTGACCTTTAACATACTTAGGTAGTATTATTCTCTACCCCTCCTGTACTTCGAATATCCGTATACAGTATATTACAGCTATGTACATTATGTTAATCTGAGCCCAGCATCGCATCATAGAACTGACCTATACCCTACTTAGGGAGTATTATTCTCTACACCTCCTATATCTCGAATATCCGTATACAGTCTATTACAGCTATGTACATTAGGTTAATCTGAGCCCAGCATCGCCCCATGGAACTGACCTATACCCTACTTAAGGAGTATTATTCTCTACTCTCCCTATATCTCGAATATCTGTATACAGTCGATTACAGCTATGTACATTATGTTAATCTGAGCCCAGCATCGCGCCTTAGAACTGACCTATACCCTGTATAGGGGGGGGGGTAATTTAAACTGACTAGGTTTCCATCATCACCCAGGAGGTACAGTCCGAAGTTAATCTTGTCTTTGGAAGCGTCCCCGGGAATGTGAAGCATTCCAAGGCCTATCCTCCCAGGCGATCAGTTTTTGTCGTTCAATTTTACTTTAAATCCTTTCCACACAGACATTCAGTCTTATAGACGATTAAGTTGAGACAGAGGACCATTCAACCTAGGTTTCACACACACAAACACACACATACACACTCGTGGAACAAATATATCTACCTTTTGCATAAAGGTATTTTATTCAATACAAACACACAATCTGTCTGACATGGTCACAACAGAAGTTATGTTCTTTTGTTGCTACAACACTTAGCCATTCACACAACCTTATAGGCGATTAGACCGTGACAGAGGGCCCATTCATTCAGCTTAGGATCTCCACACAGCATAGGCCGTAAGGCTATATAAAAACTAAAATGGAACGACTTGATTTCACAAAATAATACCGTTCAGGATGATGGGAATCATTCTAGGCGTGGAACCTTACAGTACCCATAAGGTAGCGTATCAAAATCCCCGTTACGTTTTCTTTTCGCACCTGTGGCTCTGAACATTTTTGTTTCACACACAGTAATAACATCATGATCCTTTCTGCGACGTATACGCGGTTCAGCTACCACTATGCTATCCTCCTCTGTTTGTTCATTCAATACTAGTTTCTTTTAAAAATCGAAGTTCAAATAACCTGAGGTGCGGAGATTTAAATTCAGTCCTTTAATTTTGCAAACTGTAACGGTTTTGTCATTTTTGACACATTACCTTGTAGCCGAACGTTTTCGGACCTCCCGAAACAAATTCTGTAATGTATGCAGAAGGACCATAGTCTGCCAGTTCGTCTGTCATATGCCCCAAGTAGTCTCCTGTCGATACATCGTGCGTACCGTCTTTATGGAGATAAATGACACTATCTGTGTCGTAATAGAGGACCTGTGATCTCAACACGTCAAATACTCATAGAGCTTAAGACGAGCATAGGCTGTAGTGAATGCAGCGAAAACGACATTTACTGTTGGTAGTACATCACAGGCGTTGTCGGTGTAGCACCAGTTAACTACGACAACGTCCTGGTTAACCTCTTGTATATTGTTTATATCAATTGACGGCGACGTTAACAAGTTGAACAGTTCATTAGGCTCTCTTACGATTGTAGTCTTTGCCTGGTTTTCACGTTGTCCAAACTTACCCCAAAAGGAGTTTAACATTAGTTTAGCCAACGACCTGGCACCAGGATTTTTTTCAATTTTCAACAGGTCAAGTCTAACCCCTTAGTTGTCGAAATAGCTTTAGACATAGTCTATTTTGTCTTGTTCAGAACGACACCACTCTGGGTAACCTGAAGCATCCTGCTTTATTTTAAAAAATGTATAATATATTCGGTAAACAGTCCGTTACCTTTGTCAAATGAAGCCATTTCGTATTGCCAGAGCTCATACATATCCAATATCACGTAACTTTTCTGCACAGCTTTGCGTATCTCATCCATAGTCCTTGTTCCTGTCAACGCCCGTTCGTCAAGAGAGTGAGTACAGTCTCCAGGTATAAGGTTCTCGCCACATGTACATCAATTTATCGTTCATCCTGACCGGCAGCACTGATACAGATCCCGAGGAGGTAGGACTGTACATTTCAGGAGGCCTTTAGCAGACATTCCTACGGCTCTACACTCATTGTTACTGACGTGTATTTTCGGATGTCCTATCGGATATTCTCTGTACTTACACAAACAGGGTTACAAGGAGCAAACATCAATGTACCGAATTTTCTCGTTCTCCTGACACATATGGTACGATTTTACATTCCCCGTACTACCGCCGAAAAACGCATCTCGAGGGTTTAGTGGTGTGAGATGCGTTAGAGGGTGGGAATCAAGGTATGCCACCGTTTTGTTGAATTTTTTCTTCCTATAAAATTCTCACTCCCACAACTCGACAACATTATAAAGACGGGACAACTTAGCCGTCTTAGCTTTAGTCCTGGTCAGTCGAGCACTACGAGTGTCTGACGGGTCGTCGATTAGAGGTGAATCACGCCCAAATGTGTAACATGAAATTCATATACGGTCTTAGTTTGGTCACATAGTCCGTCAACCTTTACCGTCTACTTTAACTTCGCGACCTCTACCAGCATGCTCCAGTCGATAGCCGTTCTCGTCTTCGATCCATGCGAGCCACTGTAGAGCGATGGTGGAATGATTATCGACGAGTCTGTATACATTCTTTGGCAGTATGCTTATTGTGTTTGGCTTGAGAAAATTTCTTCTGAACGCTAGGCTACACGCGCTAGCAATAGTGACGGCCTCGAGAAACGGATCTACATTGCATTCCTGCAAGAACGAAGCAGGACGGTCGTTTAGACAATGGCATTGGCATATAGTTTAGAGAATCGATGAACTTTACGTTATATATCTCCATCAAAATAATCCTAGTTCCACGCATTATCAATTCAGGTGTAACTGAGTTTCTTCCAGAACGTATTTCAAAAGGAATTGGAAATCAAATGCCTGTCCATTATGAGCGATAATGCATACCTTTGTAAACGTTTTACGCACATCCATTATGTAGGCCATGAACCCGTCAACTGGACTCTCTTTAAAAACACGAGTATGTGGCGTACAATTACGATAACTTTCGCCATTTATGCATTTCCAACAGTACTGTTGAGAAATGCATAAATTTACCCTGTGAACGTGAGTGCTATCAAGGACTTAGTCTTGACGCGTTTCCAGGTCGAAAAATAGAAACATAAAATCTTTAACTTGAGGCTTTTGGGTATTGATTTTCATGTAACAACGATGGTTAGCCGGTTGTACTCCAAGCACATTTTACAATAAACCTCTCCACACCGATGTGTGGTTTCACGATCTAGAGTAAATATTACCTTCTCACACATTAAACATTTTCTAATATACTTGAAAACGGTTACGGAATGTGTGTAGTAATATTGCTGGTTCATAAATTGACGGTTACTGTCACCGCATTGAATACCACTGTTGTCGTCTAGCACACACTGTGAAGTCCGTTTACAAGAATAACAGATAGCTGAACATCTGTGTTTGCCTAAAGTGTTGTACGGGGTTCGACATACTTCATATTAGAAATGACAAGCAAACGCGCTAGTTAAACTGGTAATCACATTAAAATGGGACTTGTGAAATAGCAAATTTATTTTATACTTGGGATTGTTCACATTACCTTCGAAAAACACATACCTACCTCTACTACCGTAACTGTACACCGTGATTTTATATTCAGTTAAATGTTTTTGAAACGCTTGTAAGTCATTCACACCCGCACCTGACTCGGTAATTTCTACATTAGCGTCAACCATTAGTTGCTGTGCCCTAACGGTCTGACGTTTACCTTTGTTCTGTATTATAGCTTTATATTCTTTGTCATTTTGCGCCCGAGCAATGCCAAACACAAGAGCACAAGGCAAGCTCAAAGCATCTTTATTTTTAATTACAACGATTCCCGTTCTGCTGTGACACTCTTCGTCAAAGTTATTGTAAATCCCACGCCTACTTCGACCCCGGCCTACAGGTACTCTAACCTTGGTACACGATACCTGGAAGGTATCACCTGATATAAATCCCTCAGCGTTACTCTGGATTATTCCGCCAAAAACGCCCCAAAGGATGTCTGAAGTTATTTCCGAAGCAGGTCTGAAGGCTACGTATCCAGGTGTACGATTCTTAAAGTTTATGCTAGTCATAGTAAAACCAAGTCGATCTTTGTCTGTTGTACCCGAGTCACAGATTCAACCAACTCTTGAAGCCCCTGCCTAACCCATTCAATCTCTCCTACACCTTCAGGGGGTGTATTGAATTTAAAAACAATTTTGGTCCCGTATAAACGGTATTTCTTTACATAGATTTGCGCATTAGAAAAAATAAACACGGCCATAATATAGGTTTTATTTTAAGAAGTCAAATTAGAAACAGAGATAGGATAACAATTTACCTCTTTGCAGTCAGAATGAGACCCGAGTATACTTTGCTAACTGTAATATACGGGTTTATATAGCCACCTGTTTATTAGAAACAGAGATAGGATAACAATCATACATACCTTTTTGCAGTCAGAATGATACCCGAGTATACTGTGCTACCTGTAATATAGGGTTTATATAGCTACCTGTTTAGAGTGGGAAACATAGGTCAATGATTTTTAAACTTTCCATTGCGTGATACAGCCGCTTGTGATGAGCAACTACGTCATGGAAACTTTCCAATACACAAAGGACGCGGTAGCGTGGGGAGTTGCACAGTATATAAGCCGGTACCTTCATACAGAGAACATCAGTCTTCAGCGCTTTGCAGTTAGGTGTGTTGTGTTTTGTCTTAATTATGAATACTGCAAGTCAGCTCTCCAAAAATTCAACCGTTAACCGGTTCAATGCGGTTCCGGTTTACGAGCGAATTTTGGAGCCTTTAAAGTCGTTGGCGTTGAATAAAGAATACGGTATTATCTGTGCAAAACTCGTAACAACCGTTCACGGCTCATCTATTCAATTTGCCTTTGATGATGATATAAAAAAGACTACTTTTTTCCGAAATAGTATACCACTATAGTGAAAGATTCCGATCTTCCGGAGTTGGAGAAATGCAAATTTGTTATTACACGTCATGTCGGTAAGACGGTGATAATGGAAATACGACAGTAAATCGTATTTATTTTCAAAGGGGTGACATATTTTAATGGAGTAGTCACCACTGATTACAGCGTTTGGCTGGAGCTGTTTTCACTGGGACGAACTATTACAGTTCATCCCACGGGGAGCTGACTTGAGCGGTTCTCGTTTACGAGCGAATTTTGGTGCCTTTAAAGTCGTTGGCGTTGAATAAAGAATACAGTATTATCTGTGCAAAGCTCGTAACAACCGTTCACGGTGCAACGGACCGAGCCACCACCTACGCGCGTTGCAGAGCAAGAATTTTGAAACGAGCCGCTCGCAGCCGAAACCACGAACGCTGTGCAATGCTCGCCAAAATCTGCCAGAGAACAAGTCACTGGACTTAAAAAGAAAAAACCTAACTTGCTGCGGATTCTACCCTTAACGGGTAAGTCATCCCGGGGGGTGGGTTCTTTTGAAAGACATCTAAACGGCGAAATGACCAAATCAGCTGTAGGAGAGTGTAAGAAACTTGTTTAAAATAATACTCAGTTTGTTTGCAAGTTAGTTAAAAAATATTTATTTTTTAATTTTAAAAAATTTAAAATTTAATTTTACAATGCACAGTCTGCAATTTATTTGACTTAAAAATATCCTTTGTGTTGGTTCTTACACAGTTAAGAAACCATACTCTGCTTATTTTAGTTGACATTAACATTTAAATTAAGAATTTACGATTTTACTTTTCTTTCAATCGGAGTATGCCAAAGCGTAAAACTTTGCTCTTCTTGACGGTCAATCTTACTTGTCGAAAATATAACTCTTTACTACCTGAAATTCTTGTTCTTATCTTCAAATTAAAATTTCTCTTTTCCCTTAAGTAACTTTTTAACAACCTTTACTGCTTGTCCTAATTTTATTTCATTATCCCAGGTTCTCAACCTTGCAATTTTAATTGTCAATAGTTTGTTTTGTTTACTTAAATTATTTCTGAAAATTTAATTCTTAGAAATTACAAATATTCGTTGATTCAAGCAAAGCCTTACTTTCAACACACTCCGAAAGGTCCCTACTTTTCACATTTTGTTCCATTTATTTAAACTTTCTAAACACACTACTTTATTTATGGCCATATTTTACATAGCCATGTAAATGATAAGATTTTTCTATAACTTTATCAATTTAAAATGAGTATTTTAAAATTCAATTTCTATTTGTTTTAGCAGGTAAAATTTCAATCAATTTTACCAAACAACCTAAAAACAATTTCATAAAACATATCAAATTATATAACAACCAATTATGAAGTACATACTGAAACAAAAATTATATATAAAACATATAGCCATATCTCCTACGAGATTATCAAAATATTTACTGAACAACAAATCATAATTTATAAAAATGGTTAAAACATCTGCTGAATAAATTCAAACACCTTCCCATATTGAAATTATAATATTTAAATACATATTTTAATTCAATCGTTTACTGAAACATATTTAAAACCTTTTTTAAAAATATCTTCACTCATTTACAAAATCTACAAACTTATTTAAATTCATTTAACCCTTTGATTAGAAAATATGTAACCCTTTGGTTATCATTTGAATTAACCCTTTCTTCATGAAAATTATAAATACTGAAGTTTAATTAAAATTTATTTAAAATTTTTCAATGCAATTTCTGAAGGAAATTGATATTTAATAAATCTTGAGTAACCTTTGATAAATGGCTACTAGCCCATTTGCCTTTATTTTATAAAATTTATATTTAAACCAATTTGCAAAAATTTCAATTTTCTTTCTAAGTTACCCTACCACCAACATATTATTATACATACATATAAATCATGAAATAAACAATATATATATTTATAATTCAAAAAAGAAAACTTATATTAACATATTTTTATGGTTAGCTAGACCCACTTACTAATTTAAAATCTCTTGGTTAACTTAACCTTTTTGTTGCACTTTTTAAAATATTTAAAATCTACACATATCAAAATCATTTCCCTTTATTCTTACTCAAACCTTGGTTTGATTCAATTTATTTTATACACATATATAATTTCACCCTTTTCTAAATAAAATCAAAAGTTTACATTAAAAAGCTTCAATTTGTTATAACCCTTGTTTATTTTAAATGAGAACAATTTATGTCAATTTGTTTCATATGGAAAAATGTCGTAATGACTCCTTCTAAATAAAATACCAATTTAGTTTAATTTAATTATATGAAGTAACGCTCCTGTTTATAGGAGTACCTGAAACTAAAGCATAGCCTTCCAATCAGCTGTTGTAAACAATGGCCTTTTGTCCGCCATCTTGGATATTTACTTTTAGCAAATAATATTTACTTTATTACAGCACATCTTTTATTTAATTTCTTTACACCTTCATAAGATTTTAACTCTTTAAATAATTTAAATCCCTTTATTTGATTTGTTTATTTAAAACCCTTTCCCTTTACATAAGTTCTAATCTAAAATTTCTATTTCCCTTACATTCATTAAATACAACATAATTTCTGCTTTTATGGCATCGCCATCTTGAAACCCCCCACTCTTTAAAACAAAGCCACCAGCATTTACTTATAAAATTCAAAGTTTACTGTTAGTGGTTTGAAAATTTATTTAAATTTTATAACATTTTCCCAATTTAGAAAAAATTCTTCAAATTAAAATTTTTAATTTGCAAAGGGAAAACAAATAGATCTGACCTGAATCCACACAAAGCACGGCTTGCCTATTTTCTCCCTCTCTTCTTCTTCGTCTCTCCCTTTGTTCTCAAACGGGGGTGGGGAAAGTCCGGCTTGGCTGTTGCATCGTTCCCACGCCGATATACTTGGGTGACTTCCCACGCGTTGCCGCCATCTTTGAAATCCTCCATCCCTTTGTGTGTCTGCTACGCCTCAGGTAGATCAGCTCGCTTCACCCTTTGGTTGAAATTCTCCCATCTTCTTTCTTCGATGACATCCGCACCTCTTTCAAATTTTAACAGTTACTAGTAAAATTTTAGCTTTAAGCCCTTCTTTTAACACAGTTATTGGGCATTTTTTAACACAGAAAAGAAATAGAAAAATTTTTTTTAAAACGTTTATCAATTTAGTTAAATTTTGTTTAATTTTGTTAGAAATTTAGACTCACTCTTTTAAAACTGTTTGCTAGGTTACACTGTTCACATCGCCTTGTCTTTCTAGTAAGGCTGCAACACACACATTTAACGACGCTCGCACATAATTTGATGGAAATTTATGGGGAAACCCCTTTCGCCGCGATCTTGAAATGCGAAAGGGCCCCATTTTGAAATACAGCGTCACGACATCTCAACGAAACGAACTTTTCCTAGCCACTCATAGTTTTTGAACTATTTACGGTAACAAAACTACTGTCCATTGTTTTACCGGAGCTACGCCCGACACCGACCTTACCCTTCGAGAGTCCTGGTTTAGCTGGGGCGTAAAGAACGCTTGGCTTCTTCTCAAACAGGGAAACACCCCCACCTTGCAGTCAGTTCCCATGAGTTGACAACCAATAAGGATCTTAAATCGATGTCGCCTGATCGGCGCGCGCACTCCTTTTGTACTAGTGCGTAACGGCTCGCAAAATTGATAGACAGATCGATTCAATCCACTTTTTCGATCAAGCCGTATAACTCTTTAAGGGTGCTTCTGATGGAATTTTATTATTCTTTATTTTTGATTTTTCTCGTCTTGCTTTATCTCTGGAAATGTCGATGGCAACTCTAGGTCAATTTTGACCATCTTCCCCTTGCAAACGGCCTTAAATTTAAGTTTCAAACCCTTCCCACGGTGGCTTGGTTTGTTTTACTTACAAGAAATTTAGACTCTTTATGTTTTAACTTTTATCTTTTTGCGGCATGTATTCCAAGAGAATATTGCCCGCCGCAACGGTTCATCTATTCAAGTTGACTTTGATGATGATATATAAAAAGACTACTTTTTTTCGAAACGATATACTACTATAATGAAAGATTCCGATCTTCCGGAGTTGGAGAAATGTAAATTTGTCTTTACTCGTCATGTCGGTAAGAAATGGTGATAATGGAAATACGACAGTAAATTTATTTTCAAGGGAGTGACATCTTTTAATGGAGTGGTCACCATTGATTACAGCGTTTGGCTGGAGCTGTTTTCAGTGGGACGAAATATTAGAGTTCATCCCACGGGGAGCTGACTTGATTAATGAATACTCTTTCAAACAAATACTTAATTATCGATTTATTTCAGAAATTGTCGATTTATTTCAGAAACACGATGACCGATAGACGTAATCAATCAGAGGTGAATATGAAATAGTGTGTTCTTTTTTTTGTTAAAGTTTTTATTTTTCGTTATTGCAATTTTTCATTGGTTTTTAGTCTAATGACACAACAAACAACGATGATTCTAGATACGATGAAACGGGCATTTGGGAAGAATTAGATAATCATGCTAACGAATTCGATCGTAACAGACGTAGTCCATCAAAACTACGAAGGGTTGCATGGATACCGTACTATAAACGCCAATCGATGGTTGATCATAGTGGGGAGACTCCTACTACGTCACAGGTAATTATAAACAATTTAGATTAATAAATGTTTCATTTTCATATGCAATAAGCTTTTTTCTTCCAGGCAACAAACACTCCTTCTAGAACCAGAGGACCTTTAACTGATCGTAGCAACACCGACCACCCAACATCGGTGATTATTGTATTCTTAATGAATTATTACTGTTATCTTCTTATTTTTCATTACTAATAAATTGTATTTTATAGGCTGCAATATTAAATCACGTTGTAAATAGACTCAGAGATCGAGCTTCTCATTCGGGTGAACTAGAGGAGGAATTGAAGCACATACAAGGAGTCGAGCATTCGCGTATTGACTGTTTCCTTTGCTTAGGAAGTAGGACACGATATCCTATTCAATATTCAGTAAGTTTTATTGTACGATGATAATAGCAGTAATATCAAAGGATTATTAATGAATTTCATTTCTAATTAATTTTCTTAGACGGCTGTGGGAAATGCACGTGCAACTGCAGCTCGTAGCGTATCGGCTGATGCACTGCAGATACTTAAAAGACTGGTGTCAGACTTAGATGGATATGAGGAAAATTTCTACGCAGTTGGATCATGATGAGCGATCTGGACAAACTACTTGAAGAGGGCCGAAGAAGAGTGTCTGTCGCTGAAGCGGAGGCTATAATGGCCTATAATAATTTTTTTATCTTCAATAATGCACATAACAATATTCACATTTGCTAAGGAATTTGGAAAATATTATATTTATTTATAAAGACTTTTTAACTAAAAAAATTACTAATCAAAGTTAGTATCGTTATAGTACGGTGTACTGTTACTTATATTAGACGAGAGGACATCAGGGTCATTGGTTGGAAGGACATAAGATTCACTTCGCAGTTTGTCTAAGTCGTAATGGTGGGATGGATATTGCTTACAAAACTGAAATTTGCGGAACACAATTGGCGGAACGAGGAAACAATGAATTTATTCTAATTTCATTTATTCATTTAATATGCTCATTGCATGCAACAAAAATACAAATATAAACATCTAACACAGCTTAGGATAATAAGGAAAATCTTCCCTAGATCGAGGCCCTAACCAGCTGTTGTCAAAATCCCTTGTAGATTTTATCATTGAAGATAAATAATCTTTTAGGTCCTTGATTTTTGAGCCAGCCTTTACTTCCCCACAAATTGTGAAGTTAGAAAACGCTGCCTCTGCGTCCTTGTATAGGCTAATAATATTATTCTCGTTTGCTTCATATATTTGTTGGGCCACCTCGTTGTTTTGGTAGTTGAGTTTTATTTGTGATTCTAGGTCTGATACTGCGATTTCGAATCGCTGAATCTTAGAATCCAATTCTGCATTGCATGGTGTGAAATCAGTATTGTTAATTATTGTTCCATAAGTCTTGTAGGATTCTTCCCTAGACCAAACTGTTTGACTACAAGTTATGTATAATCTATTAACGCCCTCTTGTGCGATAACCACACTATCTATTAAATCCATCAACGATTCTCTAGTTGGCGATTTTCGCGTTGTTGATATGTCTCTCCGCAGTAAGTTAAGATAAGAAATATATTCCGTAGAAAGATATTCAGTTGCAGAAACCAAAGCCTGTTTCAGACAAAAAAAATGGAATTGACATTAATTCATCATATTTATTATATGTTAAAGAGATTATGTAATATTATTTAATTTATAATGTTTACAATTAAATGCTAATACACACATACGCACGCACAAACACACACATACACACACCCTGCAACGGGCCTGCTCACCACCGCCGATCATACGCTCACTTACCCAGCCAACTCTCTAGCGCATAACCAGCACACGCGCCCGCTGCAGAGCAAGAATTTCGAAACGAGCCGTTCGTAGCCAAAGCTACAAACGCTGTGCAGTGCTCGCCAAAATCTGCCAGAGAACAAGTCACTGGACTTAAAAAACAAAAAACCTAACTTCCTGAGAATTTACCCTTTACGGGTGAGTCATCCCGGAGAAGGAGTTCTTTTTAAAGGCATATAATCAGCGAAATGACCATATCGATTGTAGGAGAGTGTAAGAAACTTATTTAAAAGAATACTCAGTTTGTTTGCAAGTTAGTTAAAAATTATTTATTTTTTAATTTTGAAATCTATTAATTTAAATATGCATAGCACAGTATGCATTTCTTTAACCTTGAGTTACATTTATTTGGTATCTTGCTTATTTTTACAAAACATAATATTTGTTTATTTTATTTGAAAATTTACCATTTAACTAAGATTTTACTACTTTTGTTTACTAACTATCGGAATATAAAGAAGCGTAAAACTTTACCCAATTAATTTCTTAATATTTTTTGTCAAACGTTAACCCTTTCAACCTGAAATTTGGTTGTTACCTTCAATTTAAATATCTCTTTTCCCTTAAGTGAATCTTCAAAACATTTGACTACTTGATCTATTTTTATTTCAAAATCCCTGGGTATGTAACCTTGAAAATTTAATTGACAATATTTGTTTATGTTTACTTAGATTTGTAATTAAAAGTTATTTGCTACATTCTAGAAATTTTCGTTTTAACCCTTTTGTTTCTGAAACTTTACTCTTCAGTACACTCCGAAAGCTCCCTAACCTTTACATTTTGTTCAACTAGCTGAAATCTCTACAAAACAACTTATTTATGACAACATCCTATACAGCCATGTATGTGTTAATTTTTCCTATATCTCTATTAACTTCAATTAGCATTTCAAAGTAATTTTCTACTTCCTTTTATATGTAGAAATTAATTCTACTTTACCGAACAACCTTAAAACAATTTCATAAATTACATTATATTTATAAATAAAAAATATCAAAGCACATACTGAAAAAGAAATTATATTTATAAACATATAGATATATCTACCAAAAGATATCCAAAATATTTACTGAATAACAAATTATATTTAATAAAAAATGTTAAAACATTTGCTGAGTGAAATCAAACATTTACTGAATGGAAATTACTATATTTACTGCATATTTTAATTAAAACGTTTACTGAAACATATGTAAATACCTGTCTGACAGATCCTTCATCATTTACTAAAAGAAATCCACACATTTACTGAAAATTATTTAACACATTTAATCGAAAATATTTAACCCTTTTACTAAAACTTAATTAACCCTTTCTGCAAGAACGTCATACATACTGGAAATTAACTAACATTTACTGAAAATTTATCAACGCAATTTCTGAAGGAAATTTATACTTACTAAAATTTAATTAACATTTACTGAATCTTCATCAACCCATTTACAGAAATCATATAACTTGAATTACAAAAACTTGCAAAGATTTTATTTTTCAATTTAGTTTTCCCTATCACTAACAACAAAATGAAATTTTCCCATATACATAAATCCTGAAATAATCAAAATAAACTTAAAATTAATCTGAAAACAATTTATTTTAATTTATTAGCTAGCCCCACTCACATTTTAAAATCCCTTGTTTTAAATATTTGGATACTTATTCATATTTTCATAATTTACAAAATTCATCCATATATAAAACCTCATTTAAAACATCTCTTGTTTCCCTTAAACCCTTTTGTTTCTCTTTTATTATATTTTAATTAATTACGAATCAAGGTCATAACCCTTTATTTTTACTCAAAATTGTATTTTAATTTAATTTCTTGGATACATATATATAATTGTACCCCTTTTTAAATAAAACCAACAATTTAATTTAATTAACTTGAATTAATGATATAACACTTTTTTATTAAAAAGAACAATTTATGTTAATTGGTTTCAATTTCTAATTACAAATAACTCTTTCTAAATAAAACAAATTAGTTTAATTTACTTAAATAACATACCGCCCCACTGTTAGGACTTTTTGATAGCAAGGCTTAGACTTCGAATCAGCTGTAGTAAACAATCTATCTTTGTCAGCCATCTTGCATGCTTACATTTGTGATATCATATTTAATTTTAAACAACAAATTATATCTTACTTTATTTCCTACCCCCTATACATTTTGACCCTTCAAATAATTTAAACACCTTTATTTGATTTGCTTACAATGAAACCTTAACCCTTTTTAACATTTCTAACCTCAAATTTTCATTTCCCTTATTTTCATAAAATACAACCTATTTTCTACTTTTAAGGCTTACGCCATATTGCTTACCCCTCCCTTAAACAAAGCCACCAGTGCTTATTGCTGAATTTCAAAGTTTTGTTATTAATGTTTTCAAGAATAATTTAAACTGATTTACACTTTCCCTTTAAAAAAAGTTTTCAACTTAAAATTTCAATTTTGCAAAGAGAAAACAGTGCAGATCTAACCTTAACTTTTCCATAGGGCCTGGTTCCACTCCTTTCCCTCTCTCCGGTGGTGCTGCGATCTTGGTTACCCCGCTGGGTAGGGAGGTCCTTCTTGTTCCTATCTCGAACCGACGCTTGCTGCCTGTCTAGCTTCTAAGTGAGTTGGCCGCCATATTTGAACTCCACCTTCCCTTTGTGAAACGCATCAGCTCTGGTTTTAGTCTGCCTGGCTTCTCTCTCTCACTGCGACTGGTTACATTTTCATTTTTCTAGGTATTTGACACATTTTTCTGCCATTCCTAACTTTTCAATATTTTCTTTTGTTGACACATTTCGGATTAACTTTATTTTCAAAACTTCAATAGTACTGGATGCCCAACTTTTGAGCTCGTTTTTATATATCGTTAGCCACGCCCCCTCCACTTCCAGATCTCACTTCCGGTTTATGCATGCCTACTGTTCCTTCTTGGGTCTCCTACTTAATAATTTTAAATTTTACACACACACGCACACACACACACACACACACACACACGATCATCATGATACAGATGTCAACGCGAAGAAAGAACATATGTTTCTTAGTTATTATGGGGATAGAGGTTGTCTCAAATAACGTGCAATTATTATTATTATGTAGCTTAAAGTTAGCTTTTCTTTTTCTATCAAAAACTTCTGTTAATCTTAACAGGTGCTACTGCAAACTGGTGGAAAATATAATGATATCCTCAAGATAGACTAAATACGTTTCGTTCTGTATGCCTTGCAGTACATTGTTTATTATCCTTTGCAATGTAGGTGGGCTGTTCTTTAGTCCAAACTGCATTCTTAGAAACCCGTAGTGTCCAGTTTCTATTGAATAGATTGTCTTATCTATACTGTCTGCTTGCTTCTCCACGTGGTGAAAGCTTGAAGCTATATCAAGTGTACTAACATACTGGGATCTTCCTAATTTGTCCAATATGTCGGGTATGATTGGAAGTGGAAATTTATCTTCGATAGTTTTCGCATTTGATCCTATAAAGTCAATCACTAATCTAAATTTGTTTTTATTTGAAGCATCTGCTTTTTTGGGAACAGTCCATACAGGTGAATTCCAAGGTGAGAAAGAGGGTTGTATAATTTTTTGGGTGAGCATTTCTTAAATCGGTTTATCCAGTTACTTTCGATAAATTCTGGATATTTATAGCTCCTGGTGTAAACAGGGATCTCGCAAGTTGTCCTAATTTCGTGTTTAAGTTGATTAGTAAATGTCAAACAATTATTTTCTTGGTGGAATAAATCTGAATATTCAGAATATAATTGTATTATTCGTCGTGTTTGTTTGTCATTCATATGATCTGTTCTAATCTTTGTAAATGCCAATTTATTATATTCATGATTCAACATGTTAATATATATATATATATATATATATATATATATATATATATATATATATATATATATATATGTAGCAGTTACTGGATTACTGTTTGGATTATAAATTTTAAAATTACTTAGTGGTTCTACGTTCATTGGTTTGATCTCCAAACGTTTATCAGCCGTTGTATTATTGACTACTGGTCAATAACTTACTCCATCTTTGACTTTTACTACACATTTCGGTATTTCTAATCCGTCTTGTATTTTATAGGGTAATATTACTTTTCCATTGCTCATATTAAGAATTTTTGCCTTAATGGTTTGTGTAGTACAGGCTTTAATTAAACAGTATATTATATTTTCAACAGCAGTTGTATTATTATTATTATTTTTTTTTGTTTGGTTCTTCTGTGTCAAGATAATGTATAGTGAGGGACATTTTTGTCACAGGGTAATAATTTATCAATTACAAAATCCAAAATAATTTTCAATTCTCTCGAGTCGGTGTAACGTATCAAAGTCATAATGAAAATAGAATAGGTAAAATACTGTTAAAAGTTTCTTTTGACACTTCATGGGCTGTACTTACTACGAATGATTCTTGCTTTACTGTGTTTTTGAAAATGTTGAATCCATTGGATTTTTTAATAAATGATCTAGTGCTTCCTGTGTCAATCAAAATCTTTATGTAAGTTCTTTGGTCGTAAACATGAGGTAAATCATTTGTGTCATTTTCTATGTGTATTATGTGAAATTGTCCATTATAGATAAATTTCTATTTAGTGTCGTAAATCCTAACAAATGATGTGCGTGTTCATTTTCCTTCGAAAATCCGCATGAATTGTCTTCTTCGATAACATTATTAAAAGCATCGTATTCGTCAGGAATTTCTTCACAATCTTTCTTAAAGGTACAAATATTTCCAGTGTGTTCCGTCATCGATATATTTGACATTTGTTCTTCGATCTGATACATCGAATCACTCTCGTTTCCTTTATCAATCGACTTTCCTGTAAGTTGATACTATTTATTTTGCGTCATCGGGTTCCGGTTTGACGGGTTGATATGCTCTTAGGTGTGGGTTGATAATCAGGCAGCAGAAGGGTTTGACGGAGGTTGGGGCTAGAACCTGCCCTGTCGTCCCGGAAGCTAGTGGATCTGGTAGGACCTTAGTCGCGGGAAAGAGAGGAAAATGAAGGAAAGGAGTACTTCTAAACCTACTCCAGAGTCGGAGGCCAAGAGGAATAGACAAGGGTCTAGGCCTGTTCGGTCGGGAGGGTTGTCTTTCTCGTCGATCTCCGCCTACCTACCGAGGGTTCTTGTGACCTTTGGGGATAGTGTAGGCATGAAGATGGAGATGGCGGCGTTCGGCCAATTTAAGGGCACCGTCATGGACCGGATTCTGGACACTCCTAGTGGAGGTTTTGTTCCGCGGTTCAGAGACACATACTTAAGGGATGGAGTCGCAGCATTTATTTGTGCTGAGGAGTAATCGGCAAAATGGCTGAGAGAAGTGGTACCGTCAATTATGCTCGAGGACGGGAATCAGGCAAGGCTAGTCCTGCCTGATGAACTGATCAAAAGGGTGAAAGTGATGGTGTTCGTGTCACCACCAAAAAGGAAGGCCACTCAGTTGGTCAAGCTCATGGGGATGCAAAACCCAGAAATTGACACTTCGAAGTGGAAGATCCTACAGTGCCTTGAGCGAGGACTTGCAAGCCTCCTCTGCCTAGGATTGGATGAGGCATCGGCCAGAAAACTCAAGGCAAGAGATGGGAAGGCCTTCCTGGGGACTGCAGAGGTCACTTTTAAGTGGACCTCTAAGGACCTGGAAGAGAAGGGCGAGAGAGAGAATCAGGAGAAGGCATAGGGGTCAGTTGGATATGGCTGACCCTCAAACAATGATCCTGCAAATTAACTTGCACCACAGTAAAAGCGTCTCGGTGGTCTTCTTGATTGAAGAAAACCTTGTGGTTTGAAACACAGGGGCCGAGCCAACACTTACCACTTCAAACAGAATGAAGGTACTAGATATCACCTTCTCTAATAGACAGATGGTAAGGTGGGTGCATGACTGGCAGGGGAGTTGTCCCCCATGTGGTGTGGCTTAGGAACGCGAGAAGGACATACTGGGAAGGTTTTAAGTCTCGGTGAGGAGGCGGATGTCAGAGGTCCGTGGTAAGTATGGTACATCAAACGAACTGGAAAATACCGAGGCCTACATCAGAACTGCAATTTCCACGTCGTTTGAGGAAAATTTTCCTTTCTCGCGGATAAACACTGGGCGTGGTAAGCTTAAGTGGAACAACGAGTTAGAGGGAAGAAGGAAAGAGACTAGAAGACTCTTTAATAGAGCAAGGAAGAAGAATACGCTAGAGACCTGGCAGGCATAGAAAGACAGCCAGTGCCTCTATAAAAATCTAATAAAAGAGGTTGAACGTGCTTCTTGGGAAAAATGGTGCTCAGAGACAAGCACACTGAGTGACACTGCTAGACTGTTTAAGGTGTTAGCAGGTGGACCGAGCGGAGAGCTTAAGTTTGTCAAGAAGACTGATGGTAGCTTTACTGACACCCCGGAATAAACTCTGCGTCTGCCTATGAGGAACAGTTTTCCCGCTATTAGACCGGTGGGGATGGTGCTCAAAACCTCCGCCATACTGGGCTAAGGGCGGACTGGGATATTGCTAGGTAATCTCAGCGCAAAAGGTGAGTGAAGCGATTCGGTCTTTTGAGCATTTTAAATCGCCTGGATTAGATAATATTACTCCAGCATTACTACAAAATTGCTTGGATGAAAGGGCCACTGACAGGATTTTTTTTTTTTTTTTTTAACTTGGGAGCGGGTTTGAATTGCCCAAAGCACTGCTACCTTAAGGTATATTGTACTTACCTCCCTGATCTAGTCAAATAACCCCTTCCCTCTTACCAGGTTTAGGAGTTTCCTGACTAGAGTTTTACCTTCAGCATCCACCAAAGCAGTCCCATCACCAAAGAGGTTGAAGCGCCTCTCAGAGAGTACTCCACATCTGTAAATAATGTGTGTGGTAGTCTCCTGTTCCTGCCCGCACAATCTGCACACTGGTTCATCCTTGTAGATACCCATTTTATGCAAATGTTTCCTTAGTCCACAGTGTCCCGTGAGTAGTCCTGTGGCTATCCTTAATTCCTGCCTAGACAGATAGATGAGACTCTTCTGCAGCCCCAAGGAAGGTCTCCTAAGGGTTAGCTTACTGTGTCTCATCCCTTCGGCCCTGATCCAGTGCTCACAGTGTCTTTCAGCCATCCACCTTCGCACTGTCATCCTGACCATGGATTTGGAAATACCCACCGCAGGTTCCGGTCCAATCAGGGGAGTCGAGGACCCCTCCCTGGCCAGCGCATCTGCGGCTTCATTTCCAAGTATTCCCCTATGCCCTGGCACCCAACCAATCTTGACTTGATTGTGCCTTGCCAGAGCTTGTAGGTTAATTAGGCACTCCCTGACTATGGCCGAGGTGACCACGTGTCCGTTTAGTGCCTTAATTGCTGCCTGACTGTCGGAGAAAATAGCAATCCGGGCCCCATGTGTTTCCCTTCTCGCTATCTTTCCCAGACAGGCATTTATAGCATATACTTCGGCCTGAAAGACAGAGGTATGCCTCCCCAAGGAAAAAGCTAGTTCTACCCTTGGGTTTTTACAATACACCCCCGCTCCAGTGCCGAAGTCCATCTTGGAGCCATCTGTGTACCAGATCTGAGCTCCCGATGTTAATGTCCCTGACCATTCCATCATAGTTTGGTGGACCTGGTCAGGTGCAAACATTCGAGTAATGTGGTCGCTGCCCATTTCCAAGACGGGTTCTTTGACCACGCACTCGATACTCATATGTCCCGAGACATCTGGGAGGTTAGAACAGTTGCTCGAGTTGCGCAATCTCCATGCCGCTAGCCTCGCCTCTCCCCTAAGGACAAGCTCAAGGGGAGGGAGGTTAAGCATTACTTCCATTGCTGCGCCTGGTGTAGTTGACATCGCTCCCAGTGTGCACAGACAGGCCAATCTCTGGATAGAGCTCAGTTTAGCTCTTGTCTGTGCCTGGTTGGCCTTTGTCCACCACACCAGAGCTCCATAGGTAATCATAGGTCTTATCACCCTCAGATACATACAGTGCATCATTGATGGCTTCAGTCCCCATTTCTTACCCACCATTCTTCTCACAGTCATCAGTGCCCTTTTGGCCCTGATAACTGTCCTCTCAAGATGTGGATTCCAGGTGAGTTTCCTGTCCAGAATAACTCCCAGGTACTTCACCTCCCCCACAAACTCAAGGTATTCACCAAACAAGCGGGGCATCCTGGTCGTCAGATCTTTTCTCTGTCTGGTGAAGTTAATGAGAGCAGTCTTTTTTGGATTTACCCTAAGGTTCTCCTTTTTACACCACTCTTCAATCAGTCGTAGAGGATTTCTGATTACCTCAAGGACTGTATCAGGGAATCTGCCCAGGATCAGGACAACTATGTCGTCCGCATATCCTAGACAGAAGTACCCCTGTTCATTCAGGAGTTCAATAAGGTTGTCAACCACTAGGCACCACAACAGAGGAGAGAGAACCCCCCCCCCCCTGTGCACAGCCCAGACTTGTCTCCGCCCTTCTGACCTCCCCTGCCACCTCTACAGAAATGCTTCTGTTTGTTAACATGGAACTTATCCAACCACAAGTGGTCACATCCACTCCATGACGTCTTGCACCACTTACCATCGTCTCCACTGAGGGGTTATTGAAAGCCCCTTCAATGTCGAGGAAGGCACCTATGGCACAACCTTTCTTAGCGATCATTTGCTCAATCCTACCAACCACTTGATGGAGAGCTCCCTCGCAAGATTTCCCCGGTTGGTAAGCATACTGGTTCCAATGCAGTGGTTTGATAGCTAAAGCACCCCCCCCCCTAATATGCCTATCAACCAGTTTTTCAAGTCCCTTGAGAACAAAGGACATGAGTGTGATAGGTCTGTATCCTTTCCCTTCCGATTGGTTACCGGTGGGCTTAGGTATAAAGACCACCTTACTAGATTTCCAGGCTGCCGGCACATGCCCTAGAGCAATGCTTAGCCTGTATAATTTAGTAAGTACCAGCACCAGCATATCCATTCCCTGCTGCAGCAGCACAGGATAGATCCCATCTGGACCTGGAGATTTGTAGGGTTTAAAAGTGCCAACAGCCCATCTTACCCTTTGTGGAGTTACTATCCTCCTTGCCACTTCCCAGTCCTCCCTCTTACCACGTCTTGTGGAGAGTTTGGTAACCGGTTCAGTGTCTGCTCCCCCAAGTTTCCTCAGGGTACTGGAAGGGAAATGTGTCCTGATTAATTCTTCCACAGTTTCCCCTGCCGTTTTTGTTAAATTTCCCAGTGGGGTTCTTAGCATCCCCACCGGGTTAACTGGGTCTTTAGAGAGCACTTTATACAGTCGTGCCCCTTCCCGAGTTTCGTCAATCTCATGACAAAACTCCTTCCAGGACTTCCTGCGCGCTTCTCTAATTGCCCTGTTGTATTCGGTTAGTGTTTTCCTATACAGGTCCCACTCCCCGTTCTTTTTTGCTCTATTAAAGAGTCTCCTGGTGGTCTTCCGAAGTTTGGCTAGCTTCTTGTTCCACCATGACGGATCTCCTACTTTCCTCCCCTCACTGAGAGGGCAGTTATCGGTAAAGGATTCTATTATAGCCTCGCCAACCAATGTGGCAGAGTCTTCTAGCTCTCTCCTCCCACCATACTCCAATCCAGCCTCCTCAATCCGAACACCCAGGTCCCTCCTGTAGGAGTCCCAGTCTGTTCTTCTTGGATCCCTGGTTGGGCGAAGCATGGCTGGATTTAGAGAGATATCATACCTAATATGTCTGTGATCAGAAGAAGATGGTTCATCCGACACATGCCAATTTAGTACATACCTAGCCATCTGGTTCGATGCCACCGTAATGTCCAGGACCTCCTGTCTGGCCCTAGTGACAAACGTCGGCTCTTCCCCCTGATTTAAGACTAGTAAGTTCTTAGAGCTAAGATAAGCTAAAAGTTCCTCACCTCTAGTGTTTGTACCTGTACTACCCCACGAAGTGTGATGGGAGTTAGCATCCATCCCCACTAGCAGCTCCTCATCCACAGCCCCGCAGTGCTCGACCAGGCTCCTCAGCTCTTGTGTTGGTAGAGCCCCCGCGCAGTCAAAGGGGAGATATGCCGTGGCCAGGTTCAGCCTCTTCATCCCCCCTCCGCCCGCAGCTCCACTGTCACTGCTAACAAATCCCTGCAACAGAAGTTCGTTAGTACAAAAGCACACAACCCCCTCCTAACCAGGATACACGTCCTGGGAACACCGGAGTCCTTATCATACAACAACTTACCTCCAGATGTCGCCAGCCCGCATATTTTTCCTCCAGAAATCCATGGTTCCTGGATGAGCACCAAGTCCACCTCTCCCCTGTCCAGCATCCTACACACGACAGCACTGGCCGCCCTGCTATGCTGTAGGTTCACTTGGAGGAGCTTGATCATTTTTCCAGCTTACTCTGCAGTTGCCTGGGTTCGCAGAGCAGCCCCAGGACTAGAGAGCACCTTGAACGTGTCCTGTCTCAGCCCCACGTTCACCCTCAGGTTGTTGTTCCGCAGTGCCCTGAGGGAGCCCTCTCCTATATACAAGATTAGGGTAAGACCTGCATCCTCCCTTTTCCTGGCAATCACCTTCCAAGTATCCTGAACAACCCCAGGGTTCTGGGTTTTGACCACTCTCAGAATCTCTTCCGGCTCCTTGTCATTGTAGGGTTTGGGCACCCACATTGACACCTTTGCGACGCAAAAGATCTCCTTGGGTGGCCCTGCCCTCAACTTTACCCCCTCGCTCAGGGTGAAGCTTGGCAGGACCCGAAGGACCCACTCCAGGCTCTCCCGTGAGGAGCATACGACATTTAGAGCTCCCCTCTCTAAGTATGCTGTCCTAAATCCTCTATCCCCACTCTCCGCCTCAGCGGACAGCAGTTTCGAGAAGAACAGCTCCTCCAGCTCCAACGCCATCTCTTCCGAGAGTTGTCTCTCAGGGTAACTAACTGGGACAATTGCTAGTTTTTGCCTGAGGGTATCGCCGTATGTGCCCGAAGACACTTCAGCGTCCCCCCCTTGTCCCAGTTTCACCTTCTTCATTCCTCCCTTCACTGGAGAGGGGTTGGATGTCTCACTCCTAGGCCTTTTTGACTTGCTGGGGTTTGGCGCTCTAGGTTGCTTTCTTCCCTGTTGCACCTCCCTCCTCACAACATCCAAACCCTGGACTTTGGCAGACTCAGCTCGGTTTTGGCCTCCCCTCCGTTTTTTCAGGGTTGTTGGCCCTCCCGCTGCTCTCGCCTGTTCTTTTCGGAGCCTCCTTCTGGCTGCTCCACTCATTCGCTTTCTCCGTAAAGAGAGCGTACTCAACTCTGCAGCCACTTCACCGGTTTCTGCAGTTGGCAGCTTGACAGCCGCCCCCGCACCCCCAGTGATGGTTGCCGTTGGCATCTCTGCTACAGACCCACGGTTTGCCAACTCATTGGCTCCCGCCGTCTGTGCAGTCTCAAAATTATCTTTTGTATTTTTCTGGTCCATAAACGTCCCACGAGTATGGGGGAAATAAAAGGTCGACCAGAGCAGAACCCCCATTGCCCTGGCAAGACAACATACAATGAGGTTTTGTCTGGTTCCTCAAGGGGATCGTTTGAGACTGCATTTTATACCCTGCAGCCATTTATCCTTCGGCACGATGCCTTCCACCTTGGATTGGGTATTCAGTCACTGACCTTGAAGTACACCCCAACTTCAGGACATTATTAACTGTTGCTCATGAAGCGAACAGCCTGCTTTACTCTCTTTTTTACAACTGTGTCGTTAGGGTAGTTTCCCGCCCATACCTCACTGTCGCATTGCCCTTGGTTCACCCGGGAGGTGAGAGTAGCATTGTGAGGACTTAATTCCCAAATACCCCAGTCTCCCCAGTTAGAGCTGTTATTTCTACCGCCCCCAACCGGTAGACTGACGAGGAGGGATAATTCCTCACCTTTGAACCATAGCCTTGGTCCAGGCCTGCATATTCAGAAACCTTCCGGAATCGTTATTCACAGGTAACCTACATTTCTGTAGGACGTCCCACTATCCGCCACCTGTGGACCCGCCCGGTTGCTCGGGCCAGCTTGCCGGGACTGACAGGATTACTCAGGGGCTGTGTTGCCTTGGGTTACACGCCCGACCAGTGGCTCAAAACGAAAGTTATCTATATCCCCAAACCGGGAAGGAAATGTTACACAGAGGTAAAGGACTTCAAACCTATCAGTCTTACATCTTTCTTGTTAAAGACACTAGAAAGGCTGGTGGACCGCTATATAAAGGAAGGGCCTCTGAAGCAATATCCGCTTCATCAGGACCAACACGCCTACCGAACTGGTAGGTCAGTGGAGACTGCGCTGTTGTCGGTTGTGGTCTTTATTGAGGGTCAGATCAACATCAAGGGGATATGTATTGGGGCTTTTCTTGATGTGGAGGGGGCTCTTAATAGTTCCTCTAGACTGGCCATCAAGAGAGCAGCTATGGATCACGGGATTTCTGATGGAATTATAAATTGGTTTATGAGTTCCTTGGAAAACCGTATACCTACTGCATCCTGGATGGGGTGCACGATAAATGGGATGATCTCGGATGGCTGCCCGCAAGGTGGAGTGCTATATCCTTTGGTGTGGAGCCTTGTCGTGGACGGAATACTAAGGACGCTCAGTTGAATGGGTGACAAGGTGGTAGGATATGCGGATGATATAGCTCTCCTTGTTAGGGGATCATTTGAAGAGCTCCTCAAGGACCTGCTTCAAGAGGCACTCAAGGTAACAGAAGCATGGTGCAGGGAGAATGCACTATGCATTCAAGGAGAGAAATATGTGGCACTCATCTTCACTAGGCGATATAAAACAAACTCGCTGGACATGATGGAAGTTGGTAATACCAAAATAAGCTACGTTGAGAGCGTTAAATATCTGGGAGTAGAAATGACCCCTCTTTAGAACCGGATGTGACGTCAGAGTATGACGAGATGGCTGGTCGGCAGCGTTAACGCGGGAGGATAATGTCGTTTGGCTGGAACAAGTTGGCAGCGCCCATAGAGGGTGGAGGGCAAAGATAGCGGCTATGGCTGGTGAGGGCTGGATCAAATGACCAACGTTTCAACTAAACAACATTGAAAAACTTCGTCTTACGCGACGTTTAACCGACCAAGTTACATGAAGTTCAAACGAATAACATACACGCCGAGTTCAAACAACTAACAGTCTGGACGAACAACACACGGAATCCCCTTGCCACGGCGAATTAAATAAATTTAATATCATAAAAAAACACGAATAAAATAAGAATATAATATTACTAAGTGTTGGAAGAAAAAATAAATTTGCGTGTTCGGGGATCGAACCGCGGACGATTGGTTTGCTTGCGTGGAAGTTTAGCGTCTGAGCTACGAGGTAGGCAGAGGTGTTGTAGTGTTTGATGAGGGTAGAAGAAGGTCGTCCGGTGCTCTGACGTGTATTCACTATTAGTACACTCGGTCCACGTAGGTGACGGTCAACAAATATTACAATATGAATAAAAAGTCACGCATATACTAAGTTAAGCCAACATGCATGATAGCCTACATAAACAACAAATAGGTTAATCATCTGGTACTAGGCATAGATCTAAGGCATAGCAAGAGTAACCTCACATGTAGGGGGATTCCCAAACCTGAGATATAGTCGCTGCAAATACTATAAAAAACAACATATAGGTTAATCAACTGGTACCTGGCATAGATCTAAGGCACACCAAGAGTAACCACACATGTAGGGGGCTTCCCAAACCTGAGATATAGTCGCTGTAAATACTATAACACACAACAAATAGGATATTCATCGGGTACTAGGCGTAGATCTAAGGCATAGCAAGAGTACCCTCACGTTTAGGGCACTCTCATACCTGATATACAGTCGCCGTAAATACTATACCATTCAACAAATAGATTAATCATCAGGTACTAGACACAGATCTAATGAATTGTAAGAGTTACCTCATATGTAGGGGGCTTTCCAAACTGAGATATAGTCGCTGTAAATACTATAACCACAACAAATAGGTTAATCATAAGGTACTAGGCATAGATCTAAAGCATAGCAAGAGTAACCAAAACTATAGGGGGGTTTCCCAAACCTGAGATATACAACATGCCAACATGCATGTTAACCTATATACATACTGTGTTAAGCCAACATTCATGTTAACCTATATAGGCTTTTATACTATCTTAAGCCAACATGCATTATATTCTAAATAGCTATATAGAGTGTTAAACAAGTTTACATGTAAACCTACTTACCTACTATGCTAAGCCAACATGCAAGCTATCCTACATAGGCATATATACTATGTTAAGCCAACATGCATGATAGCATACATACTGTGTTAAGCCAATATGCATATACACCTACATACATACTATGCTAAGCCAACATACCTGATTCCCTACATAGGCCTACAAATTATGTTAAGCTATCACGCATAATAGCCTACATACTGTGTTAAGCCAATATGCATGTAACCATACATACATACTATGCTAAGCCAACATACATGATTCCCTACATGGGAATATAAATAATGTTAGGCTAACACTCATGATAGCCTACATACTGTGTAAGGCCAATATGCGTGTAAACCTACATACATACTATGCTAAGGCAACATACCTGATTCCCTACATGGGCCTACAAATTAAAATTAAACACATTATATTCAATGCATAGTTTGGCTAATGGTTCACACAAAGTATACGATGCATAGGTTGACTATGGGTTAACACGTAGTATCCGTTTCATAGCTAGACTATAGGTTAACACGAAGTATCCGATGAGTAGCTAGACTATGGGTTAACACATAGTATCCGATACATAGCTTGAGTATAGTTTAACAAATAGTATCCAAATCATAGCTTGGCTATGGGTTAACACATAATATCCATTGCATAGTTTAGCTAATGGTTAACAGATAGTATCCGAATAATAGCTTGACTATTTGTTATCACTTTGTATTTGATGAGTAACTTGACTATGGGTTAACAAATAGTATCCGATGAGTAGCTTGACCTCAAGTTAACACCTAGTGTCCGATACATAGCTTGGCTAATGATTAACACAGTATCCGATGCAGAGCTTGACTATAGGTTAACACATAGTATTGGATGCATAGATTGACTATGGGTTAACACATAGTATCCGACGCATAGTTTGACTATGGGTTAACACATAGTTTCCGATGAGTACTTGACTACAATTTAACACATAATATTCAATGCATAGCTTGGCTAATGGTTAACACATAGTATCCGATGCATATATTGACTATGGGTTAACACAGAGTATCCGATGCATAGCTTGACTATGGGTTCATAAATAGTATCCGATGAGTAGATTGACTACAAGTTAACACATAACATCCAATGCATGTCTTGGCTAATGAAAAACACATTGTAATCGATGGATAGCTTGACTATGAGTTAACACCTAGTATCCGATGCATAGCTTGTATATGGGTTAACTCACAGTATCCGATTCATAGCTTGACTACAAGTTAACTCATAGTATCCGATGCATAGCTTGGATAATGGTTAACACAGTATCCGATGCATAGCTTGACTATTGGTTATCATATAGTATCCGATACATAGTTTGACTATGTGTTAACACAAAGTATTCGATGCCTAGCTTGACTATTGGTTAACACATAGTATCCGATAAGTAACTTGTATATAAGGTAATACATAGTATCCGATGTATAGCTTGGCTAATGGTTAACGCTTAGTGTCCGATGAGTATCTTTGCTACAAGTTAACACATAATATCCAATGCAAAGCTTGGCTAATGGTTAACACATAGTATTCGATGGATAACTTGGCTATGAGTTAGCACATAGTATCCGATGCATAGCTTGACTATGGGTTAACACGTTGTATCTGATGAGTAGCTTGACTACAAGTTAACACATAATATCTGATGTATAGCTTGGGTAATAGTTAAAAGAGGATATCCGATTAACTACAAGTTAATACAAAATATCCAATTCATAGCTTGACTATGGGTTAGCACATAGTATCCGATAAGTAACTTGACTACAAGTTAACACGTAATATCCAATGCATAGCTTGGCTAATGGTTAACACATAGTATCCGATGCATAGATTGACTATGGGTTAACACAGAGTATCCGATGCACAGCTTGACTATGGCTTCATACATAGTATCCGATGAGTAGCTAGACTACAAGTTAACAAATATTATTCAATGCATAGCTTGGCTAATGGTTAACACATAGCATCCGATGCATAGCTTGACTATGGGTTAGTACATAGTTTCGGATGAGTAGATTGACTACAAGTTAACACATAATATCTGATGTATAGCTTGGATAATAGTTAAAACACAGTATTCAATGACTACCCTAACTACAAGTTAACACAAAGTATCCAAAGCATAGCTAGGCTAGAGTTAACACATATTATCCGATGCATAGCTTGACTATGTCTTTTTACATAGAATGTGAAGCATAGCTTGGCTAATGGTTAACATATTGTATCCGATGAATAGCTTGATAATCGCTTAAGACATAGTAGCCGATAAGTAGCTTAACTACAAGTTAGCACATAGTATCCGATGCATAGCTTTAATAGTGATTAACACTCAGTATACGATGCATAGCTTGACTATGGATTAACACATAGTATCTGTTGCATAGCTTGACTAATGGTTTACATATAGTATTCGATGCATAGCTTGACTATGGGTTAACACATATTATCCGATGTGTAGCTTGACTAGTTACAAATAGTATTCGATGCATAGCTTGGCAAATGGATAACACATAGTATGTTATACATAGCTTGACTATGGGTGAACACGTAGTATCCGATGAGTAGTTTGACTACAAGTTAACACATAATATCCGATGCATAGCTTTTCTAATGTTTATCACGGTGTATCCGATGTATAGCTTGATTATGGATTAACACAGAGTATCCAATGAGCAGCTTGAAAACAAGTTAACACATAATATCCAATGCATAGCTTGGCTAATAGTTAACACATAGTATCCGATGCATAGCTTGACTATGGATTAACACATAGTATCCGATGATTAGCCTGACTACTAGTGAACCACTCAAGTCAGCTCCTCGTGGGATGAACTCTAAAAGTTACGTAAAGACCTATATCAATCCATACCCTATCGCAATAACTCCGTGAAGATAGCTACCAATGCATACCCTATCACAATATCTACCTAAAAACGGCCACCAACCCATGACCTAAGTCAATATTTACGAATAGGCCTATATCAATGCATGAGCTAACACAATAGTTCCGTAAAGACAGCTACCAATGCATAACTCATCACATAGGCTATGTAAAGACAGCCACCAATGCATAACCTATACAATACCTACGTGATGCTTATGTGAAGAGTTATGCATTGGTATCTGTCTTTACGGAGCAATTGTTTTTAGCTCATGCAATGATATAGGTCTACTCGTAAATATTGTCTTAGGTCATGGGTCGGTGGCCGTTTCTAGGTAGCTATTGTGATAGGGTATGCATTGGTAGCTATCTTCACGGAGTTATTGTGATAGGGTATGGATTGATATAGGACTTTATGCAACTACCGTCCTAGGTCATGCATTGATAGATGTCTATACGTAGCAATTACCTTTGGTCATGCATTGATAGAGGTCTTTACGTAACTATATACATAGGTCATGGATTGATAACAGTTATTACTTAGCTAATGTGATAGGGTAGACATTTGTAGCTGTCTTTAAGCAGATTTTGTGATAGGGTAGGCAATAATAGCTGTCGTCACGAAGCTATTGTGATAGGTTATGCATTGGTATAGGTCTTAGGCCATGCATTTGTATATGTCTATACGTAGCTATTTATTTAGGTTGATCACCACTGTGGAAGCGTTTGGCTGGAGCTGTTTTCACTAGGACGAAATATTAGAGTTCATCCCACGGGGAGCTGACTTAAGCGGTTCACTTGTAGTCAGGTTACTCATCGGATACTATGTGTTAATCCATAGTCAAGCTATGCATCGGATACTATGTGATAACCAATAGTCAAGCTATGCATGGGATAAAGTGTGTTACCATTATCCAAGCTATTCATCGAATACTATGTGTTTATTTAGAGTCAAGCTATGTATCGGATACTGAGTGTTGACACATATACAAGCTATGCATCGGATACTATGTGTTAACCATTAGCCAAGCTATGCATTGGATATTTTGTGTTAGCTTGTAGTTAAGCTAGTCATCGGATACGGTGTTTTAACTATTATCTAAGCTATACATCAGATATTATGTGTTAACTTGTAGTCAAGCTACTCATCGGATACAACGTGTTAACCCATAGTCAAGCTATGCATCAGATAGTATGCTTTAACCCATAGTCAAGCTATGCATCGATTACAATGTGTTAACCATTAGCCAAGACATGCATTGGATATGATGTGTTACCATGTAGTCAAGCTACTTATCGGATGCTATGTGTTAACCCATAGTCAAGCTATGCATCGGATGCTATGTGTTAACCCATAGTCAAACTATGCATCGGATACTATGTGTTAACTCACAGTCAAGCTATGTATCAGATACTGTGTGTTAACAATTGGCCAAGCTATGCATCGGATACTATGTCTTAACTTGTAGTCAAGCTACTTATCGGATACTATGTGACAACCCTTAATCAAACTATGCATCGCCTACTATGTGTTAACCATTAGCCAAGCTATGCATTGGATATTTTGTGTTCTATTTTAGGCAAGCTACTCATCGGATACTATGTGTTAAACAATGCATCGGATACTGTGTGTTAACCATTAGCCAAGCTATGCATCGGATACTATTTGTTAATTTGTAGTGAAGCTACTCATTGGATGTTAACCCATAGTTAAGCTATGCATCAAATACTATGTGATAACCTATAGTCAAGCTACTCGTCGGATAATATGTGTTAATCCACAGTCAATCTATGCAGTAGGTATTATGTGTTAACTTGTAGTCAAGCTACTCATCAGATAATATGTGTTACCCATAGTCAAGCTATGCATCTGATAATATGTGTTAATTTATAGTCAAGTTATGCATTAGATACTGTGTGTTAACCATTAGCCAGGCTATTCATCGGATATTATGTGTAGTCTTGTAGTCAAGCTACTCATTGGATACTATGTGTCAACCCATAGTCAAGCTATGCATCGGATGCTGTGTATTACCCATTATCCAATCTATGCATCGGATACTATGTGTTAACTTGTAATCAAGCTACTCATCGGATACTATGTGTTAACCATTAGCCAAACTATGCAATGAATATTATGTGTTAAATTGTAGTCAATTTACTCATGGGATAAAATATGTTAACCCATATTCAAGCTATGCATCGGATACTATATGTTAACCCATAGTCAAGCTAATCATCGGACGTGTTAACATACAGTCAATTTACTCATCGGATACAACGTGTTAACCAATAGTCAAGTTAGTTATTGGATACTATCTGTTAACCGTTAGCTAAGCTATGCAATGAATAATATGTGTTAACCCATAGTCAAGCTATGCATCGGATGCTATGTGTTAACCATTAGCTACGCTATGGATTGGATATAATGTTTTAACTTGTAGTCAAGCTACTCATCGGATACTATGTGTTAACCAATAGACAAGCTATGCATCGGATACTATGTGTTAACCATTAGCTAAGCTATGGATTGGTTATAATGTTGTAACTTGTAGTCAAGCTACTCATCGGATACTATGTGTTAACCAATAGTCAAGCTATGCATCGGATACTATATGTTAACTCATAGGCAAGCAATGCGTCGGATACTATGTGTTAATTCATAGTCAAGCTATGAATCGGATACTATGTGTTAATAAATAGTTAAGCTACTTATCGGATACTATATGTTGACTCAGAGTCAAGCTATGCTTTGGATACTATTTGTTAAAACATACTCAAGCTATGCGTCGGATACTGGCTGTTAATCATTAGCCAAGCTATGTATCGGATAATATGTGGTAACTTGTAGTCAAGGTACTCATCGGATACTACATGTCAACCCTTAGTCAAGCTACTCATCGGATACGACGTGTTAACCAATAACCAATGTTACGTACTTTTCTTTAAATTAAAGATAATTTAAAAAGACAGTGTAAATGCTTCAGAGAGGGACTCCTTATCGGCCAACCCTTGTCTCTTACAAGGTTCGGTACGCCCCAGTTCCATTCCAATCGTCGGTTAAACGACATCTCTCCCGTCACTCTCGACGTGACGAAGTTTTGTGTGTTCTAAACGAGGCTCGTTTTAGACCATTTCTCTCTCTTTGTTTCTCCTGTCGTGTGGAGAAGGTACTCTTAACATTAATAGTGACATTTTATATATAAGTGATTTCTTTAAGTTCAACAGGAAATTGATAAGTGCGGGAAAGGGTGCACCCGAATAACTGTCCGAAAAGTGGTGGTACTTCGCCCAGTGAGGTATGTACAAAACGTAAATTTCATTTATTTAATTATTTAAGGTCCTCCGGAAATCAATGTTGCCGTTATATGGCAAAATATTTAACAACCAAGTTATTAATCGGATACTCACTGTTAACCATTAGCTATGCTATACAATGGATATTATGTGTTACTTTAAGTTAAGCTATGCATCGGATACTATGTGTTAACTATTAGCCAAGTTATGCATTGGATATTATGTGTTAACTTGTAGTCAAGCTACCTATCGGATACTATGTGATAACCCAAGTTAGGCTATGCATCGGATACTGTGAGTTAACCATTAGGCAAGGTATGCATTGGATATTATGTGTTAACTTGTAGTCAAGCTACTCATCGAATACTATGTGTTAACCCATAGTCAAGCTATGCATCGGATAATATGTGTTAACCCATATGCAATCTAATATTATGACGGACGCGTTCATCGCAGCATTGACTCGATTTGTGTCTAGACGAGGTCTTTGTCAACACGTCTATTCCGACTGCGGAACAAACTTTGTGGGAGCTGACAATGCTCTGCGATCTCTACTCAGGACGTCAGGACAAGATCTCGTTGTGAATTTTCATTTCAACGTGGAGTTAATTTTCACTTCAATCCTCCTGCTGCACCTCATCAAGGAGGGCTATGGGAAAGCGCAATTAAAAGTGCTAAACATCACTTGCGTCGCGTCATAGGTGAACACGTTCTAACTCTCTCCGAATTCATGACTCTGACAACTCAAGTCGAGTCAATCCTCAACTCTCGACCACTCACACCTTTGTCTAACGATCCTTCCGATCTCACTGCTCTGACCCCAGGACATTTTTTAATTGGAGCTCCACTCGTCGCCGTACCCGAAAGAAATCTAGCTGAAGTCCCTACTAATCGACTTAAGCATTGGCACCTCGTCCATGCTTTTCACCAACGCGTGTGGAAAAGGTGGCAGCTGGAATATCTTCACACTCTACAGCAGCGGACCAAATGGACGGAAACGACAGACAACCTTCGTGTGGGCGACCTAGTACTAGTGCATCAACCTACTCCGCCTCTCTCTTGGCCATTGGCAAGAGTGACACAAGTGTTCCCTGGCACAGACGGTGTGGTGCGAGTTGTTCAGCTCAAGACACAGCAAGGACTTATAACTCGACCTTCTCATAAGGTTTTCCCCCTGCCCATTAGTGCAGAATAAGCTTATTATTTTTCTCATGTTTCTAGAAAAGGAATTTTTATTTTATTTAGTGTACATTTGTTTTTTGTGAAGAACTTTCAGTTTGTTTATTGAAAATTATTGTTTTTTTCTCTCATGCTGGGGTAGCTTATATTGTATTCTTCTTTGAATCCTAGGAGGATTCAAGGCCCCCGGTATGTTACGTACTTTTCTTTAAATTAAAGATAATTTAAAAAGACAGTGTAAATGCTTCAGAGAGGGACTCCTTATCGGCCAACCTTTGTCTCTTACAAGGTTCGGTACGCCCCAGTTCCATTCCAATCGTCGGTTAAACGACATCTCTCCCGTCACTCTCGACGTGACGAAGTTTTGTGTGTTCTAAACGAGGCTCGTTTTAGACCATTTCTCTCTCTTTGTTTCTCCTGTCGTGTGGAGAAGGTACTCTTAACATTAATAGTGACATTTTATATATAAGTGATTTCTTTAAGTTCAACAGGAAATTGATAAGTGCGGGAAAGGGTGCACCCGAATAACTGTCCGAAAAGTGGTGGTACTTCGCCCAGTGAGGTATGTACAAAACGTAAATTTCATTTATTTAATTATTTAAGGTCCTCCGGAAATCAATGTTGCCGTTATATGGCAAAATATTTAACATTTTTGGTCCTCCGGGCCGGATCTTTTGAAAAGGTCCTATGTTAAAACATGTCCACAAGTGTGACGTACATATTTCCAACCGCACGCAATATCTTGTCCTTGTTACAAGGCTTAGCTCACTCAATATCTATCAGCTGTTCAAATACAGTAGATTATAAGAAACCCTCTCTGAAAGCATATCTTTATAATTAACTACGCTTGTCTATTTGTAAACAATTCGTATGATTCAAAATGTATGTTGCCCACTCATGCTAATGTTAATAGGCTAATATATTTATAAATATTTTCTGCTAACTATTTAGTATGGTAAAAGAAGTCACCTATGATTTCAGTGCTTATAAATTGCAAATTTATATTTATTAAAGCTTATTGTTTTGAAGCAGATCATTCAGTTACATGCTGTCTAATGTAATTGTAATTATTTCTTTTTAAAATATTTACATTTTTTCATAATTTGTATTGAACGTTTTTCTGATTGCAATTATTGGAAGATATCTTGTTATTGTAACCTTGAATAAGAGACATTTGTTTACTTGAACTGTTTACGTCCGTTCATAAGTTCAAACATTCAATATTTACATTTCTTTGTGAGAAACTAGTTTATGCTTTCTCTATCGCTCTTGCTATTAGTATAGCATATTTTGTTAGTGTGTTTAAAGAGCCTTATTGTTATTGTAGATATAATTCAATTCTACAAAATGGCCAAATCACTAAGAGTAATCACTGCTAAGAAGGAAGCTCTATTTTCCCAGATCCAATCTATTTATGATCTAACGCAAAAGATTTCTGATAAAGCGATCATGCAGGAATTAATGATCCGAGCTCCCTCTGTCGCTAGCATTAAACAAGAATTTTTAGACACATTGGACTTATTCAATGAACTCTCGTTGGAAAAAGATAACGATTTTATTCCCAATTTCTCAACTTCGGCTGTGGTTAATGATCTTGTTTCTCGCATAAATTACACTGTTGCTTCAATAGATGCGAAACAAGCTGCTAGGCAAAAAACCGAAGCTAGCTCTTCACTCTCGTCACAAATCCCACTGCGACTTCCAAAATTGGAACTCAAACATTTCACGGGTGATCCATTTGAATGGATTTCTTTCAAAAATCTCTTTGACTCTACCATACATAAAAATACATCTCTCAATGCTGTCACCAAACTACAGTATTTGCTCAGTGTACTCTCAGGTGAACCATTAAAATTAATTAACTCTTTACCTATTTCGGAAGTTAATTATCAAGTCGCGTATGACCTTCTTATGGAGAGATATCATTCTCCAAGACGATTAATGTCAATTCATCTCAATAGAATTCTCGACTTGCCGAATATCAATTACACTTCTAACCAAATGCGTAACTTTGTTACAAGTTACACAGAGAACACCCAAGCCTTGAAGGGGCTACAAATTGATATCACGAGTAACAATCCCTTATTGTCAGCGATGATTTTACGCAAGCTGGATTCTACTATACTGAAGAAGCTTGAACAATCACGGGATAATACGTCGACTCTGGCAACACCTGCGGAAATTATCAACTTCCTCTTACAAAAAAGTAGTGAACTTGAACACGCGACACTACATTCCTCTTCAACTCTCAACCCTAACTCATTATCTTCAAACTCGCCTCAAATTTCGAAGGGAAAACAGTTAATGTATAAGACTCATTTTAACCGAAAGGGGACTTCTCTGGTGACTTGTAACTCTGTCAATGACACAGCGTCTGAAACAAAGCATCCTTTATGTTTTCTGTGTAAAGGAACAGACCATAAAATCTATTCCTGCCTTAAGTTTAAGGCCAAATCCCCGACAGAGCGTTTGAAGATCGCGAAGTCGTATAGTAGATGTATTTCATGTTTGGGCGCTCACAGTGTGAAGTTTTGTAAATCCAATTCGACTTGTCTTCAATGTAAAAGGAAACATCACACTCTTCTCCATTTCGACAACGATCACCTGCCTCAGCATACACCATTAAAGTCCTCTATTTCCCAGGACCAAGGTGTAACAGAAGTTGTTCAGTCACCTATTAGTATGACTTCTCAGGCGACTAATCCTGCCTCTCAAAGTACAACTGTGCTCCTGGGCACACTTTTAGTAAAACTCTCCTCTCCTACCGGGACGACTTATGTTTTCCGGGCTCTGGTGGACTCAGGAAGCCAATCCTCATTTATTTCAGAGCAAGTAGCTCAACTAATGTGTGTAACTCGAACGAGAAGTAATCACAACATTGTTGGACTTTCTCAAACTCTTACTCGCTCAAGGGGCATGACCTCTTTAGGCGTGCACACTCTCGATGGCACAGTAATAGCTGCCAAACATAATTTTCTCATTCTCGACAAAATTTGCGTCGATTTACCTCGTACTCTCATTGACGTTAAAGTACTAAATAAGATACAATCTTATACGCTTGCCGACCCTACTTTTCATTTGCCAAGTCGCATTGATATTCTTCTGGGCGGCGCTCTTTTTCCTTTAATATTGACTCCAACTACACATTCTCTCGGCTCTAATATGCCGTGCCTGATAGGCACTCACTTTGGATTCATGGTTATGGGAGAAGCTCCATGTCTGCCTACTTGTGAAAGCGAATCTAGTGCTATTATGTCCACCACATTACTCACGGTGAATGACTTGGAACTGCACAATTCTCTACAAAAATTCTGGCAACATGAAGAAGTGCCCTTCACCTCAAAACTCTCACCACATGATCAAGCATGTGAAGCTCATTATGTCGCTACTCATACACGCGACAGTTCAGGTCGTTACTGTGTCCGACTTCCTTTCAAAGAAGATAAACCTCTTCTCGGAACTTCTCGCGGGAACGCGGAAGTACGATTAAAATCTCTCGAACAAAAGTTCAACTCTAAGCCTCGCTTCAAGCAACTTTATGCAGAATTCATGTCTGACTATTTGACTTCTGGACACATGATACTTGCCCAAAACACTCAGCTCAGTTCACCTCACTACTTTATACCTCATCATGGGGTTCTAAAGGAATCCAGCACCACTACTCGCCTTCGAACAGTCTTTGATGCCAGTGCAAAAACATCCAACGGTTTCTCTCTCAACGACACCCTGTGGACAGGACAGAAAATGCAGACCAACATTTGTGATCTGTTACTCATGTTCCGCTATCATAATGTGGTTTTTACTTGCGATATACGTCAGATGTATCGTCAGATCAAAGTCCACCCTGATGATCAACCTTATCAGCTGATCCTATGGAGGGACCATGTCGATCAACCTATTTCCACTTATCAATTGACCACAGTAACCTATGGACTTAGTTGTTCACCTTACCTGGCGATAAGAACTCTTCATCAGCTCGCCTCCGATGAAGGTGCTTCATTCCCTCAGGCTGCCGAAGTACTCCGCACACAAACGTTTGTCGACGACATTATTGCGGGTGGTGATTCCATTGATGAGGCCTCTCATTTGAAAACTCAGCTCATTTCTCTTTTACTTCGAGGTGGCTTCGAATTGCGGAAATGGACTACTAACGCTTATCAACTATTACAGGATCTTCCAGACGAACACCTAGAGACACCCACGTTTCTTCAGGATACTGCAAAACTCATTGACACAGGGGAATATAAACCTATTTCACCTATATCTCTTCTCTCCACTGTTCACTCAGAATGGGACTTGCTGCGGAAATATTCTAGCTTTAGTCGACTGCAGCGTGTAATGGCGTACTTGTTGCGTTTCATACACAACTCTCGTCACTTAGGAAGAACTGTTGGACCTCTCACTACGGGGGAGTTGAACTCAGCCAGAATCCGAATATTCAAATTACTTCAGGCATCCTCCTTCATCGAAGATTTAAAGGCATTAGGACACACCCCTCCTAACAGGGTATCTTCTAGGCTTCGACGATTAACACCATTTCTCGATTGCGATGGCGTCCTGCGAGTTGGTGGACGACTCGAAGCAGCACAGATTCGTTATGAGACACAACATCCGGTGATTTTGCCTAAGAAACACCCTGTGGTTGACTCCTTGATTGACCTATATCATCGGAAGTACCTTCATTCTGGAGTTCAACACACTCAATCACTTCTCGCACAAGAGGTGTGGATATTGTGTGCTCGGAATGTAATCCGTGCACGCGTCTTCAAGTGTATTGTGTGCTTTAAGCACCGACCTAAAAATAAAAATCCTCTTATGGGAAACTTACCTCAACCTCGACTGACCCCTAATCGCCCATTTCTCAACACAAGCATTGATTATGGTGGTCCTTTCACTCTGAAAGTACATAATCTACGCTCTATTCGAACCATCAAGGCATACATCTGTGTCTATGTTTGCCTTGTCACCAAAGCTGTTCACATTGAGATGGTCACTGATCTCTCGACGGACGCGTTCATCGCAGCATTGACTCGATTTGTGTCTAGACGAGGTCTTTGTCAACACGTCTATTCCGACTGCGGAACAAACTTTGTGGGAGCTGACAATGCTCTGCGATCTCTACTCAGGACGTCAGGACAAGATCTCGTTGTGAATTTTCATTTCAACGTGGAGTTAATTTTCACTTCAATCCTCCTGCTGCACCTCATCAAGGAGGGCTATGGGAAAGCGCAATTAAAAGTGCTAAACATCACTTGCGTCGCGTCATAGGTGAACACGTTCTAACTCTCTCCGAATTCATGACTCTGACAACTCAAGTCGAGTCAATCCTCAACTCTCGACCACTCACACCTTTGTCTAACGATCCTTCCGATCTCACTGCTCTGACCCCAGGACACTTTTTAATTGGAGCTCCACTCGTCGCCGTACCCGAAAGAAATCTAGCTGAAGTCCCTACTAATCGACTTAAGCATTGGCACCTCGTCCATGCTTTTCACCAACGCGTGTGGAAAAGGTGGCAGCTGGAATATCTTCACACTCTACAGCAGCGGACCAAATGGACGGAAACGACAGACAACCTTCGTGTGGGCGACCTAGTACTAGTGCATCAACCTACTCCGCCTCTCTCTTGGCCATTGGCAAGAGTGACACAAGTGTTCCCTGGCACAGACGGTGTGGTGCGAGTTGTTCAGCTCAAGACACAGCAAGGACTTATAACTCGACCTTCTCATAAGGTTTTCCCCCTGCCCATTAGTGCAGAATAAGCTTATTATTTTTCTCATGTTTCTAGAAAAGGAATTTTTATTTTATTTAGTGTACATTTGTTTTTTGTGAAGAACTTTCAGTTTGTTTATTGAAAATTATTGTTTTTTTTCTCTCATGCTGGGGTAGCTTATATTGTATTCTTCTTTGAATCCTAGGAGGATTCAAGGCCCCCGGTATGTTACGTACTTTTCTTTAAATTAAAGATAATTTAAAAAGACAGTGTAAATGCTTCAGAGAGGGACTCCTTATCGGCCAACCTTTGTCTCTTACAAGGTTCGGTACGCCCCAGTTCCATTCCAATCGTCGGTTAAACGACATCTCTCCCGTCACTCTCGACGTGACGAAGTTTTGTGTGTTCTAAACGAGGCTCGTTTTAGACCATTTCTCTCTCTTTGTTTCTCCTGTCGTGTGGAGAAGGTACTCTTAACATTAATAGTGACATTTTATATATAAGTGATTTCTTTAAGTTCAACAGGAAATTGATAAGTGCGGGAAAGGGTGCACCCGAATAACTGTCCGAAAAGTGGTGGTACTTCGCCCAGTGAGGTATGTACAAAACGTAAATTTCATTTATTTAATTATTTAAGGTCCTCCGGAAATCAATGTTGCCGTTATATGGCAAAATATTTAACAACCAAGTTATTAATCGGATACTCACTGTTAACCATTAGCTATGCTATACAATGGATATTATGTGTTACTTTAAGTTAAGCTATGCATCGGATACTATGTGTTAACTATTAGCCAAGTTATGCATTGGATATTATGTGTTAACTTGTAGTCAAGCTACTCATCGAATACTATGTGTTAACCAATAGTCAAGCTATGCATCGGATAATATGTGTTAACCCATATGCAATCTAATATTATGTGTTAACCTGTAGTCAAGCTATAGTCAAGCTATGCATCGGATTTTTTTTTCCGAAAAACCTATTGAGGTTATCATCGCCTAACTAAAGTTGAGTTTTTAAAATAATACTACATAAATAAAACTAATCAAAATAAAACAAAATAAAATAAAATAAATGTTTAAAACTAATTGTAATAATCGAAAACTAAAGAACCTGAAATTATACAAAATTTAAATATTATTAAATATATTAAGGTGGCGTAAGAAAGCGAGGACACGGTCGATAGCCGTGACATCGTCCCTTAAAACCACCTTTAAACTACCTCGAAGATCGTAACGTATATACAAATTTTCCAACTTATCACAATCAAGCAGGATATGCTTGATTGTAATATTATTTCTACAAAACGGACATAGTGGTGGATCCTCATGTCGCATCAACCATCCATGCGTTAATAAAGAGTGGCCGATGCGAAGTCGAGTAACCACCACTTCCACCCTACAATTCGAACGAACAGATGTCCTCCATGGTCGGACGGTATTTTTGATGTCCCTCAGCTTGTTTCTATTTACATTTTGCCATTCTTCATTCCAAACAGAGAATAGTGTAGTTTTAACTTTGCATACAAAATCTGATGCCATCACACGTTGTGTCGATGGCAACATACCTGTAGCTAATTTTGCACCTTCATCTGCTTTAGTGTTTCCGAATATTCCACAGTGACCAGGCACCCAGAGAAATGACACCTCGACACCTCGTAATTGGAGCCTTTGTATAGAGCACAAGATGTCTCCAACTAATGGGTTCTTAGCGTACATTTCCTGAATAGCCTGGATAGCACTTTTGGAATCACAACACACAAGATATTTAGATTTTGCAGACGGAATTGTTGTTAAAGCTTGGAAAATTGCATAAAGTTCTGCAGTAAAAACGCTACAGGCTGAGGGAAATCCGTAAGTGAAAGTTTGTCCTTCCATATAAAATGCACAACCTATCCCATTGTCCAGTTTTGAACCGTCTGTGAATATAGTCACAGTATGTTGGTGAGTTTGTTGAATCTGCAAAAACTCCTGACGATAAATAACGTCAGGAGTATTGTGTTTTAGGTACATGGACAATGAGAAGTCACATTTTGGCATTTGTATTATCCATGGAGGGATGTAGCATGATGTTCGTTCGTATATAGGTGGATGTTCTAAATTTAGATTGCTAAAAATGCGCAACGTTCTTATTCCGAAAGGAGCAGTTGAACGTTGACGCACGTTGTAACGATCCTCGAGATAGTTATCAAAAACTGCTTTGAATGCCGGATGTTTAGGTTTACTTCGAAGACCAGTGTAATATGATATTTGTAGCATTTGACGTCGCATTGAGAGAGATGGTTCTCCAGCTTCAACTAGAAGGCTGGTGATTGGGCTTGATCTAAAAGCACCAGTAGAAAGTCTAAGGCCAGCGTGATGTATTGAATCCAGGAGTTTCAGAACCGTAGGTCGAGCAGATAAATAGGCTATACAGCCGTAATCTATGCGCGATCTTACAACGGCGCGATAGAAACGGAGCATACAGGTTCTGTCTGCTCCCCAATTTGTACCACTTAGAACTCTCAACATATCCAATATCTTGCTGCACCGGGTCCTCAAATCACACACATGCGGATTCTATGAGAGTCTTTTATCCAATAAAAGGCCCAAAAATCTCACATTATCCGCGGTTTGAAGCCGCGTACCATCAAGATAAAGAATAGGTTCCTGGTGTTGCCTGCGACGACTAAATGCTATACACTGGGTCTTCGAAGCCGAAAACTTGAAGCCCGTAGATTTGGTCCATTCTTGCAATTTATTAATTACTAATTGTAAGGATCTTTCCGCTGTTGCCATACTTCTAGCAGCCATATATATACAAAAATCGTCTACAAACAGGGAACAGTGGACCGGTGACTGTACGTTTGAAGTGACGCAGTTAATGGCAACAGCAAACAGCGTCACACTCAAAACGCCACCCTGTGGTACACCATTCTCTAGTTCGCAACGATCAGAATATATGCCTCCTAGACGTACACGGTAAATCCTGTTATTCAAATAATTTTTTATAAAAGCAAGAATGTTACCTTGTATACCCCATGATTTCAATACGTTCAAAATTCCTCTTCTCCATGCCATGTCATATGCCTTCTCAAGGTCAAAGAAAACAGCTACCAGTGTTTGTCGTAAGATGAAGGCATTCTGTATAGCTGACTCCAACAAAACCAATTGGTCAACTGATGAACGTCCTTGTCTGGAACCACACTGAACGTTAGAAAGAAGTTTGTTTGTTTCTAGATACCAGACAAGACGACGGTTGACCATCTTCTCCAGTAGTTTGCATAAGCAGCTGGTCAGAGAGATGGGTCTGTCACTACTGGGATTAGTTTTGTCCTTTCCTTGTTTTAGAAGAGGAATTATTGTCGCTTCTAACCATGCATCGGGAAAACCGTGCTCCTTGAATATACGGTTGTATATCCGAAGGAGCACTACTTTTGCCGACGGTGGTAGATTTTTAATCATAGAGTATACAATATCATCCGGGCCTGGAGCTGAATCCTTCGTTGACGAGAGAGCTGACTCTAGTTCGTCGATAGAGAAATCGATATTCAAACAAGAATCTCCAGACAATCCAACGGTGAAAGGTAAGGCTTCCTGTTTACGTTTGAACATCTGGAAAGCGTCCTTGTATGCAGAAGATGAAGAATGTTTTGAAAACGATAACGCTAGCACATTGGCAATTTCCTCAGAGTCCGTGGTCAAAACACCATCCGAATGCCTTAATGAAATTAATGGCATCGGAACGGAAATGCCACAGACTGATCGTAATTTCTTCCATCCTGTGGATGGAGCTGTAGATCTTGTAATTGAGCCAATGTACTGCGACCATGATTCTCGTTTACTTTGCCTAAATATTCTCCGAGCTTTCGCAAGGAAGATTTTATATTTTTCCAGGTTTTCACTCGTTGGATGTCTGTTGAACTGGTTCAGAGCTTTTCTCCGTTGACGAAGGATCACAGTGCACTCATCATTCCACCACGGAACAGGTGGTCGTCGTGGTTTGGATGAGGTTTTCGGAATTGCCTTTCCGGAGGCATTCAAAACGGGTTTTGTAAATGAATTGACAATGTCATCAATGGGAGCCAAGTAATCCACGTCCAGTGATTCTAGATCTTGTGAAAATTGTTCCCAGTTGGCTTTTTTCAGGATCCAACGGGGATGTCGAACACAACAGGGTGAGGAGTCACACAAAGACATCTCAATAGGAATGTGGTCGCTACTGTAAAGATCAGGCAATGCTGACCATTTTAGCCTTGTAGCCAAGACAGGAATGCCTAATGACAAGTCTACAGCTGTCCATCTACGTGTTGACGCTCCTAAATGTGTCGGAGAACCGTCATTTAGCAGGTATAAATCCAGTTCCGAACTGATGCTTTCGATCAGATTACCTCCCGGGTTGCATTCTGGGGAACCCCATGAAACATGGTGGGCATTGAAATCGCCCACTAATAAAAACGGAGTCGGTAACTGATTTATAAGGTCTACAAGATCTCTCTGTTGCAGGTTGTCACTTGGTGGGAGGTAGACACAACAGAGAGTGAGTTTGTATGGAACAGCTGTTTGAATTGCTACTGCTTGTAAGGGAATTATTAAGTTCAGAGAAACGGCGTCGACACAGTCACGGGCTAGAATGGCTACGCCACCTCTAGCTCGATTTTCTGTAACGAAGTCCGATCTGTAAACTGAATACTCCCTTAGATGGAAATTGTGCGATTCATGGAGATGTGTCTCCTGAATACAAATGTTCATAGGGGACACATCCCTTACAATTAATTTGAAATCCTCAATGTGACTTTTAAAACCGTTAATGTTCCACTGAATCACGGATTGTTTAGGTGTGGACATCGTATTTTAGTGAAATGGATTCACCTGGCTCTCACTGCCGTCATTGCAAATTCGCTGGCCTGGAATGTTGGACGTTCCAGGCAGAGAGTCATCAGATTCCATCACCACTATTGTAGTGGTGGAATCTGAAGAGTTTTTTGACTCAGAAGAGGAGTTTGAAATGGACCTTGTGGTTTTGCACCTACTTTCACAGGTGCAGCTTTGTTATTATTTTTATTACTCGTATTAGGAGTAGTTTTTACGTTTTTATCACTTGTATCTAATAGTGTTTTATTTCTTTTAATTTTCGCAGAGGTAACTGTCAATGGAGATTTTTCCGCACATTCAACATTAGTCTTTGAATTGGAAACCAAATTTTTAGTCACTAATGCTAATAACTGATTAACTTGCTGGGTGAGAAGTTCAATTTTTTTATTTAGCTCAACACAGTTGGAACACGACTTTTCAGTGGTGGTAGCTGAGGCATAAGATTTTGTTTCAAGTCTAGGCTGAGTTGACTTGAACTTCTTTTTTGCTTCGTTGAAAGATGTTTTATCCTTTGCCATTATGCTGAGGATCGTTTTCTCCTCCTTGAACTTTGGGCAGTTAAAGGAGCGAGCAGGGTGATCACCAGCACAGTTTGGGCATTTTGGAGTGCTTGTACAAACCTTCTCTACATGGCCTTCAGATCCGCACTGTCCCATACCTCTGGCTTGGAGCAAGAAGAGCTGACGTGTCCAAAACGTTGGCATTTAAAGCACCGCCGTGGATTGGGAACGTAGGGCCTAACAGGAAGCCGTTGATAGTCAGCATGTAAATATTCCGGGATAGATGGTTTCCCGAATGTCAGGATTAATGATGTTGTTGGAACTCTCTGTCCGTTTTCCATCCTCGTAATTCGTACGACTTCTGTTACACCTTCCGATTCCAGTTCAGATTTTATTTCGTCCTCACGGACATACAAAAGATCTCTGCATGATATTACTCCCCTTGATGAGTTCAAGGTTTTGTGGGGGGCCACCGAAACCTTGATCTGATCAAAGAAGGAGGTAATTTTTAATAATAACTGTGACTGCCTCGAATTGCTTGTTTCTAACAGCAGTGTTCCGTTCCTTAACTTCCTTATGGAAGAGACAGGTCCTGCTGCACATCCATTTATAGCCTTATGGATCAAAAAAGGCGATATTTTCGAAAGATCTTTTCCTTCTTCTGTGCTAGACACAATTAAAAATTGAGGCGGTAGTTTAGGTAATGCTACATCTATATCTTTCCTCTTCTCATTTACTGCACTAGGCATCTTTGGAGAAACCTCACGACGCCTCTTTACATTACTCTGGTTTGTTGGTTGGTTGGACTTTTGTTGGTTTTTCATAAATTTGATTTAAGCTAACCATCGTGTCAGGCGTTACGGGAGAGACTATGAGAACGGGTTTACCCATGGATCACTTTCGATCATTTCCAACCCCCGGAACTCCATAGTTTCCTCCTTAGCTCGACTGGATGGGCATCAGTCGAGAACTCGTAATACTGTGCACAGGCTCCGACACCTGTGCACCGCGGACACTCCCTGACCAAGGACCGAAGTGGCTAGCGGAACAGCAACCGCGCATACGTCTTCGGCAGAGCAAGCTCACAGCAGCGTCCCAGACCAGAGTTGGTCACGCTCTGGACTTTTCAGCACTCCCAAGGCGCAACGGTTCTGACCAGTCAAAATTCCCTAAGAGAAGATGTAAGGGTTGAAATGTGTATAGATTGTGTTGGTGTGTGTATGTGTGTGTGTATGCTTTGTGAGTGGTGTAGTGTTAGGCTAGGGTACCGCGAGGGACGCCAAATCACTCGTAGGTGCGGCTAGTCCGCACCCCCCTGCGGGTCTATGCATCGGATACTATGTGGTAACCCATAGGTAAGTTATGCATCGGATACTATGTGTTAACGCATAGTCAACCTATGCATCGGATACTATGTGTTACCCATTAGTCAAGCTATGCATTGGATATTATGTGTTAATTTGTATTCAAACTACTCATCGGATATTACGTGTAACCCATAGTCAAGCTATGTATCGGCTACTATTTTGTTAGCCATTAGCCAAACTATGCATTGGAAATAATGTGTTGAATTATAATTTGTAGGTCCATGTAGGGAATCAGGTATGTTGGCTTAGCATATTATGTATTTAGGTATACATGCATATTGGCTTAGCACAGTATGTAGGATATCATGCATATTTGTTTAACACACTATATAGGGATATTTAGAGTATAATGTATGTTGGCTTAAAATAGTATATAAGCCTATATAGGTTAACATGAATGTTGGCTTAACACAGTATGCATATAGGTTAAAATGCATGTTGGCCTAACATAGTATTTATATAGGTTAACATGAATGCGAGAAAAAAGATTACGTTCTTCGCTAGTTATTTCATGTGCCCCATTGATGTTATTCTTGCTATGCGTTAGATTTATGCCTAGTACCTGATGTTTAACCTATTTGTTGAGTTTTATAGTATTTACAGCGACTATATCTCGGGTTTGGGAAGCCCCCTACATGTGAGGTTACTCTTGCTATGCCTTAGATCTATGCCTAGTACCAGATTATCAACCTATTTGTTGTTTATGTAGGCTATCATGCATGTTGGCTTGACTTAGTATATTCGTGACTTTTTATTTATATTGTAATATTTGTTGACAGTTACCTACGTGGATCGAGTGTTTTCTAATAGTGAACACACGTCAGAGCACCGGACGACCTTCTTCTACCCTCATCAAACACAACTACACAGTTGTCTACCTCGCAGCTAAGTCACTAGCTTTCCACGCCAGCAAACCAATCCACGGTTCGATCCCCGAACACACAATTCTATTTGTTCTTCCAACATTTAGTAATATTATATTCCTAATTTTATTCATGTTTTTTTATGATAATAAATTTATTTAATTCTCCGTGGCAAGGCGATTCCGTGTGTTGTGCGTCCAGACTGTTGGTTATTTGATCTCGGCGTGAATGTTGTTCGTTTGAACTACGTGTAAGTTGGTCGGTTAAACGTTGCGTAAGACAGTTTTTCAATGTTGTTTAGTTGAAACGTTGGTAATTTGATCTAGCCTTCACCAGCTACAGCCGCCATCATTGCCCGCCACCCGCCATGGGTGCTGCCAACTTGTTCCAACCAAACGACATCACCCGCCTGCATTAACGCTGCCGACCAGCCATCTCGTCATACACTGACGTCACATCCGGTTCTAAAGTGGGGTTATTCTACTACTTCTGTGAGTCACTCTGGATAGGAAGCTACTCTGGCTTGAGCACTTGGAGGATAAGTGCAAAAAAGCCATAGCTACGTTCTATTAATGTAGAGGAGCAATAGGCACCAGATGGGGTTTGGGTCCACGACAGATGAACTGGAGTTATTCCGCAATTGTGATGCCGAGGTTCGTCTTTGCGTCAGTCGTTTGGTGTTACAGGGCACAGAAAGAAACAAGTAAAAGAATGCTGGACCGCGCGCAGGGGCTCTTCCTTAGAGGCATAACAGCTACAAGGAGAAGCACACCATGTGCGGCCAAAAGGGTTATTTTGGGTTTTCTATCCTTGAGTCTTCAAATTAGGATTGAGGCAATGAAAACTGTATACCGGCTAAGTTGCACCTGGCAGTGGAAGACAAGTATCAAACTTCACTGAAGGACCTCTGGATAGAACCTCAGGATAAGATACTGTCTCTTAAAAGGGATAAAGGAAACTACAAAATCCACATTCCTTCAAGAGAGGCATGGGTGGAGTATAGACCCAAACATGGTGAATCTGGTTCACCGATAGGTCCAAGACGAAAGGAAGGAGTGGGAGCAGGATTGAGTGGACCGAGACACCAAGACAAATTTTGTCATCGCCTGGAGGACTACAACTCTGTCTTCCAGAGGGAGGTGCTCGCGATCAAACTATGTGCTTAGGAAATAATAGAGTCTGGCAGGAGGGGGAAGATCATGTGGATTTGCTCGGACAGTCAGGCAGCTCTGGTAGCTTAGGTAAGGCTAATACTAGCTCTAGGCTGGTGGCTGAGACTATAGCGTCTCTAGCAGAGCTGAGTAAGTATAATTGCCTCAACCTAACCTGGATTCCAGGACATTTGGCTGGATAGGGATTGAGAGAGCTGACGCCTTAGCAAAACAAGGGTGTATAACTCAAGGACCGTTGCTGAGCACAGTGGGCATGCCGCCTCAGGAGGGGTGTAAGAGGATCACGGCACATATAGACAAGTTGTGCATGGAAGAATGGAATGCAAATTTGGGGTATAACAAATCCAAGGCACTGTGGGGTTACTCAGGAGATTTGTGGGGCAAAGTACTACTCTCCTTAAGTAGACATCAACTCAGAGCTACTGTAGAGCTGGTCACAGGCCATGGAAATCTGAGGGGGTTTTAATACAAAATTGGAAAATCTAGGTCCCCTGTGTGCAAGCGATGCGACGAGGACCAAGAGGAAAGCCCAATCCACGTACTCCGGGAGTGCCCTGTTTTGGGAGCTGCAAGGAGAAAGTGGTTTGGCTGGCAGGTATGTATATCAGAGGATATCAGAAGATTTAGCATCAGGTGGGTACTTGATTTCTGCAATGAGGTAGTTATCCACTAAGCTAGTCCTGTGGTAGGGATGGAAATAGAGTACAAAGGCTGCAGCTAAGTGCTCTACACCGATAAGGTCCCTCCGAGTTTTAGTAGATTAAAGTTACATCCAGTTATTGTTTAACAAAGTCAAAGCACTATATGTACTCAAAATAAATAATAACATATTTAATTTAAAGTCAATATCAGTAAAAGAATAAGAAATTCACAAAGGAAATTATTTTTTAGTAATTTAGTAATTAAGTTATTATGACTTATTTCATGTCCATATGTCATATATTAAACGTATAGCATCCATTAATTGGAAAGGTGTAAAGCCAGTAAAATTGGTTCTAACAGCCATCAGATTTATGTTTGGAAGGACAAATATAAATTAAGCACAAAAGTACTAGGAAGTAATCTTGCCTGTTACTCCTACAAATAAGTATATGGACATAAAATAAAATAAATAAGAATAAATTGTTCTTCTGTTGCATTTAAATAAGTATGTAAAATTATGTGTGTCATTTTAACTCTAGAAAACTAAAATATTCTCATAATGACTACAAAAGTTAGAGGCAGTTAAATAATAGTGTTATCCAAATTTTTGAACTTTATAAAAGATTACAAGAACATTTCTGAACTTTTTAAACCAATTAAGTGTATTTTATGTTTAAAGAAGCGTTTATTAATATTAAAATAAATAACAAAATGTTGATGAATTTTAAATAAGAATTGTAAAATATTTAAGAAAATCCTATTTCAATTTTCATTTAATTAAAACAAGTTATAGCAAAAAAACAATTAAAATTATTAAACCTTTCCTGTGGTAAATCAACTAATAAAATTTCTGAAATTCTTCCATCCAGTAACACCACGGAACCAAGATATAATAAGTCGGGTGGGATCATATTTTGACCACGGTTGATCTGACGCGTTTCGGCTCCACAGTGTCCATCAGCACCGGGTACAGATTACACGAAATACGCGTAGAAATGGTCACGTTGTTGGTAGTGTGTGGAACGCGAAAATCGGCGATTCTCTGGGTGTATAGATTTGGCCGCGTTAGTGTGTGTGTGTGTGTGTGCGCGCGCGCGCGTGTGTGTGCGTGTGATCGATTGTAAATATATATAAGTATGTGTGTGTATGTGTGTGTGTGTGTGTGTGTGTGTGTTAGCATGAGTGCGTACGCGTGTGTATGTGTATGTGTTTAAGTGTGCGTGCATGTTAATGAGGAGTTTTATTCGTGGCTATTGAATTGAAATAATTTTTTTATCATCAATAATGCACATGACAATTTTCCCTTTTGCTAAAAAATTTGGAAAATATTATATTTATTTATAAAGACTTCTTAACCAATAAATTTACCAATCAAAGTTAGTATCGTTATAGTACCGTGTACTGTTAGTTATATTACACGAGAGGACATCAGGGTCATTGGTTGGAAGGACATAAGATTCACTTCGCTGTTTGTCTAAGTAGTAATGGTAGGATGGATATTGCTTACAAAACTGAAATTATTATAATTTGCAAAACGAGAAAACGCTGAATTTATTTTCATTTCATTTAATGTGCTCATTGCATACAACAAAAATACAAATATAAACATCTAACACTCCTTAAGATATGCTAGGGGATCATCTCCCCTAGTAAGAACCCATTGTCTCTGCAGGTATTCATAGTCCGATACACAATTATCCATTGAAAATTTATATTCACGTAGGTACTCGATGGTTGAGCCAACCTGTGATTCCACACAAATTGAGTAGTTAGAGTATGTTGCCTCTGCGTCCTTGTATAGGCTAATAATATTATTCTCGCTTGCTTCATATACTTGTTGGGCCACCTCGTTGTTTTGGTAGTTGAGTTTTATTTGTGATTCTAGGTCTGATACTGCGATTTCGAATCGCTGAATCGTAGAATCCAATTTTGCATCGCATGATGTGTAATCTATTTTGGAAAATTCTGTTCCATAATTCTTATAGGCTTCTTCCCTAGACCACTCTGGTTGATTACAAGCAAATGAGTAATATTTATTAAGGGCCTCTTGAGTGATAATCACACTATCTACTAAATGCATCAAATATTCTCTAGTTGGCGATCTTTCAATTCTGAGTATGTCATTCCGCAGTAAGTTGAGATAAGAAATATATTCCGTAGAAAGATATTCAGTTGCAGAAACTAAAGCCTGTTTCAGACAAAAAAAATTGGAAATGACATTAAATCATCATATTTATTATATGTTTATAAGAATATTTAATATAATTTAATTAAACATGTTTGCAATTAAATCCTAAAACACACTTACGCACGCACACACACACACACACACACACACATCAGGAGAGCAAACCCCTGAATTTGTTAAAAAAATTCAATCAATCTTCTATAAGCCTTTTAAGCTCCTTTCGGGGTAGTGGAATCTTTGACAGATAATTTTGATTTAAAGACTATAATTGATACCAAGTGAGTCTATTTTATCTTACATGAAAAATAAAGCTAATTGGTAAATAAAATTTTCTTATTTAACATATATATTTGTTATTAACTAGTTTGAATACATTTACAGGTTTTTGGATCTTATTTTTCTATATAAACTGAAGTGACAGTTAACCTACCTATCTTTTTTCAGGTTAATAGTGTATAACATGTCTCTTTATTAAGTCTAAATGATTATAACTCATATATACCCTATTCTTTCATAATATCCCTAAAGATTCCTAAAATATTCCAACATCTATCCAATTACCACTATCCTAATTATTTCTACATAAAATTTTATTTATCAAAGTTAAAATATCAATTATCGACGCTCTATTTACGGTTGTTTTACAACATATTCGCACTTTAACGTTGGTCGTTGTTAAAACTCGTCTGCTCATTGTGGTAGCTTGGTATCGACTCATCTAAGGCATGCTATCTTCTCAAAAAGCCAAAAAAAACCAAAAGTCAAAAAGACGGTGTGGATTCGTCTACCAATGGGAACTTTGTTACCTTGGAAACTACGTTGTTGATTTATAATCTGCACTTCATTCTGCTTGTACTTACTTGACTTATTTCTTCTCGATTTTTATGAAAGTCTTTTATTTAATATGATGTCTAGATTTAATTTGTTAACTTTCGTTTAAATGATTTATTGGTTAATATTTCTTCAAATTTATTTAATTTACTGCTCATCTAAATTTACGACTGCAGCGGTGTTTACTCAATGTGTCAAGATCCTATAAACAATCTCTCTCTCTCGTCTTACCCGAGTCCAATCTAACTTTATACTTTTAAAGCCTAATTTTATGTCATATAATTTTAGATTATGATTAATTTTAGTACATTTTTAGAACTACAAATTGTCCTATTTAGGTTACTCTACTTACATTTCCCTTTTTAATACTTGTTATATTTATTTTATTTAGTAAACGTTTATTTAATATTAGGCGTTTTCGCTTGATTCCATAAACTAAATTATAACCGTCCTATTCCACCAGTCATCTAGGCTAAATATTTTTAGGTTATAGTTTTGTTTCGTACATCTTACAAATTACAATTTGTTCTACTTATGTCTGACTTAATCTGTCTACCTTTTTTAGGCTATTATTTACTATTCTGTATTTCATTTAGTCCAAATTTAATTAATATTAAATTTAGGTGGGTTCCATAATCTAAACCCTTTCCGCTCAATTTACACAGGTCGATTAGGCTTTGGATAAATTTAGGGATATATTTGTTTTTAATATATTTTACCACTCACATTTTGTCTAATTTAGACAATTTATTAAATACATGTAAGTAAATCTGATTGCATTCCTTTTTCCTATATTGGCTATTTGTATTTCATTCTATTAAAATAATTTAATTTAGGCTTTTTGGCCTGGTTCCATATTCTACACATCATCGTCTTACATTGGTCGAATTTGCCGTTGCAACACACACACACACACACACACACACACACACACACACACACACACACACACACACGCACACACACACACACACACACACACACGCGCGCGCATACACACACACACACACACACTCGTACGCACACACACACACACGCACGCACGCACACACACATACACTCGTACGCGCGCGCGCACACACACACACACACACACACACATACACACACGCGCACGCATACACACACACACACGCGCGCGCATACACACACACACACTCGTACGCACACACACACACACACGCACGCACACACACACACACACACACACACACACACACACACACACACACACACACACATTATATAAGACGAGATACGAGTTTGTTCTAAAAAATTAATACAAAACCTAATGATATCTAGAATCCGTTTCTCTAAATTACCAACCTTTTAATGTTTTAAAAATAATTTAACAATAAATTATTCATCGTGCATTAGTTGAAAGATGAAATTTAGCAACTGTAATCATAGTACTCCTGAGGGGCGACGATCATTATGATACAGATGTCAACGCGAAGAAAGAACACATATTTCTTAATTATTATGGGGATAGAGGTTGACTCAAGTAGAGTGTAATTATTATTAATATGTATCTAAAATAAATCGTTACCAATATATTTCCATTTATATTATTTACCGATTGTTATTTATTTTGTATTTCTCAATTTATATGAAACTAACTGCATTTCAAGTGCTTTCTAGAGCACAAAATATTGTTTTATTTTATAAATAACTAAGTTTTAAAAACAACAATAAGGGACTATTACAAATGGGTCTACGACAATGAGGACATTATGGCACAGATAGAGCTTACTTTATCAACCTTGCATTCTTTATATAAATGTGCATTTTACTGAAGTAATCTATAATGTGTTTGTTACAAGAAGGTTAAAATGTTATGCATGGGTTTAATAGTCAATTTTTAAAATAGCTGTTGAGACGAAAGCCCCATATCCCTTTAAATTACAAAATGACATTTACCAATACAAAATTTAATTTACAGTACGCCACATAACATAAGATTTGATTACGGTTACAAATTGTGAGAACTTTAATATTCCTTCTGAAATATTTCAGTAAAAACGTCCGTTAGTGTAAACGTTTGTAAATTTATTACACCAGATTATAAATGAAAACTAGTTATTGAATTGATGTAAAAATATTAATTTCATGTACTAAACAATTCTCAAACAACATTTATTTTCTAAGAGTAAAAGTATTTTGAAAGATCTAGATTAATACTTAGTTTATTTAATTCTTAGTGTTAGTATTTAAAATTAAGTGTTTATAACTTTATTGTGCAAAATAAAAGTCTTGTTTTATATATAAAGTAATGATAAAACCATTCAGTCTTTATTGTCTAATTTCTGTAATAAATTACATGGACAACTGAAACTATTTTCCACAATGTTACGTATATTAGAACTTAAAGGAATTATAAACAAATTAAAAAAATTTATAACCTGTCTTTGAAATTTCGCTCTTAATGAAAGAAGCAACCAACATAGTTTTGTAAAGGTTGTGTACTATGGAAGGACAATTGATCCCTTTACTCAAGATATCACGTGACTAAATAAAAATAAAAACAATACTACATATTTTTCTGTTATCGTAAAGATCTAACTTCACTTCAATTTTTGTTTTGAAATGACTAATGCATTGGGGTGTTGTACAAGGGAAGCATGACGCTATTTTGTCTGATTATATGTGGCGAAGAGTTGGGAATATTCGGATAAGTCAGTGACGTAACACACGATATATTCGGTTTATGTGAAAATGATTGTGGAAAGTGCAATATAAACGTACAGTTTCACTTCACGTTTCAAGTTGTGTTAGAGAAATATATGTGTTTATCATTCAATAATATACACCGTATTTATTTATTGTATCACATTCACACATTAGTGCATTTAAACGTTGTTAGACTCTTACTTTATTCCAAGTAATGATAAACGTAATGTAAAAAACTTCACTTTGAAAAAAATAAACGTTTTACGAAAAAAAGGAATCAAAATTCTTTTTTAAAAATTTAAGAACACATTGTATTATTATTGCGTGGATTCAATATTTCAAATAAGTAACAGAACAAGCTAATACACATTAGGTACAAAAAATATATCTAAATAATAATTTACAACTTGCAGTTTTTGTGTTGTACATCCTGAGAGTTTTAACATAACCTAACCTAACTGTAACCAATAGTCATAATTTAAAAAATCAAAACATGTATTGTGTGGTTATTTTATTTATTGCTAAGAGTAAACAGTTGAGCTTTAGAAGTCAATACATTTTCAAGTGTTTTAAAAAAAAACAAAAAAAATATGTTTTAAACAATTCTAAATGTTAATTGGAGCGACCAAATATACTAATACTTACTGCAAATTGAAGGAGGAGAAAGAGCAACATGATGTGTAAAATAAAGTTTTTGATATGCTCTCTTTATATACGGGATTATTTATCAATTTATTTTATTAGCTATTTGTCATTTGAAGGTTAAAACGTCACGAATGCAGTTAAAGCTTCATTTATAAAAAAAATACGATTTACAATTTTGATAAAAACATTTATTAAAGCCCAGGTAGAAAACTCAATATAACCTTGTTAGTCATCGTTTTCTTCGTTGCCGTAAACAGTTTTTTTTTATATTTCTTATCTCTTCAAAGTAATTCAAGATGTGTCCATAAAAGGCATTTTAAAGGCAAGAAAATATGATAGTGAATTAAACTTACAAAAATACATTTTACAGTAAAACAGATCTTGTAAATAACTATGCACTATAATATTATTGCTACAAACATTTATACATACAATTTTCTGACCGGGTACCTTAAATGGTTCATTTATAACAATAGGTCGCTAAGACGTAAAATAGAGTATGTAAAATATTTTCACGATGATCGGCCGTCCGTAATTAAATTCAGATATTCTTCAGGGTTATTCCTAAAACTATTTTAGGTTCAAAGATTTTTAAAATTACGTACACTGTATGTTTATCATTTAGAATTACCTGTGAGTAAGTTTTATGTTTTCAAGTCTGAAAAGCTTAATTTTTTTTTCTCCAGCCACTAATCTATCATTAGTGAATTTACATATTTACTGAATTACAAGTTTATTTTACTGTTGTTGTTACAGCCAGAGTTGGTTATATAACTTGCAATAGAACTTTAAATAGATTAGATCTTACAGAATCGAGTTACTGCCCCATATGTAATGACGAAGAAGAATCGCAGGAACATGTATTATTGAAATGTGATTCCGTGAATCCGAGGGGGTATTTTGCGGATAGAGAAATATTAGACGTTTGCTGTATACCATAGACAATTCGCAGAAACTAGAGCTGGCTGCTGATGTGTACTATGGATATCTGACAACGCAGTCATTATCGCTGGCTGGTGCTGTGTACTTTGGCCAGTGAGGCATCTGAGTGTCTTGACGCTGGATGATGCTTTTTACCATGGACATCGAGGCGCTAAAGTCATTTGATGCTGCCTAATGCTGTGTTTCATGGAAAACGAGCCGTTGCAGTCACTTGCCACTGCCTAATGCTGTGCACCATACACATCGAGTCGTTGCAGTCACTTGACGCTGCCTAATGCTATGTACCATAGACACCGAGCCGTTGCAGTCATTTGATGCTGCCTAATGCTGTGTGTCATAAACATCGAACCACCACACTCACTTGACAGTGGCTGCTGCTCTGTACAATTAACAACGATCCGTTGCAGTCACTTGACGATGGGTGCTGCTGTGTACTATAGAGACTGAGTCGTCGCAGTCACTTGTCGATGGCCGCTGCTGTGTAACATAGACATCGAGTCGTTGTAGTCATTTGACGCTGCCTAATGCTGTGTATCATGGACATCTCGCCTTCGCAATCACTAGACTCTAACTGCTTATGTGTACTATGAACATCGAGCCGTTCCAGTCTCTTGAATCTTGTTTCATCTGTGTACCATAGATACTGAGCCGTCACAGTTACTTATCGATGGTCACATATCGTGGTAACATAGTGTACCAAGTTATAAAATTGTTTATAAAAAAATGTCATTTTTTGGTCTTACTTTAGCCTTAGTAGTGCAAAAGATTTGTGTGTGAAAATTACGGTCCCAACTGAGACTCAAGAGATCATCTAAATTTCTTATGTCAACACTGAAAATACCTAACGGCAATAACCCCTGCCTCTCAATAATGACTATATACAGAAATAAAATTGTATTGAACACAATAATTATTCAAGAAATATAACGTTAGTTGAAATATATGGGTGTCGAAAGTTGTATAATTTTTTTGCAATTGTTTTTGACCGGTAAGGATATAACATAGATTAAATAGACTTTTAATACTAAGTTATTTATTTACGAAGACCGTTAAATAATAAATGGAAGTCTCTTAAATTATTTCTCTATTCAAATGTATTTTACATGTAAAATTTAGTTTGGCAGTCAGTTTTGTTTTCTAAATGTAAAGGTTTATCTTCACTTTTGTATAAACTTTTCCCAGTTTTATATATCTAAGATATTAAAAACTCTAAAAAGAAAAACGTTGTAAATTTTATTGGAGTTTCAAAAGCGTTTTATAAAAATGTGTTTCTAATAGGAATCCAGAAAAGGCTGGTTTTTATTTCATATTTTCACTCCTTTCAATGAGGCACAAACAATTTAACATTTTATTTACTAAGAGTACCTTTTTGGGCCGACTTTAGATGTTCGTATAACCTGGAAGTAGTAAATATTGATTTAAAAAGAAAAAAGGTATCTAATATCGGTAACACCTTAATTAATATATTATATTCATCTAATACAAAGTTATAAGATTCAATAACGTGAATTAAATACAGGTAATTTACTACTTTTATTGACAAACATTAAATATTACAATATATACAATTAATGGTAAGCTTAAAAATTTTATGTTTATTACTATTAAATTAAATAAACTAGTTTTAAAATAAAACTTAGGGATTTGTTGTTAACTTTCCCTTGAAAAGAAAAATTGAAAAATTATATAATTTATATCTTAATAAAAAAAATCATATCTTACTTTACCACTTCCGGTAATTAGCAATTACCACTCATAAATTGATTTAAACACTGTAACGTACAAAAATATTGTATAAATTGTGTATAAAGATGAGAAAAATACAATTATTTTAGGTGAAATTTATATACAGTTATTCATTTTATTATTGTACAACAAAGGGTTTTTGCTGTCGACAATTTTACATGATGTCTAAAAATATATACTGGTTGTGTCAGGAGGAATCTGCCATAATGCACAAGCTTATTCCTCTCACCAAAATAATGTAAAAAGTTCATGTAATCGACAATTTTACATGATGTCTAGAAACATAAACAAGATGATTCATTAGGAATCTGCAATACTGCACAAGCTTATTCCTCTCACCAAAATAATGTAAAAAGTTCATGTAATCGACAATTTTACATGATGTCTAGAAACATACACAGGACGATTCAGGAGGAATCTGCCATACTTGCCAAGCTTTTTCCTCTCACCAAAATAATGTAAAAAGTTCATGTAATCGACAATTTTACATGATGTCTAGAAACATATACAGGATGATTCATTAGGAATCAGCCATACTGCACAAGCTTATTCCCCTCACCAAAATAATGTAAAAAGTTCATATAATCGACAATTTTACATGATGTCTAGAAACATACACAGGATGATTCATTAGGATTCTGCCATACTGCGCAAGCTTATTCCTCTCACCAAAATAATGTAAAAAGATCATATAATCGACAATTTTACATGATGTCTAGAAACATACACAGGATGATTCAGGAGGAATCTGCCATACTTGCCAAGCTTATTCCTCTCACCAAAATAATGTAAAAAGTTCATATAATTGACAATTTTACGTGATGTCTAGAAACATACACAGGATGATTCAGGAGGAATCTGCCATATTTGCCAAGCTTATTCCTCTCACCAAAATAATGTTCTTATAAACATGGGACCGGAAATTCATAGTTAGCGAGTTATACAGACTCAAAGATTTCCCCTGAAATTCAGCTCCCTCAGTGAAATTAACTCACTCTGAAATTTTTGGGGCATTCGTTAAATTTGATACTTAGATACGTTTTATGTAAAATGAGCTGACTAATCGTAAAAAACCTGTCCCAGAACTCTATATTCAATAGCTCACGAGCGAATCAGAGTATCGCAAAAAAAAGTAAAGATCGAAAGACGATTTTTTGCGTTTGAACTACAATAACTGCATTAAATTGCATATAAACAAAGAAAAGCGTTCAATGAAATTTTTAGAGACTTTCATTCTCAAAACAATAATCTAAATAAAGCCACAAAAGCCGGAATAAAACCGGAATAGTTTTCCTTTATTATCAATTTTACTAAGGAACACACAAAACTAAAAATTATGAAAATCACACAATGCTAACGAAGTACATGATGTACAGCATACATGATGATAAAATGTAAGCCATTGCATTTCAAAACAATTTTATTACAAATCGAAAATTTATTTATATAATCTACAGTATTAATCATAAAACTACTTAATCAACTTAGGGCCTACATTGATAACAGTATTACTGCTCAAAATGTTCATCTTCATTGTTAATACACATCTCAGATAGACGATTTAATGTGGACTTTGGATACTCTAACATTATTGGACTGTGTTTTATTTCTCTGGCAGTAACCATGATTCTGTATAGACGTTAATGTTCATCATACGCTTATTGAGCATTTGAGGGATTTGTTGTTAACTTTCTCTTGAAAAGAAAAATTGAAAAATTATATAATTTATATCTTAATAAAAAATCATATCTTACCTTACCACTTCCGATAATTAGCAATTACCACTCATAAATTGATTTAAACACTGTAACTTAAAAAAATATTGTATAAATTGTGTATATAGATGAGAAAAATACAATTATTTTAGGTGAAATTTATATACAGTTATTCATTTTATTATTGTAAAACAAAAGGTTTTTGCTATCCACAATTTTACACGATGTCTAAAAATACATACAGGTTGTGTCAGGAGGAATCTGCCATACTGCACAAGCTTATTCCTCTAACCAAAATAATGTAAAAAGTTCATGTAATCGAAAATTTTACATGATGTCTAGAAACATATACAGGATGATTCATTAGGAATCTGCCATACTGCACAAGCTTATTCCTCTCACCAAAATAATGTAAAAAGTTCATATAATTGACAATTTTACATGATGTCTAGAAACATATACAGGATGATTCAGGAGGAATCTGCCATACTGCACAAGCTTATTCCTCTCACCAAAATAATGTAAAAAGTTCATGTAATCGACAATTTTACATGATGTCTAAAAACATACACAGGATGATTCAGGAGGAATCTGCCATACTTGCCAAGCTTATTCCTCTCACCAAAATAATGTAAAAAGTTCATGTAATCGACAATTTTACATGATGTCTAGAAACATACACAGGATGATTCACGAGGAATCTGCCATACTGCACAAGCTTATTCTTCTCACCAAAATAATGTAAAAAGTTCATGTAATCGACAATTTTACAGATATCTAGAAACATACACAGGATGATTCAGGAGGAATCTGCCATACTGCAGAAGCTTATTCTTCTCACCAAAATAATGTAAAAAGTTCATGTAATCGGCAATTTTACATGATGTCTACAAACATACACAGGATGATTCAGGAGGAATCTGCCATACTGCACAAGCCTATTCCTCTCACCAAACTAATGTAAAAAGTTCATGTAATCGACAATTTTACATGTTGTCTAGAAACTTACACAGGATGATTCAGGAGGAATCTGCCATACTGCACAAGCTTATTCTTTTCAACAAAATAATGTAAAAAGTTCATGTAATCGACAATTTTACATGTTGTCTAGAAACTTACACAGGATGATTCAGGAGGAATCTGCCATACTGCACAAGCTTATTCCTCTCACCAAACTAATGTAAAAAGTTCATGTAATCGACAATTTTACATGATGTCTAGAAACATACACAGGATGAATCACAAGGAATCTGCCATACTGCAGAAGCTTATTCCTCTCACCAAAATAATGTAAAAAGTTCATGTAATCGACAATTTTACATGATGTCTAGAAACATACACAGGATGATTCAGGAGGAATCTGCCATACTGCACAAGCTTATTCCTCTCACCAAACTAATGTAAAAAGTTCATGTAATCGACAATTTTACATGATGTCTAGAAAGATACACAGGATGATTCAGGAGGAATCTGCCATACTGCACAAGCTTATTCTTCTCACCAAAATAATGTAAAAAGTTCATGTAATCGACAAATTTACATGATGTCTAGAAACATAAACAGGATGATTCAGGAAGAATCTGCCATACTGCACAAGCTTATTCCTCTCACCAAAATAATGTAAAAAGTTCATGTAATCGACATTTTTACATGATGTCTAGAAACATACACAGGATGATTCAGGAGGAATCTGCCATACTGCACAAGCTTATTCCACTCACCAAAATAATGTAAAAAGTTCATGTAATCGACAATTTTACATGATGTCTAGAAACATACACAAGAATGATTCAGGAGGAATCTACCATACTGCACAAGCTTATTCTTCTCACCAAAATATAGTAAAAAGTTCATGTGATCGACATTATTACATGATGTCTAGAAACATACACAGGATGATTCATTAGGAATCTGCCATACTGCAAAAAACCTATTCTTCTCACCAAAATATAGTAAAAAGTTCATGTAATCGACAATTTTACATGATGTCTAGAAACATACACAGGATGATTCAGGAGGAATCTGCCATACTGCAGAAGCTTATTCTTCTCACCAAAATAATATAAAAAGTTCATGTAATCGGCAATTTTACATGATGTCTAGAAACATACACAGGATGATTCAGGAGGAATCTGCCATACTGCAGAAGCTTATTCTTCTCACCAAAATAATGTAAAAAGTTCATGTAATCGGCAATTTTACATGATGTCTAGAAACATACACAGGATGATTCAGGAGGAATCTGCCATACTGCACAAGCTTATTCTTCTCACCAAAATAATGTAAAAAGTTCATGTAATCGACAATTTTACATGTTGTCTAGAAACATACACAGGATGAATCACAAGGAATCTGCCATACTGCACAAGCTTATTCCTCTCACCAAAATAATGTAAAAAGTTCATGTAATCGACAATTTTACATGATGTCTAGAAACATACACAGGACGATTCAGGAGGAATCTGCCATACTTGCCAAGCTTTTTCCTCTCACCAAAATAATGTAAAAAGTTCATATAGCCTAATCGACAATTTTACATGATGTCTAGAAACATTCACAGGATGATTCAGGAGGAATCTGCCATACTGCACAAGCTTATTCCTCTCACCAAAATAATGTAAAAAGTTCATGTAATCGACAATTTTACATGATGTCTAGAAACATGCACAGGATGATTCAGGAGGAATCTGCCATACTGCACAAGCCTATTCCTCTCACCAAAATAATGTAAAAAGTTCATGTAATCGACTATTTTACATGATATCTAGAAACATACACAGGATGATTCAGGAGGAATCTGCCATACTGCAGAAGCTTATTCTTCTCACCAAAATAATGTAAAAAGTTCATGTAATCGGCAATTTTACATGATGTCTAGAAACATACACAGGATGATTCAGGAGGAATCTGCCATACTGCACAAGCTTATTCTTTTCACCAAAATAATGTAAAAAGTTCATGTAATCGACAATTTTACATGTTGTCTAGAAACTTACACAGGATGATTCAGGAGGAATCTGCCATACTGCACAAGCTTATTCTTCTCACCAAAATAATGTAAAAAGTGCATGTAATCGACAATTTTACATGTTGTCTAGAAACTTACACAGGATGATTCAGGAGGAATCTGCCATACTGCTCAAGCTTATTCCTCTCACCAAACTAATGTAAAAAGTTCATGTAATCGACAGTTTTACATGATGTCTAGAAACATACACAGGATGATTCAGGAGGAATCTGCCATACTGCACAAGCTTATTCTTCTGACCAAAATAATGTGTAAAGTTCATGTAATCGACAATTTTACATGTTGTCTAGAAACTTACACAGGATGATTCAGGAGGAATCTGCCATACTGCACAAGCTTATTCCTCTCACCAAACTAATGTAAAAAGTTCATGTAATCGACAATTTTACATGATGTCTAGAAAGATACACAGGATGATTCAGGAGGAATCTGCCATACTGCACAAGCTTGCTCTTCTCACCAAAATAATGTAAAAAGTTCATGTAATCGACAAATTTACATGATGTCTAGAAACATACACAGGATGATTCATTAGGAATCTGCCATACTGCACAAGCTGATTCCTCTCACCAAAATAATGTAAAAAGTTCATGTAATCGACAATTTTATATAATGTCTAGAAAAATACACAGGATGATTCATTAGGAATCTGCCATACTGCACAAACTTATTCTTCTCACCAAAATAATGTAAAAAGTTCATGTAATCGACAATTTTACATGATGTCTAGAAACATACACAGGATGATTCAGGAGGAATCTGCCATACTGCACAAGCCTATTCTTCTCACCAAAATAATGTAAAAAGTTCATGTAATCGACAATATTACACGATGTCTAGAAACATACACAGGATGATTCAGGAGGAATCTGCCATACTGCACAAGCTTATTCTTCTCACCAAAATAATGTAAAAAGTTCATGTAATCGACAAATTTACATGGTGTCTAGAAACATAAACAGGATGATTCAGGAGGAATCTGCCATACTGCACAAGCCTATTCCTCTCACCAAAATAATGTAAAAAGTTCATGTAATCGACTATTTTACATGATATCTAGAAACATACACAGGATGATTCAGGAGGAATCTGCCATACTGCAGAAGCTTATTCTTCTCACCAAAATAATGTAAAAAGTTCATGTAATCGGCAATTTTACATGATGTCTAGAAACATACACAGGATGATTCAGGAGGAATCTGCCATACTGCACAAGCTTATTCTTTTCACCAAAATAATGTAAAAAGTTCATGTAATCGACAATTTTACATGTTGTCTAGAAACTTACACAGGATGATTCAGGAGGAATCTGCCATACTGCACAAGCTTATTCTTCTCACCAAAATAATGTAAAAAGTGCATGTAATCGACAATTTTACATGTTGTCTAGAAACTTACACAGGATGATTCAGGAGGAATCTGCCATACTGCACAAGCTTATTCCTCTCACCAAACTAATGTAAAAAGTTCATGTAATCGACAGTTTTACATGATGTCTAGAAACATACACAGGATGATTCAGGAGGAATCTGCCATACTGCACAAGCTTATTCTTCTGACCAAAATAATGTGTAAACTTCATGTAATCGACAATTTTACATGTTGTCTAGAAACTTACACAGGATGATTCAGGAGGAATCTGCCATACTGCACAAGCTTATTCCTCTCACCAAACTAATGTAAAAAGTTCATGTAATCGACAATTTTACATGATGTCTAGAAAGATACACAGGATGATTCAGGAGGAATCTGCCATACTGCACAAGCTTGCTCTTCTCACCAAAATAATGTAAAAAGTTCATGTAATCGACAAATTTACATGATGTCTAGAAACATACACAGGATGATTCATTAGGAATCTGCCATACTGCACAAGCTGATTCCTCTCACCAAAATAATGTAAAAAGTTCATGTAATCGACAATTTTACATAATGTCTAGAAAAATACACAGGATGATTCATTAGGAATCTGCCATACTGCACAAACTTATTCTTCTCACCAAAATAATGTAAAAAGTTCATGTAATCGACAATTTTACATGATGTCTAGAAACATACACAGGATGATTCAGGAGGAATCTGCCATACTGCACAAGCCTATTCTTCTCACCAAAATAATGTAAAAAGTTCATGTAATCGACAATATTACACGATGTCTAGAAACATACACAGGATGATTCAGGAGGAATCTGCCATACTGCACAAGCTTATTCTTCTCACCAAAATAATGTAAAAAGTTCATGTAATCGACAAATTTACATGGTGTCTAGAAACATAAACAGGATGATTCAGGAGGAATTTGCCATACTGCACAAGCTTATTCCTCTCACCAAAATAATGTAAATAGTTCATGTAATCGACAATTTTAAATGATGTCTAGAAACATACACAGGATGATTCATTAGGAATCTGCCATACTGCACAAGCTGATTCCTCTCACCAAATAATGTAAAAAGTTCATGTAATCGACAATTTTACATGATGTCTAGAAAAATACACAGGATGATTCAGGAGGAATCTGCCATACTGCACAAGCTTATTCTTCTCACCAAAATATAGTAAAAAGTTCATGTGATCGACATTATTACATGATGTCTAGAAACATACACAGGATGATCCATTAGGAATCTGCCATACTGCCCAAACCTATTCTTCTCACCAAAATATAGTAAAAAGTTCATGTAATCGACAATTTTACATGATGTCTAGAAACATACACAAGAATGATTCAGGAGGAATCTACCATACTGTACAAGCTTATTCTTCTCACCAAAATATAGTAAAAAGTTCATGTGATCGACATTATTACATGATGTCTAGAAACATACACAGGATGATCCATTAGGAATCTGCCATACTGCACAAACCTATTCTTCTCACCAAAATATAGTAAAAAGTTCATGTAATCGACAATTTTACATGATGTCTAGAAACATACACAGGATGATTCAGGAGGAATCTGCCATACTGCAGAAGCTTATTCTTCTCACCAAAATAATGTAAAAAGTTCATGTAATCGGCAATTTTACATGATGTCTAGAAACATACACAGGATGATTCAGGAGGAATCTGCCATACTGCAGAAGCTTATTCTTCTCACCAAAATAATGTAAAAAGTTCATGTAATCGGCAATTTTACATGATGTCTAGAAACATACACAGGATGATTCAGGAGGAATCTGCCATACTGCACAAGCTTATTCCTCTCACCAAAATAATGTAAAAAGTTCATGTAATCGACAATTTTACATGATGTCTAGAAACATGCACAGGATGATTCAGGAGGAATCTGCCATACTGCACAAGCCTATTCCTCTCACCAAAATAATGTAAAAAGTTCATGTAATCGACAATTTTACATGATATCTAGAAGCATACACAGGATGATTCAGGAGGAATCTGCCATACTGCACAAGCTAATTCTTCTCACCAAAATAATGTAAAAAGTTCATATAATCGACAATTTTACATGCTGTCTAGAAACATACACAGGATGATTCAGGAGGAATCTGCCATACTGCACAAGCTTATTCTTCTCAACAAAATAATGTAAAAAGTTCATGTAATCGACAATTTTACATGATGTCTACAAACATACACAGGATGATTCAGGAGGAATCTGCCATACTGCACAAGCTTATTCTTCTCACCAAAATAATGTAAAAAGTTCATGTAATCGACAATTTTACATGATGTCTAGAAACATACACAGGATGATTCAGGATTAATCTGCCATACTGCACAAGCTTATTCTTCTCACCAAAATATAGTAAAAAGTTCATGTAATCGACAATATTACATGATGTCTAGAAACATACACAGGATGATTCATTAGGAATCTGCCATACTGCACAAACTTATTCTTCTCACCAAAATAATGTAAAAAGTTCATGTGATCGACAATTTTACATGATGTCTAGAAACATACACAGGATGATTCATTAGGAATCTGCCATACTGCACAAACTTATTCTTCTCACCAAAATAATGTAAAAAGTTCATGTAATCGACAATTTTACATGATGTCTAGAAACATACACAGGATGATTCAGGAGGAATCTGCCATACTGCACAAGCTTATTCCTCTCACCAAACTAATGTAAAAAGTTCATGTAATCGACAATTTTACATGATGTCTAGAAAGATACACAGGATGATTCAGGAGGAATCTGCCATACTGCACAAGCTTATTCTTCTAACCAAAATAATGTAAAAAGTTCATGTAATCGACAAATTTACATGATGTCTAGAAACATACACAGGATGATTCATTAGGAATCTGCCATACTGCACAAGCTGATTCCTCTCACCAATATAATGTAAAAAGTTCATGTAATCGACAATTTTACATAATGTCTAGAAAAATACACAGGATGATTCATTAGGAATCTGCCATACTGCACAAACTTATACTTCTCACCAAAATAATGTAAAAAGTTCATGTAATCGACACTTTTACATGATGTCTAGAAACATAACAGGATGATTCAGGAGGAATCTGCCATACTGCACAAGCCTATTCTTCTCACCAAAATAATGTAAAAAGTTCATGTAATCGACAATTTTACATGATGTCTAGAAACATACACAGGATGATTCAGGAGGAATCTGCCATACTGCACAAGCTTATTCCTCTCACCAAAATAATGTAAAAAGTTCATATAATCGACAATTTTACATGATGTCTAGAAACATACACAGGACGATTCAGGAGGAATCTGCCATACTTGCCAAGCTTTTTCCTCTCACCAAAATAATGTAAAAAGTTCATATAGCCTAATCGACAATTTTACATGATGTCTAGAAACATTCACAGGATGATTCAGGAGGAATCTGCCATACTGCACAAGCTTATTCCTCTCACCAAAATAATGTAAAAAGTTCATGTAATCGACAATTTTACATGATGTCTAGAAACATGCACAGGATGATTCAGGAGGAATCTGCCATACTGCACAATCCTATTCCTCTCACCAAAATAATGTAAAAAGTTCATGTAATCGACAATTTTACATGATATCTAGAAACATACACAGGATGATTCAGGAGGAATCTGCCATACTGCAGAAGCTTATTCTTCTCACCAAAATAATGTAAAAAGTTCATGTAATCGGCAATTTTACATGATGTCTAGAAACATACACAGGATGATTCAGGAGGAATCTGCCATACTGCACAAGCTTATTCTTTTCACCAAAATAATGTAAAAAGTTCATGTAATCGACAATTTTACATGTTGTCTAGAAACTTACACAGGATGATTCAGGAGGAATCTGCCATACTGCACAAGCTTATTCTTCTCACCAAAATAATGTAAAAAGTGCATGTAATCGACAATTTTACATGTTGTCTAGAAACTTACACAGGATGATTCAGGAGGAATCTGCCATACTGCACAAGCTTATTCCTCTCACCAAACTAATGTAAAAAGTTCATGTAATCGACAGTTTTACATGATGTCTAGAAACATACACAGGATGATTCAGGAGGAATCTGCCATACTGCACAAGCTTATTCTTCTGACCAAAATAATGTGTAAAGTTCATGTAATCGACAATTTTACATGTTGTCTAGAAACTTACACAGGATGATTCAGGAGGAATCTGCCATACTGCACAAGCTTATTCCTCTCACCAAACTAATGTAAAAAGTTCATGTAATCGACAATTTTACATGATGTCTAGAAAGATACACAGGATGATTCAGGAGGAATCTGCCATACTGCACAAGCTTGCTCTTCTCACCAAAATAATGTAAAAAGTTCATGTAATCGACAAATTTACATGATGTCTAGAAACATACACAGGATGATTCATTAGGAATCTGCCATACTGCACAAGCTGATTCCTCTCACCAAAATAATGTAAAAAGTTCATGTAATCGGCAATTTTACATGATGTCTAGAAACATACACAGGATGATTCAGGAGGAATCTGCCATACTGCACAAGCTTATTCTTCTCACCAAAATAATGTAAAAAGTTCATGTAATCGACAATTTTACATGTTGTCTAGAAACATACACAGGATGAATCACAAGGAATCTGCCATACTGCACAAGCTTATTCCTCTCACCAAAATAATGTAAAAAGTTCATGTAATCGACAATTTTACATGATGTCTAGAAACATACACAGGATGATTCAGGAGGAATCTGCCATACTGCACAAGCTTATTCTTCTCACCAAAATAATGTAAAAAGTTCATGTAATCGACAATTTTACATGTTGTCTAGAAACTTACACAGGATGATTCAGGAGGAATCTGCCATACTGCACAAGCTTATTCCTCTCACCAAACTAATGTAAAAAGTTCATGTAATCGACAATTTTACATGATGTCTAGAAAGATACACAGGATGATTCAGGAGGAATCTGCCATACTGCACAAGCTTATTCTTCTAACCAAAATAATGTAAAAAGTTCATGTAATCGACAAATTTACATGATGTCTAGAAACATACACAGGATGATTCATTAGGAATCTGCCATACTGCACAAGCTGATTCCTCTCACCAATATAATGTAAAAAGTTCATGTAATCGACAATTTTACATAATGTCTAGAAAAATACACAGGATGATTCATTAGGAATCTGCCATACTGCACAAACTTATACTTCTCACCAAAATAATGTAAAAAGTTCATGTAATCGACACTTTTACATGATGTCTAGAAACATAACAGGATGATTCAGGAGGAATCTGCCATACTGCACAAGCCTATTCTTCTCACAAAAATAATGTAAAAAGTTCATGTAATCGACAATTTTACATGATGTCTAGAAACATACACAGGATGATTCAGGAGGAATCTGCCATACTGCACAAGCTTATTCCTCTCACCAAAATAATGTAAAAAGTTCATATAATCGACAATTTTACATGATGTCTAGAAACATACACAGGACGATTCAGGAGGAATCTGCCATACTTGCCAAGCTTTTTCCTCTCACCAAAATAATGTAAAAAGTTCATATAGCCTAATCGACAATTTTACATGATGTCTAGAAACATTCACAGGATGATTCAGGAGGAATCTGCCATACTGCACAAGCTTATTCCTCTCACCAAAATAATGTAAAAAGTTCATGTAATCGACAATTTTACATGATGTCTAGAAACATGCACAGGATGATTCAGGAGGAATCTGCCATACTGCACAAGCCTATTCCTCTCACCAAAATAATGTAAAAAGTTCATGTAATCGACAATTTTACATGATATCTAGAAACATACACAGGATGATTCAGGAGGAATCTGCCATACTGCAGAAGCTTATTCTTCTCACCAAAATAATGTAAAAAGTTCATGTAATCGGCAATTTTACATGATGTCTAGAAACATACACAGGATGATTCAGGAGGAATCTGCCATACTGCACAAGCTTATTCTTTTCACCAAAATAATGTAAAAAGTTCATGTAATCGACAATTTTACATGTTGTCTAGAAACTTACACAGGATGATTCAGGAGGAATCTGCCATACTGCACAAGCTTATTCTTCTCACCAAAATAATGTAAAAAGTGCATGTAATCGACAATTTTACATGTTGTCTAGAAACTTACACAGGATGATTCAGGAGGAATCTGCCATACTGCACAAGCTTATTCCTCTCACCAAACTAATGTAAAAAGTTCATGTAATCGACAGTTTTACATGATGTCTAGAAACATACACAGGATGATTCAGGAGGAATCTGCCATACTGCACAACCTTATTCTTCTGACCAAAATAATGTGTAAAGTTCATGTAATCGACAATTTTACATGTTGTCTAGAAACTTACACAGGATGATTCAGGAGGAATCTGCCATACTGCACAAGCTTATTCCTCTCACCAAACTAATGTAAAAAGTTCATGTAATCGACAATTTTACATGATGTCTAGAAAGATACACAGGATGATTCAGGAGGAATCTGCCATACTGCACAAGCTTGCTCTTCTCACCAAAATAATGTAAAAAGTTCATGTAATCGACAAATTTACATGATGTCTAGAAACATACACAGGATGATTCATTAGGAATCTGCCATACTGCACAAGCTGATTCCTCTCACCAAAATAATGTAAAAAGTTCATGTAATCGACAATTTTACATAATGTCTAGAAAAATACACAGGATGATTCATTAGGAATCTGCCATACTGCACAAACTTATTCTTCTCACCAAAATAATGTAAAAAGTTCATGTAATCGACAATTTTACATGATGTCTAGAAACATACACAGGATGATTCAGGAGGAATCTGCCATACTGCACAAGCCTATTCTTCTCACAAAAATAATGTAAAAAGTTCATGTAATCGACAATATTACACGATGTCTAGAAACATACACAGGATGATTCAGGAGGAATCTGCCATACTGCACAAGCTTATTCTTCTCACCAAAATAATGTAAAAAGTTCATGTAATCGACAAATTTACATGGTGTCTAGAAACATAAACAGGATGATTCAGGAGGAATTTGCCATACTGCACAAGCTTATTCCTCTCACCAAAATAATGTAAATAGTTCATGTAATCGACAATTTTAAATGATGTCTAGAAACATACACAGGATGATTCATTAGGAATCTGCCATACTGCACAAGCTGATTCCTCTCACCAAATAATGTAAAAAGTTCATGTAATCGACAATTTTACATGATGTCTAGAAAAATACACAGGATGATTCAGGAGGAATCTGCCATACTACACAAGCTAATTCTTCTCAATAAAACAATGTAAAAAGTTCATATAATCGACAATTTTACATTATGTCTAGAAACATCCACAGGATGATTCAGGAGGAATCTGCCATACTGCACAAGCTTATTCTTCTCACCAAAATATAGTAAAAAGTTCATGTGATCGACATTATTACATGATGTCTAGAAACATACACAGGATGATCCATTAGGAATCTGCCATACTGCACAAACCTATTCTTCTCACCAAAATATAGTAAAAAGTTCATGTAATCGACAATTTTACATGATGTCTAGAAACATACACAAGAATGATTCAGGAGGAATCTACCATACTGCACAAGCTTATTCTTCTCACCAAAATATAGTAAAAAGTTCATGTGATCGACATTATTACATGATGTCTAGAAACATACACAGGATGATCCATTAGGAATCTGCCATACTGCACAAACCTATTCTTCTCACCAAAATATAGTAAAAAGTTCATGTAATCGACAATTTTACATGATGTCTAGAAACATACACAGCATGATTCAGGAGGAATCTGCCATACTGCAGAAGCTTATTCTTCTCACCAAAATAATGTAAAAAGTTCATGTAATCGGCAATTTTACATGATGTCTAGAAACATACACAGGATGATTCAGGAGGAATCTGCCATACTGCAGAAGCTTATTCTTCTCACCAAAATAATGTAAAAAGTTCATGTAATCGGCAATTTTACATGATGTCTAGAAACATACACAGGATGATTCAGGAGGAATCTGCCATACTGCACAAGCTTATTCCTCTCACCAAAATAATGTAAAAAGTTCATGTAATCGACAATTTTACATGATGTCTAGAAACATGCACAGGATGATTCAGGAGGAATCTGCCATACTGCACAAGCCTATTCCTCTCACCAAAATAATGTAAAAAGTTCATGTAATCGACAATTTTACATGATATCTAGAAGCATACACAGGATGATTCAGGAGGAATCTGCCATACTGCACAAGCTAATTCTTCTCACCAAAATAATGTAAAAAGTTCATATAATCGACAATTTTACATGCTGTCTAGAAACATACACAGGATGATTCAGGAGGAATCTGCCATACTGCACAAGCTTATTCTTCTCAACAAAATAATGTAAAAAGTTCATGTAATCGACAATTTTACATGATGTCTACAAACATACACAGGATGATTCAGGAGGAATCTGCCATACTGCACAAGCTTATTCTTCTCACCAAAATAATGTAAAAAGTTCATGTAATCGACAATTTTACATGATGTCTAGAAACATACACAGGATGATTCAGGATTAATCTGCCATACTGCACAAGCTTATTCTTCTCACCAAAATATAGTAAAAAGTTCATGTAATCGACAATATTACATGATGTCTAGAAACATACACAGGATGATTCATTAGGAATCTGCCATACTGCACAAACTTATTCTTCTCACCAAAATAATGTAAAAAGTTCATGTGATCGATAATTTTACATGATGTCTAGAAACATACACAGGATGATTCATTAGGAATCTGCCATACTGTACAAACTTATTCTTCTCACCAAAATAATGTAAAAAGTTCATGTAATCGACAATTTTACATGATGTCTAGAAACATACACAGGATGATTCAGGAGGAATCTGCCATACTGCACAAGCTTATTCCTCTCACCAAAATAATGTAAAAAGTTCATGTAATCGACAATTTTAAATGATGTCTAGAAACATACACAGGATGATTCATTAGGAATCTGCCATACTGCACAAGCTTATTCCTCTCACCAAACTAATGTAAAAAGTTCATGTAATCGACAATTTTACATGATGTCTAGAAACATACACAGGATGATTCAGGAGGAATCTGCCATACTGCACAAGCTTATTCTTCTCACCAAAATAATGTAAAAATTCATGTAATCAACAAATTTACATGATGTCTAGAAACATAAACAGGATGATTCAGGAGGAATCTGCCATACTGCACAAGCTTATTCCTCTCACCAAAATAATGTAAAAAGTTCATGTAATCGACAATTTTAAATGATGTCTAGAAACATACACAGGATGATTCATTAGGAATCTGCCATACTGCACAAGCTAATTCTTCTCACCAAAATAATGTAAAAAGTTCATATAATCGACAATTTTACATGATGTCTAGAAACATACACAGGATGATTCAGGAGGAATCTGCCATACTTGCCAAGCTTATTCCTCTCACCAAAATAATGTTCTTATAAACATGGGACCGGAAATTCATAGTTGGCGAGTTATACAGACTCAAAGATTTCCCCTGAAATTCAGCTCCCCCAGTGAAATTAACTCACTCTGAAATTTTTGGGGCATTCGTTAAATTTGATACTTAGATACGTTTTATGTAAAATGAGCTGACTAATCGTAAAAAACCTGTCCCAGAACTCTATATTCAATAGCTCACGAGCGAATCAGAGTATCGCAAAAAAAAGTAAAGATCGAAAGACGATTTTTTGCGTTTGAACTACAATAACTGCATTAAATTGCATATAAACAAAGAAAAGCGTTCAATGAAATTTTTAGAGACTTTCATCCTCAAAACAATAATCTAAATAAAACCACAAAAGCCGGAATAAAACCGGAATAGTTTTCCTTTATTATCAATTTTACTAAGGAACACACAAAACTAAAAATTATGAAAATCACACAATGCTAACGAAGTACATGATGTACAGCATACATGATGATAAAATGTAAGCCATTGCATTTCAAAACAATTTTATTACAAATCGAAAATTTATTTATATAATCTACAGTAATAATCATAAAACTACTTAATCAACTTAGGGCCTACATTGATAACAGTATTACTGCTCAAAATGTTCATCTTCATTGTTAATACACATCTCAGATAGACGATTTAATGTGGACTTTGGATACTCTAACATTATTGGACTGTGTTTTATTTCTCTGGCAGTAACCATGATTCTGTATAGACGTTAATGTTCATCATACGCTTATTGAGCATTTGAGGGATTTGTTGTTAACTTTCTCTTGAAAAGAAAAATTGAAAAATTATATAATTTATATCTTAATAAAAAATCATATCTTACTTTACCACTTCCGATAATTAGCAATTACCACTCATAAATTGATTTAAACACTGTAACGTAAAAAAAATATTGTATAAATTGTGTATATAGATGAGAAAAATACAATTATTTTAGGTGAAATTTATATACAGTTATTCATTTTATTATTGTAAAACAAAGGGTTTTTGCTATCCACAATTTTACACGATGTCTAAAAATACATACACGTTGTGTCAGGAGGAATCTGCCATACTGCACAAGCTTAATCCTCTCACCAAAATAATGTAAAAAGTTCATGTAATCGAAAATTTAACATGATGTCTAGAAACATATACAGGATGATTCATTAGGAATCTGCCATACTGCACAAGCTTATTCCTCTCACCAAAATAATGTAAAAAGTTCATATAATTGACAATTTTACATGATGTCTAGAAACATATACAGGATGATTCAGGAGGAATCTCCCATACTGCACAAGCTTATTCCTCTCACCAAAATAATGTAAAAAGTTCATGTAATCGACAATTTTACATGATGTCTAGAAACATATACAGGATGATTCATTAGGAATCTGTCATACTGCACAAGCTTATTCCTCTCACCAAAATAATGTAAAAAGTTCATATAATCGACAATTTTACATGATGTCTAGAAACATACACAGGATGATTCAGGAGGAATCTGCCATACTGCACAAGCTTATTCCTCTCACCAAAATAATGTAAAAAGTTCATATAATCGACAATTTAACATGATGTCTAGAAACATATACAGGATGATTCATTAGGAATCTGCCATACTGCACAAGCTTATTCCTCTCACCAAAATAATGTAAAAAGTTCTTATAATTGACAATTTTACATGATGTCTAAAAACATACACAGGATGATTCATGAGGAATCTGCCATACTTGCCAAGCTTATTCCTCTCACCAAAATAATGTTCTTATAAACATGGGACCGGAAATTCATAGTTGGCGAGTTATAGACTCAAAGATTTCCCCTGAAATTCAGCTCCCTCAGTGAAATTAACTCACTCTGAAATTTTTGGGGCATTCGTTAAATTTGATACTTAGATACGTTTTATGTAAAATGAGCTGACTAATCGTAAAAAACCTGTCCCAGAACTCTATATTCAATAGCTCACGAGCGAATCAGAGTATCGTAAAAAAAAGTAAAGATCGAAAGACGATTTTTTGCGTTTGAACTACAATAACTGCATTAAATTGCATATAAACAAAGAAAAGCGTTCAATGAAATTTTTAGAGACTTTCATCCTCAAAACAATAATCTAAATAAAGCCACAAAAGCCGGAATAAAACCGGAATAGTTTTCCTTTATTATCAATTTTACTAAGGAACACACAAAACTAAAAATTATGAAAATCACACAATGCTAACGAAGTACATGATGTACAGCATACATGATGATAAAATGTAAGCCATTGCATTTCAAAACAATTTTATTACAAATCGAAAATTTATTTATATAATCTACAGTATTAATCATAAAACTACTTAATCAACTTAGGGCCTACATTGATAACAGTATTACTGCTCAAAATGTTCATCTTCATTGTTAATACACATCTCAGGTAGACGATTTAATGTGGACTTTGGATACTCTAACATTATTGGACTGTGTTTTATTTCTCTGGCAGTAACCATGATTCTGTATAGACGTTAATGTTCATCATACGCTTATTGAGCATTTGAGGCATTTGTTGTTAACTTTCTCTTGAAAAGAAAAATTGAAAAATTATATAATTTATATCTTAATAAAAAATCATATCTTACTTTACCACTTCCGATAATTAGCAATTACCACTCATAAATTGATTTAAACACTGTAACTTAAAAAAATATTGTATAAATTGTGTATATCGATGAGAAAAATACAATTATTTTAGGTGAAATTTATATACAGTTATTCATTTTATTATTGTAAAACAAAAGGTTTTTGCTATCCACAATTTTACACGATGTCTAAAAATACATACAGGTTGTGTCAGGAGGAATCTGCCATACTGCACAAGCTTATTCCTCTCACCAAAATAATGTAAAAAGTTCATGTAATCGACAATTTTACTTGATGTCTAAAAACATACACAGGATGATTCAGGAGGAATCTGCCATACTTGCCAAGCTTATTCCTCTCACCAAAATAATGTAAAAAGTTCATGTAATCGACAATTTTACATGATGTCTAGAAACATACACAGGATGATTCACGAGGAATCTGCCATACTGCACAAGCTTATTCTTCTCACCAAAATAATGTAAAAAGTTCATGTAATCGACAATTTTACAGATATCTAGAAACATACACAGGATGATTCAGGAGGAATCTGCCATACTGCAGAAGCTTATTCTTCTCACCAAAATAATGTAAAAAGTTCATGTAATCGGCAATTTTACATGATGTCTAGAAACATACACAGGATGATTCAGGAGGAATCTGCCATACTACACAAGCTTATTCTTCTCAACAAAATAATGTAAAAAGTTCATGTAATCGACAATTTTACATGTTGTCTAGAAACTTACACAGGATGATTCAGGAGGAATCTGCCATACTGCACAAGCTTATTCCTCTCACCAAACTAATGTAAAAAGTTCATGTAATCGACAATTTTACATGATGTCTAGAAACATACACAGGATGAATCACAAGGAATCTGCCATACTGCACAAGCTTATTCCTCTCACCAAACTAATGTAAAAAGTTCATGTAATCGACAATTTTACATGATGTCTAGAAAGATACACAGGATGATTCAGGAGGAATCTGCCATACTGCACAAGCTTATTCTTCTCACCAAAATAATGTAAAAAGTTCATGTAATCGACAAATTTACATGATTTCTAGAAACATAAACAGGATGATTCAGGAAGAATTTGCCATACTGCACAAGCTTATTCCTCTCACCAAAATAATGTAAAAAGTTTATGTAATCGACAATTTTACATGATGTCTAGAAACATACACAGGATGATTCAGGAGGAATCTGCCATACTGCACAAGCTTATTCCTCTCACCAAAATAATGTAAAAAGTTCATGTAATCGACAATTTTACATGATGTCAAGAAACATACACAGGATGATTCAGGAGGAATCTGCCATACTGCACAAGCTTATTCGTCTCACCAAAATAATGTAAAAAGTTCATGTAATCGTTAAATTTACATGATGTCTAGAAACATAAACAGGATGATTCAGGAGGAATCTGCCATACTTGCCAAGCTTTTTCCTCTCACCAAAATAATGTAAAAAGTTCATATAGCCTAATCGACAATTTTACATGATGTCTAGAAACATTCACAGGATGATTCAGGAGGAATCTGCCATACTGCACAAGCTTATTCCTCTCACCAAAATAATGTAAAAAGGTCATGTAATAGACAATTTTACATGATGTCTAGAAACATGCACAGGATGATTCAGGAGGAATCTGCCATACTACACAAGCTTATTCTTCTCAACAAAATAATGTAAAAAGTTCATGTAATCGACAATTTTACATGATATCTAGAAACATACACAGGATGATTCAGGAGGAATATGCCATACTGCAGAAGCTTATTCTTCTCACCAAAATAATGTAAAAAGTTCATGTAATCGGCAATTTTACATGATGTCTAGAAACATACACAGGATGATTCAGGAGGAACCTGCCATACTGCACAAGTTTATTCTTTTCACCAAAATAATGTAAAAAGTTCATGTAATCGACAATTTTACATGTTGTCTAGAAACTTACACAGGATGATTCAGGAGGAATCTGCCATACTGCACAAGCTTATTCTTCTCACCAAAATAATGTAAAAAGTTCATGTAATCGACAATTTTACATGTTGTCTAGAAACTTACACAGGATGATTCATGAGGAATCTGCCATACTGCACAAGCTTATTCCTCTCACCAAACTAATGTAAAAAGTTCATGTAATCGACAATTTTACATGATGTCTAGAAACATAAACAGGATGATTCAGGAGGAATCTGCCATACTGCACAAGCTTATTCTTCTCACCAAAATAATGTAAAAAGTTCATGTAATCGACAATTTTACATGTTGTCTAGAAACTTACACAGGATGATTCAGGAGGAATCTGCCATACTGCACAAGCTTATTCCTCTCACCAAACTAATGTAAAAAGTTTATGTAATCGACAATTTTACATGATGTCTAGAAAGATACACAGGATGATTCAGGAGGAATCTGCCATACTGCACAAGCTTATTCTTCTCACCAAAATAATGTAAAAAGTTCATGTAATCGACAAATTTACATGATGTCTAGAAACATACACAGGATGATTCATTAGGAATCTGGCATACTGCACAAGCTGATTCCTCTCACCAAAATAATGTAAAAAGTTCATGTAATCGACAATTTTAAATGATGTCTAGAAACATACACAGGATGATTCCTTAGGAATCTGCCATACTGCACAAGCTGATTCCTCTCACCAAAATAATGTAAAAAGTTCATGTAATCGACAATTTTACATGATGTCTAGAAAAATACACAGGATGATTCAGGAGGAATCTGCCATACTACACAAGCTTGCTCTTCTCACCAAAATAATGTAAAAAGTTCATATAATCGACAATTTTACATGATGTCTAGAAACATACACAGGATGATTCAGGAGGAATCTGCCATACTGCACAAGCTTATTCTTCTCACCAAAATAATGTAAAAAGTTTATGTAATCGACAATTTTACATGATGTCTAGAAACATACACAGGATGATTCAGGATTAATCTGTGATACTGCACAAGCTTATTCTTCTCACCAAAATATAGTAAAAAGTTCATGTAATCGACAATATTATATGATGTCTAGAAACATACACAGGATGATTCATTAGGAATCTGCCATACTGCACAAACTTATTCTTCTCACCAAAATAATGTAAAAAGTTCATGTAATCGACAATTTTACATGATGTCTAGAAACATACACAGGATGATTCAGGAGGAATCTGCCATACTGCACAAGCTTATTCCTCTCACCAAAATAATGTAAAAAGTTCATGTAATCGACAATTTTACATGATGTCTAGAAACATACACAGGATGATTCAGGAGGAATCTGCCATACTGCACAAGCTTATTCCTCTCACCAAAATAATGTAAAAAGTTCATGTAATCGACAATTTTACATGATGTCTAGAAACATACACAGGATGAATCACAAGGAATCTGCCATACTGCAGAAGCTTATTCCTCTCACCAAAATAATGTAAAAAGTTCATGTAATCGACAATTTTACATGATGTCTAGAAACACACACAGGATGATTCAGGAGGAATCTGCCATACTGCACAAGCTTATTCTTCTCACCAAAATAATGTAAAAAGTTCATGTAATCGACAAATTTACATGATGTCTAGAAACATACACAGGATGATTCATTAGGAATCTGCCATACTGCACAAGCTGATTCCTCTCACCAAAATAATGTAAAAAGTTCATGTAATCGACAATTTTACATAATGTCTAGAAAAATACACAGGATGATTCAGGAGGAATCTGCCATACTGCACAAGCTAATTCTTCTCACCAAAATAATGTAAAAAGTTCATATAATCGACAATTTTACATGATTTCTAGAAACATAAACAGGATGATTCAGGAAGAATCTGCCATACTGCACAAGCTTATTCCTCTCACCAAAATAATGTAAAAAGTTCATGTAATCGACAATTTTACATGATGTCTAGAAACATACACAGGATGATTCAGGAGGAATTTGCCATACTGCACAAGCTTATTCCTCTCACCAAAATAATGTAAAAAGTTCATGTAATCGACAATTTTACATGATGTCTAGAAACATACACAGGATGATTCAGGAGGAATCTGCCATACTGCACAAGCTTATTCGTCTCACCAAAATAATGTAAAAAGTTCATGTAATCGACAAATTTACATGATGTCTAGAAACATAAACAGGATGATTCAGGAGGAATCTGCCATACTTGCCAAGCTTTTTCCTCTCACCAAAATAATGTAAAAAGTTCATATAGCCTAATCGACAATTTTACATGATGTCTAGAAACATTCACAGGATGATTCAGGAGGAATCTGCCATACTGCACAAGCTTATTCCTCTCACCAAAATAATGTAAAAAGTTCATGTAATCGACAATTTTACATGATGTCTAGAAACATGCATAGGATGATTCAGGAGGAATCTGCCATACTGCACAAGCCTATTCCTCTCACCAAAATAATGTAAAAAGTTCATGTAATCGACAATTTTACATGATATCTAGAAACATACACAGGATGATTCAGGAGGAATATGCCATACTGCAGAAGCTTATTCTTCTCACCAAAATAATGTAAAAAGTTCATGTAATCGGCAATTTTACATGATGTCTAGAAACATACACAGGATGATTCAGGAGGAATCTGCCATACTGCACAAGTTTATTCTTTTCACCAAAATAATGTAAATAGTTCATGTAATCGACAATTTTACATGTTGTCTAGAAACATGCATAGGATGATTCAGGAGGAATCTGCCATACTGCACAAGCCTATTCCTCTCACCAAAATAATGTAAAAAGTTCATGTAATCGACAATTTTACATGTTGTCTAGAAACATAAACAGGATGATTCAGGAGGAATCTGCCATACTGCACAAGCTTATTCTTCTCACCAAAATAATGTAAAAAGTTCATGTAATCGACAATTTTACATGTTGTCTAGAAACTTAAACAGGATGATTCAGGAGGAATCTGCCATACTGCACAAGCTTATTCCTCTCACCAAACTAATGTAAAAAGTTCATGTAATCGACAATTTTACATGATGTCTAGAAAAATACACAGGATGATTCAGGAGGAATCTGCCATACTACACAAGCTAATTCTTCTCACCAAAATAATGTAAAAAGTTCATATAATCGACAATTTTACATGATGTCTAGAAACATACACAGGATGATTCAGGAGGAATCTGCCATACTGCACAAGCTTATTCTTCTCACCAAAATAATGTAAAAAGTTTATGTAATCGACAATTTTACATGATGTCTAGAAACATACACAGGATGATTCAGGATTAATCTGCCATACTGCACAAGCTTATTCTTCTCACCAAAATATAGTAAAAAGTTCATGTAATCGACAATATTATATGATGTCTAGAAACATACACAGGATGATTCATTAGGAATCTGCCATACTGCACAAACTTATTCTTCTCACCAAAATAATGTAAAAAGTTCATGTAATCGACAATTTTACATGATGTCTAGAAACATACACAGGATGATTCAGGAGGAATCTGCCATACTGCACAAGCCTATTCTTCTCACCAAAATAATGTAAAAAGTTCATGTAATCGACAATTTTACATGATGTCTAGAAACATACACAGGATGATTCATTAGGAATCTGCCATACTGCACAAGGTGATTCCTCTCACCAAAATAATGTAAAAAGTTCATGTAATCGACAATTTTACATAATGTCTAGAAAAATACACAGGATGATTCAGGAGGAATCTGCCATACTGCACAAGCTAATTCTTCTCACCAAAATAATGTAAAAAGTTCATATATTCGACAATTTTACATGCTGTCTAGAAACATACACAGGATGATTCAGGAGGAATCCGCCATACTGCACAAGCTTATTCTTCTCACCAAAATAATGTAAGAAGTTCATGTAATCGACAATTTTACGTGATGTCTAGAAACATACACAGGATGAATCACAAGGAATCTGCCATACTGCAGAAGCTTATTCTTCTCACCAAAATAATGTAAAAAGTTCATGTAATCGGCAATTTTACATGATGTCTACAAACATACACAGGATGATTCAGGATTAATCTGCCATACTGCACAAGCTTATTCTTCTCACCAAAATATAGTAAAAAGTTCATGTAATCGACAATATTACATGATGTCTAGAAACATAGACAGGATGATACATTAGGAATCTGCCATACTGCACAAACTTATTCTTCTCACCAAAATAATGTAAAAAGTTCATGTAATCGACAATTTTACATGATGTCTAGAAACATACACAGGATGATTCAGGAGGAATCTGCCATACTGCACAAGCTTATTCCTCTCACCAAAATAATGTAAAAAGTTCATGTAATCGACAATTTTAAATGATGTCTAGAAACATACACAGGATGATTCAGGAGGAATCTGCCATACTGCACAAGCTTATTCCTCTCACCAAACTAATGTAAAAAGTTCATGTAATCGACAATTTTACATGATGTCTAGAAACATACACAGGATGATTCAGGAGGAATCTGCCATACTGCAGAAGCTTATTCTTCTCACCAAAATAATGTAAAAAGTTCATGTAATCGACAAATTTACATGATGTCTAGAAACATATACAGGATGATTCAGGAGGAATCTGCCATACTGCACAAGCTTATTCCTCTCACGAAAATAATGTAAAAAGTTCATGTAATCGACAATTTTAAATGATGTCTAGAAACATACACAGGATGATTCATTAGGAATCTGCCATACTGCACAAGGTGATTCCTCTCACCAAAATAATGTAAAAAGTTCATGTAATCGACAATTTTACATAATGTCTAGAAAAATACACAGGATGATTCAGGAGGAATCTGCCATACTGCACAAGCTAATTCTTCTCACCAAAATAATGTAAAAAGTTCATATATTCGACAATTTTACATGCTGTCTAGAAACATACACAGGATGATTCAGGAGGAATCCGCCATACTGCACAAGCTTATTCTTCTCACCAAAATAATGTAAAAAGTTCATGTAATCGACAATTTTACGTGATGTCTAGAAACATACACAGGATGAATCACAAGGAATCTGCCATACTGCAGAAGCTTATTCTTCTCACCAAAATAATGTAAAAAGTTCATGTAATCGGCAATTTTACATGATGTCTACAAACATACACAGGATGATTCAGGATTAATCTGCCATACTGCACAAGCTTATTCTTCTCACCAAAATATAGTAAAAAGTTCATGTAATCGACAATATTACATGATGTCTAGAAACATAGACAGGATGATACATTAGGAATCTGCCATACTGCACAAACTTATTCTTCTCACCAAAATAATGTAAAAAGTTCATGTAATCGACAATTTTACATGATGTCTAGAAACATACACAGGATGATTCAGGAGGAATCTGCCATACTGCACAAGCTTATTCCTCTCACCAAAATAATGTAAAAAGTTCATGTAATCGACAATTTTAAATGATGTCTAGAAACATACACAGGATGATTCAGGAGGAATCTGCCATACTGCACAAGCTTATTCCTCTCACCAAACTAATGTAAAAAGTTCATGTAATCGACAATTTTACATGATGTCTAGAAACATACACAGGATGATTCAGGAGGAATCTGCCATACTGCAGAAGCTTATTCTTCTCACCAAAATAATGTAAAAAGTTCATGTAATCGACAAATTTACATGATGTCTAGAAACATATACAGGATGATTCAGGAGGAATCTGCCATACTGCACAAGCTTATTCCTCTCACGAAAATAATGTAAAAAGTTCATGTAATCGACAATTTTAAATGATGTCTAGAAACATACACAGGATGATTCATTAGGAATCTGCCATACTGCACAAGCTGATTCCTCTCACCAAAATAATGTAAAAAGTTCATGTAATCGACAATTTTACATGATGTCTAGAAAAATACACAGGATGATTCAGGAGGAATCTGCCATACTGCACAAGCTAATTCTTCTCACCAAAATAATGTAAAAAGTTCATATAATCGACAATTTTACATGATGTCTAGAAACATACACAGGATGATTCAGGAGGAATCTGCCATACTGCACAAGCTTATTCTTCTCACCAAAATAATGTAAAAAGTTTATGTAATCGACAATTTTACATGATGTCTAGAAACATACACAGGATGATTCAGGATTAATCTGCCATACTGCACAAGCTTATTCTTCTCACCAAAATATAGTAAAAATTTCATGTAATCGACAATATTATATGATGTCTAGAAACATACACAGGATGATTCATTAGGAATCTGCCATACTGCACAAACTTATTCTTCTCACCAAAATAATGTAAAAAGTTCATGTAATCGACAATTTTACATGATGTCTAGAAACATACACAGGATGATTCAGGAGGAATCTGCCATACTGCACAAGCCTATTCTTCTCACCAATATAATGTAAAAAGTTCATGTAATCGACAATTTTACATGATGTCTAGAAACATACACAGGATGATTCATTAGGAATCTGCCATACTGCACAAGCTTATTCCTCTCACCAAAATAATGTAAAAAGTTCATGTAATCGACAATTTTACATGATGTCTAGAAACATACACAGGATGATTCAGGAGGAATCTGCCATACTGCACAAGCTTATTCCTCTCACCAAAATAATGTAAAAAGTTCATGTAATCGACAATTTTACATGATGTCTAGAAACATACACAGGATGATTCAGGAGGAATCTGCCATACTTGCCAAGCTTATTCCTCTCACCAAAATAATGTTCTTATAAACATGGGACCGGAAATTCATAGTTGGCGAGTTATACAGACTCAAAGATTTTCCCTGAAATTCAGCTCCCCCAGTGAAATTAAATCACTCTGAAATTTTTGGGGCATTCGTTAAATTTGATACTTAGATTCGTTTTATGTAAAATGAGCTGACTAATCGTAAAAAACCTGTCCCAGAACTCTATATTCAATAGCTCACGAGCGAATCAGAGTATCGCAAAAAAAAGTAAAGATCGAAAGACGATTTTTTGCGTTTGAACTACAATAACTGCATTAAATTGCATATAAACAAAGAAAAGCGTTCAATGAAATTTTTAGAGACTTTCATTCTCAAAACAATAATCTAAATAAAGCCACAAAAGCCGGAATAAAACCGGAATAGTTTTCCTTTATTATCAATTTTACTAAGGAACACACAAAACTAAAAATTATGAAAATCACACAATGCTAACGAAGTACATGATATACAGCATACATGATGATAAAATGTAAGCCATTGCATTTCAAAACAATTTTATTACAAATCGAAAATTTATTTATATAATCTACAGTATTAATCATAAAACTACTTAATCAACTTAGGGCCTACATTGATAACAGTATTACTGCTCAAAATGTTCATCTTCATTGTTAATACACATCTCAGATAGACGATTTAATGTGGACTTTGGATACTCTAACATTATTGGACTGTGTTTTATTTCTCTGGCAGTAACCATGATTCTGTATAGACGTTAATGTTCATCATACGCTTATTGAGCATTTGAGGGATTTGTTGTTAACTTTCTCTTGAAAAGAAAAATTGAAAAATTATATAATTTATATCTTAATAAAAAATCATATCTTACTTTACCACTTCCGATAATTAGCAATTACCACTCATAAATTGATTTAAACACTGTAACGTAAAAAAATATTGTATAAATTGTGTATATAGATGAGAAAAATACAATTATTTTAGGTGAAATTTATATACAGTTATTCATTTTATTATTGTAAAACAAAGGGTTTTTGCTATCCACAATTTTACACGATGTCTAAAAATACATACACGTTGTGTCAGGAGGAATCTGCCATACTGCACAAGCTTATTCCTCTCACCAAAATAATGTAAAAAGTTCATGTAATCGAAAATTTTACATGATGTCTAGAAACATATACAGGATGATTCATTAGGAATCTGCCATACTGTACAAGCTTATTCCTCTCACCAAAATAATGTAAAAAGTTCATATAATTGAAAATTTTACATGATGTCTAGAAACATATACAGGATGATTCAGGAGGAATCTGCCATACTGCACAAGCTTATTCCTCTCACCAAAATAATGTAAAAAGTTCATATAATTGACAATTTTACATGATGTCTAGAAACATATACAGGATGATTCAGGAGGAATCTGCCATACTGCACAAGCTTATTCCTCTCACCAAAATAATGTAAAAAGTTCATATAATTGTCAATTTTACATGATGTCTAGAAACATATACAGGATGATTCAGGAGGAATCTGCCATACTGCACAAGCTTATTCCTCTCACCAAAATAATGTAAAAAGTTCATATAATTGACAATTTTACATGATGTCTAGAAACATATACAGGATGATTCAGGAGGAATCTGCCATACTGCACAAGCTTATTCCTCTCACCAAAATAATGTAAAAAGTTCATATAATTGACAATTTTACATGATGTCTAGAAACATATACAGGATGATTCAGGAGGAATCTGCCATACTGCACAAGCTTATTCCTCTCACCAAAATAATGTAAAAAGTTCATATAATTGACAATTTTACATGATGTCTAGAAACATATACAGGATGATTCAGGAGGAATCTGCCATACTGCACAAGCTTATTCCTCTCACCAAAATAATGTAAAAAGTTCATATAATTGACAATTTTAAATGATGTCTAAAAACATATACAGGATGATTTAGGAGGAATCTGCCATACTGCACAAGCTTATTCCTCTCACCAAAATAATGTAAAAAGTTCATATAATTGACAATTTTACATGATGTCTAGAAACATATACAGGATGATTCAGGAGGAATCTGCCATACTGCACAAGCTTATTCCTCTCACCAAAATAATGTAAAGAGTTCATATAATTGACAATTTTACATGATGTCTAGAAACATATACAGGATGATTCAGGAGGAATCTGCCATACTGCACAAGCTTATTCCTCTCACCAAAATAATGTAAAAAGTTCATATAATTGACAATTTTACATGATGCCTAGAAACATATACAGGATGATTCAGGAGGAATCTGCCATACTGCACAAGCTTATTCCTCTCACCAAAATAATGTAAAAAGTTCATATAATTGACAATTTTACATGATGTCTAGAAACATATACATGATGATTCAGGAGGAATCTGCCATACTGCACAAGCTTATTCCTCTCACCAAAATAATGTAAAAAGTTCATATAATTGACAATTTTACATGATGTCTAGAAACGTACACAGGATGATTCAGGAGGAATCTGCCATACTGCACAAGCTTATTCCTCTCACCAAAATAATGTAAAAAGTTCATATAATTGACAATTTTACATGATGTCTAGAAACATATACAGGATGATTCAGGAGGAATCTGCCATACTGCACAAGCTTATTCCTCTCACCAAAATAATGTAAAAAGTTCATATAATTGACAATTTTACATGATGTCTAGAAACATATACAGGATGATTCAGGAGGAATCTGCCATACTGCACAAGCTTATTCCTCTCACCAAAATAATGTACAAAGTTCATATAATTGACAATTTTACATGATGTCTAGAAACATATACAGGATGATTCAGGAGGAATCTGCCATACTGCACAAGCTTATTCCTCTCACCAAAATAATGTAAAAAGTTCATATAATTGACAATTTTACATGATGTCTAGAAACATATACAGGATGATTCAGGAGGAATCTGCCATACTGCACAAGCTTATTCCTCTCACCAAAATAATGTAAAAAGTTCATATAATTGACAATTTTACATGATGTCTAGAAACATATACAGGATGATTCAGGAGGAATCTGCCATACTGCACAAGCTTATTCCTCTCACCAAAATAATGTAAAAAGTTCATATAATTGACAATTTTACATGATGTCTAGAAACATATACAGGATGATTCAGGAGGAATCTGCCATACTGCACAAGCTTACTCCTCTCACCAAAATAATGTAAAAAGTTCATATAATTGACAATTTTACATGATGTCTAGAAACATATACAGGATGATTCAGGAGGAATCTGCCATACTGCACAAGCTTATTCCTCTCACCAAAATAATGTAAAAAGTTCATATAATTGACAATTTTACATGATGTCTAGAAACATATACAGGATGATTCAGGAGGAATCTGCCATACTGCACAAGCTTATTCCTCTCACCAAAATAATGTAAAAAGTTCATATAATTGACAATTTTACATGATGTCTAGAAACATATACAGGATGATTCAGGAGGAATCTGCCATACTGCACAAGCTTATTCCTCTCACCAAAATAATGTAAAAAGTTCATGTAATCGACAATTTTACATGATGTCTAGAAACATATACAGGATGATTCATTAGGAATCTGCCATACTGCACAAGCTTATTCCTCTCACCAAAATAATGTAAAAAGTTCATATAATTGACAATTTTACATGATGTCTAGAAACATATACAGGATGATTCAGGAGGAATCTGCCATACTGCACAAGCTTATTCCTCTCACCAAAATAATGTAAAAAGTTCATGTAATCGACAATTTTACATGATGTCTAGAAACATACACAGGATGATTCAGGAGGAATCTGCCATACTGCACAAGCTTATTCTTCTCACCAAAATAATGTAAAAAGTTCATGTAATCGACAAATTTACATGATGTCTAGAAACATAAACAGTATGATTCAGGAGGAATCTGCCATACTGCAGAAGCTTATTCCTCTAACCAAAATAATGTAAAAAGTTCATGTAATCGACAATTTTAAATGATGTCTAGAAACATACACAGGATGATTCATTAGGAATCTGCCATACTGCACAAGCTGATTCCTCTCACCAAAATAATGTAAAAAGTTCATGTAATCGACAATTTTACATGATGTCTAGAAACATACATAGGATGAATCACAAGGAATCTGCCATACTGCAGAAGCTTATTCTTCTCACCAAAATAATGTAAAAAGTTCATATAATCGGCAATTTTACATGATGTCTACAAACATACACAGGATAATTCAGGAGGAATCTGCCATACTGCACAAGCTTATTCTTCTCAGCAAAATAATGTAAAAAGTTCATGTAATAGACACTTTTACATGATGTCTAGAAACATACACAGGATGATTCAGGATTAATCTGCCATACTGCACAAGCTTATTCTTCTCACCAAAATATAGTAAAAAGTTCATGTAATCGACAATATTACATGATGCCTAGAAACATACACAGGATGATTCATTAGGAATCTGCCATACTGCACAAACCTATTCTTCTCACCAAAATAATGTAAAAAGTTCATGTAATCGACAATTTTACATGATGTCTAGAAACATACACAGGATGATTCAGGAGGAATCTGCCATACTGCACAAGCTTATTTCTCTCACCAAAATAATGTAAAAAGTTTATGTAATCGACAATTTTACATGATGTCTAGAAACATACACAGGATGATTCAGGAGGAATCTGCCATACTGAACAAGCTTATTCCTCTCACCAAAATAATGTAAAAAGTTCATATAATTGACAATTTTACATGATGTCTAGAAACATATACAGGATGATTCAGGAGGAATCTGCCATACTGCACAAGCTTATTCCTCTCACCAAAATAATGTAAAAAGTTCATATAATTGACAATTTTACATGATGTCTAGAAACATATACAGGATGATTCAGGAGGAATCTGCCATACTGCACAAGCTTATTCCTCTCACCAAAATAATGTAAAAAGTTCATATAATTGACAATTTTACATGATGTCTAGAAACATATACAGGATGATTCAGGAGGAATCTGCCATACTGCACAAGCTTATTCCTCTCACCAAAATAATGTAAAAAGTTCATATAATTGACAATTTTACATGATGTCTAGAAACATATACAGGATGATTCAGGAGGAATCTGCCATACTGCACAAGCTTATTCCTCTCACCAAAATAATGTAAAAAGTTCATATAATTGACAATTTTACATGATGTCTAGAAACATATACAGGATGATTCAGGAGGAATCTGCCATACTGCACAAGCTTATTCCTCTCACCAAAATAATGTAAAAAGTTCATATAATTGACAATTTTACATGATGTCTAGAAACATATACAGGATGATTCAGGAGGAATCTGCCATACTGCACAAGCTTATTCCTCTCACCAAAATAATGTAAAAAGTTCATATAATTGACAATTTTACATGATGTCTAGAAACATATACAGGATGATTCAGGAGGAATCTGCCATACTGCACAAGCTTATTCCTCTCACCAAAATAATGTAAAAAGTTCATATAATTGACAATTTTACATGATGTCTAGAAACATATACAGGATGATTCAGGAGGAATCTGCCATACTGCACATGCTTATTCCTCTCACCAAAATATAGTAAAAAGTTCATATAATTGACAATTTTACATGATGTCTACAAACATATACAGGATGATTCAGGAGGAATCTGCCATACTGCACAAGCTTATTCCTCTCACCAAAATAATGTAAAAAGTTCATATAATTGACAATTTTACATGATGTCTAGAAACATATACAGGATGATTCAGGAGGAATCTGCCATACTGCACAAGCTTATTCCTCTCACCAAAATAATGTAAAAAGTTCATATAATTGACAATTTTACATGATGTCTAGAAACATATACAGGATGATTCAGGAGGAATCTGCCATACTGCACAAGCTTATTCCTCTCACCAAAATAATGTAAAAAGTTCATATAATTGACAATTTTACATGATGTCTAAAAACATATACAGGATGATTCAGGAGGAATCTGCCATACTGCACATGCTTATTCCTCTCACCAAATAATTGTAAAAAGTTCATATAATTGACAATTTTACATGATGTCTAGAAACATATACATGATGATTCAGGAGGAATCTGCCATACTGCACAAGCTTATTCCTCTCACCAAAATAATGTAAAAAGTTCATATAATTGACAATTTTACATGATGTCTAGAAACGTATACAGGATGATTCAGGAGGAATCTGCCATACTGCACAAGCTTATTCCTCTCACCAAAATAATGTAAAAAGTTCATATAATTGACAATTTTACATGATGTCTAGAAACATATACAGGATGATTCAGGAATAATCTGCCATACTGCACAAGCTTATTCCTCTCACCAAAATAATGTAAAAAGTTCATATAATTGACAATTTTACATGATGTCTAGAAACATATACAGGATGATTCAGGAGGAATCTGCCATACTGCACAAGCTTATTCCTCTCACCAAAATAATGTAAAAAGTTCATATAATTGACAATTTTACATGATGTCTAGAAACATATACAGGATGATTCAGGAGGAATCTGCCATACTGCACAAGCTTATTCCTCTCACCAAAATAATGTAAAAAGTTCATATAATTGACAATTTTACATGATGTCTAGAAACATATACAGGATGATTCAGGAGGAATCTGCCATACTGCACAAGCTTATTCCTCTCACCAAAATAATGTAAAAAGTTCATATAATTGACCATTTTACATGATGTCTAGAAACATATACATGATGATTCAGGAGGAATCTGCCATACTGCACAAGCTTATTCCTCTCACCAAAATAATGTAAAAAGTTCATATAATTGACAATTTTACATGATGTCTAGAAACATATACAGGATGATTCAGGAGGAATCTGCCATACTGCACAAGCTTATTCCTCTCACCAAAATAATGTAAAAAGTTCATATAATTGACCATTTTACATGATGTCTAGAAACATATACAGGATGATTCAGGAGGAATCTGCCATACTGCACAAGCTTATTCCTCTCACCAAAATAATGTAAAAAGTTCATATAATTGACAATTTTACATGATGTCTAGAAACATATACAGGATGATTCAGGAGGAATCTGCCATACTGCACAAGCTTATTCCTCTCACCAAAATAATGTAAAAAGTTCATATAATTGACAATTTTACATGATGTCTAGAAACATATACAGGATGATTCAGGAGGAATCTGCCATACTGCACAAGCTTATTCCTCTCACCAAAATAATGTAAAAAGTTCATATAATTGACAATTTTACATGATGTCTAGAAACATATACAGGATGATTCAGGAGGAATCTGCCATACTGCACATGCTTATTCCTCTCACCAAAATAATGTAAAAAGTTCATATAATTGACAATTTTACATGATGTCTAGAAACATATACAGGATGATTCAGGAGGAATCTGCCATACTGCACAAGCTTATTCCTCTCACCAAAATAATGTAAAAAGTTCATATAATTGACAATTTTACATGATGTCTAGAAACATATACAGGATGATTCAGGAGGAATCTGCCATACTGCACAAGCTTATTCCTCTCACCAAAATAATGTAAAAAGTTCATATAATTGACAATTTTACATGATGTCTAGAAACATATACAGGATGATTCAGGAGGAATCTGCCATACTGCACAAGCTTATTCCTCTCACCAAAATAATGTAAAAAGTTCATATAATTGACAATTTTACATGATGCCTAGAAACATATACAGGATGATTCAGGAGGAATCTGCCATACTGCACAAGCTTATTCCTCTCACCAAAATAATGTAAAAAGTTCATATAATTGACAATTTTACATGATGTCTAGAAACATATACATGATGATTCAGGAGGAATCTGCCATACTGCACAAGCTTATTCCTCTCACCAAAATAATGTAAAAAGTTCATATAATTGACAATTTTACATGATGTCTAGAAACGTATACAGGATGATTCAGGAGGAATCTGCCATACTGCACAAGCTTATTCCTCTCACCAAAATAATGTAAAAAGTTCATATAATTGACAATTTTACATGATGTCTAGAAACATATACAGGATGATTCAGGAGGAATCTGCCATACTGCACAAGCTTATTCCTCTCACCAAAATAATGTAAAAAGTTCATATAATTGACAATTTTACATGATGTCTAGAAACATATACAGGATGATTCAGGAGGAATCTTCCATACTGCACAAGCTTATTCCTCTCACCAAAATAATGTAAAAAGTTCATATAATTGACAATTTTACATGATGTCTAGAAACATATACAGGATGATTCAGGAGGAATCTGCCATACTGCACAAGCTTATTCCTCTCACCAAAATAATGTATAAAGTTCATATAATTGACAATTTTACATGATGTCTAGAAACATATACAGGATGATTCAGGAGGAATCTGCCATACTGCACAAGCTTATTCCTCTCACCAAAATAATGTAAAAAGTTCATATAATTGACAATTTTACATGATGTCTAGAAACGTATACAGGATGATTCAGGAGGAATCTGCCATACTGCACAAGCTTATTCCTCTCACCAAAATAATGTAAAAAGTTCATATAATTGACAATTTTACATGATGTCTAGAAACATATACAGGATGATTCAGGAGGAATCTGCCATACTGCACAAGCTTATTCCTCTCACCAAAATAATGTAAAAAGTTCATATAATTGACAATTTTACATGATGTCTAGAAACATATACAGGATGATTCAGGAGGAATCTGCCATACTGCACAAGCTTATTCCTCTCACCAAAATAATGTAAAAAGTTCATGTAATCGACAATTTTACATGATGTCTAGAAACATATACAGGATGATTCAGGAGGAATCTGCCATACTGCACAAGCTTATTCCTCTCACCAAAATAATGTAAAAAGTTCATATAATTGACAATTTTACATGATGTCTAGAAACATATACAGGATGATTCAGGAGGAATCTGCCATACTGCACAAGCTTATTCCTCTCACCAAAATAATGTAAAAAGTTCATGTAATCGACAATTTTACATGATGTCTAGAAACATACACAGGATGATTCAGGAGGAATCTGCCATACTGCACAAGCTTATTCTTCTCACCAAAATAATGTAAAAAGTTCATGTAATCGACAAATTTACATGATGTCTAGAAACATAAACAGTATGATTCAGGAGGAATCTGCCATACTGCAGAAGCTTATTCCTCTCACCAAAATAATGTAAAAAGTTCATGTAATCGACAATTTTAAATGATGTCTAGAAACATACACAGGATGATTCATTAGGAATCTGCCATACTGCACAAGCTGATTCCTCTCACCAAAATAATGTAAAAAGTTCATGTAATCGACAATTTTACATGATGTCTAGAAACATACACAGGATGAATCACAAGGAATCTGCCATACTGCAGAAGCTTATTCTTCTCACCAAAATAATGTAAAAAGTTCATATAATCGGCAATTTTACATGATGTCTACAAACATACACAGGATAATTCAGGAGGAATCTGCCATACTGCACAAGCTTATTCTTCTCAGCAAAATAATGTAAAAAGTTCATGTAATAGACAATTTTACATGATGTCTAGAAACATACACAGGATGATTCAGGAGGAATCTGCCATACTGCACAAGCTTATTCTTCTCAGCAATATAATGTAAAAAGTTCATGTAATAGACAATTTTACATGATGTCTAGAAACATACACAGGATGATTCAGGATTAATCTGCCATACTGCACAAGCTTATTCTTCTCACCAAAATATAGTAAAAAGTTCATGTAATCGACAATATTACATGATGTCTAGAAACATACACAGGATGATTCATTAGGAACCTGCCATACTGCACAAACCTATTCTTCTCACCAAAATAATGTAAAAAGTTCATGTAATCGACAATTTTACATGATGTCTAGAAACATACACAGGATGATTCAGGAGGAATCTGCCATACTGCACAAGCTTATTCCTCTCACCAAAATAATGTAAAAAGTTCATGTAATCGACAATTTTAAATGATGTCTAGAAACATACACAGGATGATTCATTAGGAATCTACCATACTGCACAAACTTATCCCTCTCACCAAAATAATGTAAAAAGTTCATGTAATCGACAATTTTACATGATGTCTAGAAACATACACAGGACGATTCAGGAGGAATCTGCCATACTTGCCAAACTTATTCCTCTCACCAAAATAATGTAAAAAGTTCATATAGCCTAATCGACAATTTTACATGATGTCTAGAAACATTCACAGGATGATTCAGGAGGAATCTGCCATACTGCACAAGCTTATTTGTCTCACCAAAATAATGTAAAAAGTTCATGTAATCGACAATTTTACATGATGTCTAGAAACATACACAGGATGATTCAGGAGGAATCGTCCATAAAGCACAAACCTATTCCTCTCACCAAAATAATGTAAAACGTACATGTAATCGACAATTTTACATGTTGCCTAGAAACTTACACAGGATGATTCAGGAGGAATCTGCCACACTGCACAAGCTTATTCCTCTCACCAAACTATTGTAAAAAGTTCATGTAATCGACAATTTTACATGCTGTCTAGAAACATACACAGGATGAATCACAAGGAATCTGCCATACTGCAGAAGCTTATTCCTCTCACCAAAATAATGTAAAAAGTTCATGTAATCGACAATTTTACATGATGTCTAGAAACATACACAGGATGATTCCGGAGGAATCTGCCATACTGCACAAGCTTATTCTTCTCACCAAAATAATGTAAAAAGTTCATGTAATCGACAATTTTACATGTTGTCCTGAAACATACACAGGATGATTCAGGAGGAATCTGCCATACTGCACAAGCTTATTCTTCTCACCAAAATAATGTAAAAAGTTCATGTAATCGACAAATTTACATGATGTCTAGAAACATAAACAGGATGATTCAGGAGGAATCTGCCATACTGCACAAGCTTATTCCTCTCACCAAAATAATGTAAAAAGTTCATGTAATCGACAATTTTAAATGATGTCTAGAAACATACACAGGATGATTCATTAGGAATCTACCATACTGCACAAACTTATTCCTCTCACCAAAATAATGTAAAAAGTTCATGTAATCGGCAATTTTACATGATGTCTAGAAACATACACAGGATGATTCAGGAGGAATCTGCCATACTGCACAAGCCTATTCTTCTCACCAAAATAATGTAAAAAGTTCATGTAATCGACAATTTTACATGATGTCTAGAAACATACACAGGATGATTCAGGCGGAATCTGCCATACTGCACAAGCTTATTCCTCTCACCAAAATAATGTAAAAAGTTCATGTAATCGACAATTTTACATGATGTCTAGAAACATACACAGGATGATTCAGGAGGAATCTGCCATACTGCACAAGCTTATTCCTCTCACCAAAATAATGTAAAAAGTTCATGTAATCGACAATTTTACATGATGTCTAGAAACATACACAGGATGATTCAGGAGGAATCTGCCATACTCGCCAAGCTTATTCCTCCTACCAAAATAATGTAAAAAGTTCATATAATCGACAATTTTACATGATGTCTAGAAACATACACAGGATGATTCAGGAGGAATCTGCCATACTTGCCAAGCTTATTCCTCTCACCAAAATAATGTTCTTATAAACATGGGACCGGAAATTCATAGTTGGCGAGTTATACAGACTCAAAGATTTCCCCTGAAATTCAGCTCCCCCAGTGAAATTAACTCACTCTGAAATTTGTGGGGCATTCGTTAAATTTGATACTTAGATACGTTTTATGTAAAATGAGCTGACTAATCGTAAAAAACCTGTCCCAGAACTCTATATTCAATAGCTCACGAGCGAATCAGAGTATCGCAAAAAAAGTAAAGATGGAAAGACGATTTTATGCGTTTGAACTACAATAACTGCATTAAATTGCATATAAACAAAGAAAAGCGTTCAATGAAATTTTTAGAGACTTTCATTCTCAGAACAATAATCTAAATAAAGCCACAAAAGCCGGAATAAAACCGGAATAGTTTTCCTTTATTATCAATTTTACTAAGGAACACACAAAACTAAAAATTATGAAAATCACACAATGCTAACGAAGTACATGATGTACAGCATACATGATGATAAAATGTAAGCCATTGCATTTCAAAACAATTTTATTACAAATCGAAAATTTATTTATATAATCTACAGTATTAATCATAAAACTACTTAATCAACTTGGGGCCTACATTGATAACAGTATTACTGCTCAAAATGTTCATCTTCATTGTTAATACACATCTCAGATAGACGATTTAATGTGGACTTTGGATACTCTAACATTATTGGACTGTGTTTTATTTCTCTGGCAGTAACCAAGATTCTGTATAGACGTTAATGTTCATCATACGCTTATTGAGCATTTGAGGGATTTGTTGTTAACTTTCTCTTGAAAAGAAAAATTGAAAAATTATATAATAATATATCTTAATAAAAAATCATATCTTACTTTACCACTTCCGATAATTAGCAATTCCCACTCATAAATTGATTTAAACACTGTAACGTAAAGAAATATTGTATAAATTGTGTATATAGATGAGAAAAATACAATTATTATAGGTGAAATTTATATACAGTTATTCATTTTATTATTGTAAAACAAAAGGTTTTTGCTATCCACAATTTTACACGATGTCTAAAAATACATACAGGTTGTCTCAGGAGGAATCTGCCATACTGCACAAGCTTATTCCTCTCACCAAAATAATGTAAAAAGTTCATGTAATCGAAAATTTTACATGATGTCTAGAAACATATACAGGATGATTCATTAGGAATCTGCCATACTGCACAAGCTTATTCCTCTCACCAAAATAATGTAAAAAGTTCATATAATTGAAAATTTTACATGATGTCTAGAAACATATACAGGATGATTCAGGAGGAATCTGCCATACTGCACAAGCTTATTCCTCTCACCAAAATAATGTAAAAAGTTCATGTAATCGACAATTTTACATGATGTCTAGAAACATATACAGGATGATTCATTAGGAATCTGTCATACTGCACAAGTTTATTCCTCTCACCAAAATAATGTAAAAAGTTCATATAATCGACAATTTTACATGATGTCTAGAAACATACACAGGATGATTCAGGAGGAATCTGCCATACTGCACAAGCTTATTCCCCTCACCAAAATAATGTAAAAAGTTCATATAATCGACAATTTTACATGATGTCTTGAAACATATACAGGATGATTCATTAGGAATCTGCCATACTGCACAAGCTTATTCCTCTCACCAAAATAATGTAAAAAGTTCATATAATTGACAATTTTACATGATGTCTAAAAACATACACAGGATGATTCAGGAGGAATCTGCCATACTGCACAAGCTTATTCCTCTCACCAAAATAATGTAAAAAGTTCATGTAATCGACAATTTTACATGATGTCTAGAAACATACACAGGATGATTCAGGAGGAATCTGCCTTACTGCACAAGCTAATTCTTCTCACCAAAATAATGTAAAAAGTTCATATAATCGACAATTTTACATGATGTCTAGAAACATACACAGGATGATTCAGGATTAATCTGCCATACTGCACAAGCTTATTCTTCTCACCAAAATAATGTAAAAAGTTCATGTAATCGACAATTTTACATGATGTCTAGAAACATACACAGGATTAATCACAAGGAATCTGCCATACTGCAGAAGGTTATTCCTCTCACCAAAATAATGTAAAAAGTTCATGTAATCGACAATTGTACATGATGTCTAGAAACATACACAGGATGATTCAGGAGAAATCTGCCATACTGCACAAGCTTATTCTTCTCACCAAAATAATGTAAAAAGTTCATGTAATCGACAATTTTACATGATGTCTAGAAACTTACACAGGATGATTCAGGAGGAATCTGCCATACTGCACAAGCTTATTCCTCTCACCAAACTAATGTAAAAAGTTCATGTAATCGACAATTTTACATGATATCTAGAAACATACACAGGATGATTCAGGAGGAATCTGCCATACTGCACAAGCTTATTCTTCTCACCAAAATAATGTAAAAAGTTCATGTAATCGGCAATTTTACATGATGTCTAGAAACATACACAGGATGAATCACAAGGAATCTGCCATACTGCACAAGCTTATTCCTCTCACCAAAATAATGTAAAAAGTTCATGTAATCGACAATTTTACATGATGTCTAGAAACATACACAGGATGATTCAGGAGGAATCTGCCATACTGCACAAGCTTATTCTTCTCACCAAAATATAGTAAAAAGTTCATGTAATCGACAATTTTACATGATGTCTAGAAACATACACACGATGATTCAGGAGGAATCTGCCATACTGCACAAGCTAATTCTTCTCACCAAAATAATGTAAAAAGTTCATGTAATCGACAATTTTACATGATGTCTAGAAATATACACAGGTTGAATCACAAGGAATCTGCCATACTGCAGAAGCTTATTCCTCTCACCAAAATAATGTAAAAAGTTCATGTAATCGACAATTTTACATGATGTCTAGAAACATACACAGGATGATTCAAGAGGAATCTGCCATACTGCACAAGCTTATTCTTCTCACCAAAATATAGTAAAAAGTTCATGTAATCGACAATTTTACATGATGTCTAGAAACATACACACGATGATTCAGGAGGAATCTGCCATACTGCAGAAGCTTATTCTTCTCACCAAACTAATGTAAAAAGTTCATGTAATCGACAATTTTACATGATGTCTAGGAACATAAACAGGATGATTCAGGAGGAATCTGCCATACTGCACAAGCTTATTCCTCTCACCAAAATAATGTAAAAAGTTCATGTAATCGACAATTTTACATGATGTCTAGAAACATACACACGATGAATCACAAGGAATCTGCCATACTGCAGAAGCTTATTCCTCTCACCAAAATAATGTAAAAAGTTCATGTAATCGACAATTTTACATGATGTCTAGAAACATACACAGGATGATTCAGGAGGAATCTGCCATACTGCACAAGCTTATTCTTCTCACCAAAATATAGTAAAAAGTTCATGTAATCGACAATTTTACATGATGTCTAGAAACATACACACGATGATTCAGGAGGAATCTGCCATACTGCAGAAGCTTATTCCTCTCACCAAAATAACGTAAAAAGTTCATGTAATCGACAATTTTACATGATGTCTAGAAACATACACACTATGATTCAGGAGGAATCTGCCATTCTGCAGAAGCTTATTCTTCTCACCAAAATAATGTAAAAAGTTCATGTAATCGGTAATTTTACATGATGTCTAGAAACATACACAGGATGATTCAGGAGAAATCTGCCATACTGCAGCAGCTTATTCCTCTCACCAAAATAATGTAAAAAGTTCATGTAATCGACAATTTTACATGATGTCTAGAAACATACACAGGATGATTCAGGAGGAATCTGCCATACTGCACAAGCTTATTCGTCTCACCAAAATAATGTAAAAAGTTCAGGTAATCGACAATTTTACATGATGTCTAGAAACATAAACAGGATGATTCAGGAGGAATCTGCCATACTGCACAAGCTTATTCTTCTCACCAACATAATGTAAAAAGTTCATGTAATCGACAATTTTAAATGATGTCTAGAAACATACACAGGATGATTCATTAGGAATCTGCCATACTGCACAAGGTGATTCCTCTCACCAAAATAATGTAAAAAGTTCATGTAATCGACAATTTTACATGATGTCTAGAAACATACACAGGATGATTCAGGAGGAATCTGCCATACTGCACAAGCTTATTCCTCTCACCAAAATAAAGTAAAAAGTTCATGTAATCGACAATTTTACATGATGTCTAGAAACATACACAGGATGATTCAGGAGGAATCTGCCATACTCGCCAAGCTTATTCCTCCTACCAAAATAATGTAAAAAGTTCATATAATCGACAATTTTACATGATGTCTAGAAACATACACAGGATGATTCAGGAGGAATCTGCCATACTTGCCAAGCTTATTCCTCTCACCAAAATAATGTTCTTTTAAACATGGGACCGGAAATTCATAGTTGGCGAGTTATACAGACTCAAAGATTTCCCCTGAAATTCAGCTCCCCCAGTGAAATTAACTCACTCTGAAATTTTTGGGGCATTCGTTAAATTTGATACTTAGATACGTTTTATGTAAAATGAGCTGACTAATCGTAAAAAACCTGTCCCAGAACTCTATATTCAATAGCTCACGAGCGAATCAGAGTATCGCAAAAAAAGTAAAGATCGAAAGACGATTTTATGCGTTTGAACTACAATAACTGCATTAAATTGCATATAAACAAAGAAAAGCGTTCAATGAAATTTTTAGAGACTTTCATTCTCAGAACAATAATTTTTAAAGCCACAAAAGCCGGAATAAAACCGGAATAGTTTTCCTTTATTATCAATTTTACTAAGGAACACACAAAACTAAAAATTATGAAAATCACACAATGCTAACGAAGTACATGATGTACAGCATACATGATGATAAAATGTAAGCCATTGCATTTCAAAACAATTTTATTACAAATCGAAAATTTATTTATATAATCTACAGTATTAATCATAAAACTACTTAATCAACTTAGGGCCTACATTGATAACAGTATTACTGCTCAAAATGTTCATCTTCATTGTTAATACACATCTCAGGTAGACGATTTAATGTGGACTTTGGATACTCTAACATTATTGGACTGTGTTTTATTTCTCTGGCAGTAACCAAGATTCTGTATAGACGTTAATGTTCATCATACGCTTATTGAGCATTTGAGGGATTTGTTGTTAACTTTCTCTTGAAAAGAAAAATTGAGAAATTATATAATAATATATCTTAATAAAAAATCATATCTTACTTTACCACTTCCGATAATTAGCAATTCCCCCTCATAAATTGATTTAAACACTGTAACGTAAAGAAATATTGTATAAATTGTGTATATAGATGAGAAAAATACAATTATTTTAGGTGAAATTTATATACAGTTATTCATTTTATTATTGTAAAACAAAAGGTTTTTGCTATCCACAATTTTACACGATGTCTAAAAATACATACAGGTTGTCTCAGGAGGAATCTGCCATACTGCACAAGCTTATTCCTCTCACCAAAATAATGTAAAAAGTTCATGTAATCGAAAATTTTACATGATGTCTAGAAACATATACAGGATGATTCATTAGGAATCTGCCATACTGCACAAGCTTATTCCTCTCACCAAAATAATGTAAAAAGTTCATATAATTGAAAATTTTACATGATGTCTAGAAACATATACAGGATGATTCAGGAGGAATCTGCCATACTGCACAAGCTTATTCCTCTCACCAAAATAATGTAAAAAGTTCATGTAATCGACAATTTTACATGATGTCTAGAAACATATACAGGATGATTCATTAGGAATCTGTCATACTGCACAAGCTTATTCCTCTCACCAAAATAATGTAAAAAGTTCATATAATCGACAATTTTACATGATGTCTAGAAACATACACAGGATGATTCAGGAGGAATCTGCCATACTGCACAAGCTTATTCCCCTCACCAAAATAATGTAAAAAGTTCATATAATCGACAATTTTACATGATGTCTAGAAACATATACAGGATGATTCATTAGGAATCTGCCATACTGCACAAGCTTATTCCTCTCACCAAAATAATGTAAAAAGTTCATATAATTGACAATTTTACATGATGTCTAAAAACATACACAGGATGATTCAGGAGGAATCTGCCATACTGCACAAGCTTATTCCTCTCACCAAAATAATGTAAAAAGTTCATGTAATCGACAATTTTACATGATGTCTAGAAACATACACAGGATGATTCAGGAGGAATCTGCCTTACTGCACAAGCTAATTCTTCTCACCAAAATAATGTAAAAAGTTCATATAATCGACAATTTTACATGATGTCTAGAAACATACACAGGATGATTCAGGATTAATCTGCCATACTGCACAAGCTTATTCTTCTCACCAAAATAATGTAAAAAGTTCATGTAATCGACAATTTTACATGATGTTTAGAAACATACACCCGATGATTCAGGAGGAATCTGCCATACTGCACAAGCTGATTCTTCTCACCAAAATAATGTAAAAAGTTCATGTAATCGGCAATTTTACATGATGTCTAGAAACATACACAGGATCAATCACAAGGAATCTGCCATACTGCACAAGCTTATTCTTCTCACCAAAATAATGTAAAAAGTTCATGTAATCGACAATTTTACATGATGTCTAGAAACTTACACAGGATGATTCAGGAGGAAACTGCCATACTGCACAAGCTTATTCCTCTCACCAAACTAATGTAAAAAGTTCATGTAATCGACAATTTTACATGATATCTAGAAACATACACAGGATGATTCAGGAGGAATCTGCCATACTGCACAAGCTTATTCTTCTCACCAAAATAATGTAAAAAGTTCATGTAATCGGCAATTTTACATGATGTCTAGAAACATACACAGGATGAATCACAAGGAATCTGCCATACTGCACAAGCTTATTCCTCTCACCAAAATAATGTAAAAAGTTCATGTAATCGACAATTTTACATGATGTCTAGAAACATACACAGGATGATTCAGGAGGAATCTGCCATACTGCACAAGCTTATTCTTCTCACCAAAATATAGTAAAAAGTTCATGTAATCGACAATTTTACATGATGTCTAGAAACATACACACGATGATTCAGGAGGAATCTGCCATACTGCACAAGCTAATTCTTCTCACCAAAATATTGTAAAAAGTTCATGTAATCGACAATTTTACATGATGTCTAGAAATATACACAGGTTGAATCACAAGGAATCTGCCATACTGCAGAAGCTTATTCCTCTCACCAAAATAATGTAAAAAGTTCATGTAATCGACAATTTTACATGATGTCTAGAAACATACACATTATGATTCAAGAGGAATCTGCCATACTGCACAAGCTTATTCTTCTCACCAAAATATAGTAAAAAGTTCATGTAATCGACAATTTTACATGATGTCTAGAAACATACACACGATGATTCAGGAGGAATCTGCCATACTGCAGAAGCTTATTCTTCTCACCAAACTAATGTAAAAAGTTCATGTAATCGACAATTTTACATGATGTCTAGGAACATAAACAGGATGATTCAGGAGGAATCTGCCATACTGCACAAGCTTATTCCTCTCACCAAAATAATGTAAAAAGTTCATGTAATCGACAATTTTACATGATGTCTAGAAACATACACACGATGAATCACAAGGAATCTGCCATACTGCAGAAGCTTATTCCTCTCACCAAAATAATGTAAAAAGTTCATGTAATCGACAATTTTACATGATGTCTAGAAACATACACAGGATGATTCAAGAGGAATCTGCCATACTGCACAAGCTTATTCTTCTCACCAAAATATAGTAAAAAGTTCATGTAATCGACAATTTTACATGATGTCTAGAAACATACACAGGATGATTCAGGAGGAATCTGCCATACTTGCCAAGCTTATTCCTCTCACCAAAATAATGTTCTTATAAACATGGGACCGGAAATTCATAGTTGGCGAGTTATACAGACTCAAAGATTTCCCCTGAAATTCAGCTCCCCCAGTGAAATTAACTCACTCTGAAATTTTTGGGGCATTCGTTAAATTTGATACTTAGATACGTTTTATGTAAAATGAGCTGACTAATCGTAAAAAACCTGTCCCAGAACTCTATATTCAATAGCTCACGAGCGAATCAGAGTATCGCAAAAAAAGTAAAGATCGAAAGACGATTTTATGCGTTTGAACTACAATAACTGCATTAAATTGCATATAAACAAAGAAAAGCGTTCAATGAAATTTTTAGAGACTTTCATTCTCAGAACAATAATTTTTAAAGCCACAAAAGCCGGAATAAAACCGGAATAGTTTTCCTTTATTATCAATTTTACTAAGGAACACACAAAACTAAAAATTATGAAAATCACACAATGCTAACGAAGTACATGATGTACAGCATACATGATGATAAAATGTAAGCCATTGCATTTCAAAACAATTTTATTACAAATCGAAAATTTATTTATATAATCTACAGTATTAATCATAAAACTACTTAATCAACTTAGGGCCTACATTGATAACAGTATTACTGCTCAAAATGTTCATCTTCATTGTTAATACACATCTCAGGTAGACGATTTAATGTGGACTTTGGATACTCTAACATTATTGGACTGTGTTTTATTTCTCTGGCAGTAACCAAGATTCTGTATAGACGTTAATGTTCATCATACGCTTATTGAGCATTTGAGGGATTTGTTGTTAACTTTCTCTTGAAAAGAAAAATTGAAAAATTATATAATAATATATCTTAATAAAAAATCATATCTTACTTTACCACTTCCGATAATTAGCAATTCCCCCTCATAAATTGATTTAAACACTGTAACGTAAAGAAATATTGTATAAATTGTGTATATAGATGAGAAAAATACAATTATTTTAGGTGAAATTTATATACAGTTATTCATTTTATTATTGTAAAACAAAAGGTTTTTGCTATCCACAATTTTACACGATGTCTAAAAATACATACAGGTTGTCTCAGGAGGAATCTGCCATACTGCACAAGCTTATTCCTCTCACCAAAATAATGTAAAAAGTTCATGTAATCGAAAATTTTACATGATGTCTAGAAACATATACAGGATGATTCATTAGGAATCTGCCATACTGCACAAGCTTATTCCTCTCACCAAAATAATGTAAAAAGTTCATATAATTGAAAATTTTACATGATGTCTAGAAACATATACAGGATGATTCAGGAGGAATCTGCCATACTGCACAAGCTTATTCCTCTCACCAAAATAATGTAAAAAGTTCATGTAATCGACAATTTTACATGATGTCTAGAAACATATACAGGATGATTCATTAGGAATCTGTCATACTGCACAAGCTTATTCCTCTCACCAAAATAATGTAAAAAGTTCATATAATCGACAATTTTACATGATGTCTAGAAACATACACAGGATGATTCAGGAGGAATCTGCCATACTGCACAAGCTTATTCCCCTCACCAAAATAATGTAAAAAGTTCATATAATCGACAATTTTACATGATGTCTAGAAACATATACAGGATGATTCATTAGGAATCTGCCATACTGCACAAGCTTATTCCTCTCACCAAAATAATGTAAAAAGTTCATATAATTGACAATTTTACATGATGTCTAAAAACATACACAGGATGATTCAGGAGGAATCTGCCATACTGCACAAGCTTATTCCTCTCACCAAAATAATGTAAAAAGTTCATGTAATCGACAATTTTACATGATGTCTAGAAACATACACACGATGAATCACAAGGAATCTGCCATACTGCAGAAGCTTATTCCTCTCACCAAAATAATGTAAAAAGTTCATGTAATCGAAAATTTTACATGATGTCTAGAAACATACACAGGATGATTCAGGAGGAATCTGCCATACTGCACAAGCTTATTCTTCTCACCAAAATATAGTAAAAAGTTCATGTAATCGACAATTTTACATGATGTCTAGAAACATACACACGATGATTCAGGAGGAATCTGCCATACTGCAGAAGCTTATTCCTCTCACCAAAATAATGTAAAAAGTTCATGTAATCGACAATTTTACATGATGTCTAGAAACATACACACTATGATTCAGGAGGAATCTGCCATACTGCAGAAGCTTATTCTTCTCACCAAAATAATGTAAAAAGTTCATGTAATCGGCAATTTTACATGATGTCTAGAAACATACACAGGATGAATCACAAGGAATCTGCCATACTGCAGCAGCTTATTCCTCTCACCAAAATAATGTAAAAAGTTCATGTAATCGACAATTTTACATGATGTCTAGAAACATACACAGGATGATTCAGGAGGAATCTGCCATACTGCACAAGCTTATTCTTCTCACCAAAATATAGTAAAAAGTTCATGTAATCGACAATTTTACATGATGTCTAGAAACATACACACGATGATTCAGGAGGAATCTGCCATACTGCACAAGCTTATTCTTCTCACCAAAATAATGTAAAAAGTTCATGTAATCGGCAATTTTACATGATGTCTAGAAACATACACCGGATGAATCACAAGGAATCTGCCATACTGCAGAAGCTTATTCCTCTCACCAAAATAATGAAAAAAGTTCATGTAATCGACAATTTTACATGATGTCTAGAAACATACACACGATGATTCAGGAGGAATCTGCCATACTGCAGAAGCTTATTCTTCTCACCAAAATAATGTAAAAAGTTCATGTAATCGGCAATTTTACATGATGTCTAGAAACATACACAGGATGAATCACGAGGAATCTGCCATACTGCAGCAGCTTATTCCTCTCACCAAAATAATGTAAAAAGTTCATGTAATCGACAATTTTACATGATGTCTAGAAACATACACAGGATGATTCAGGAGGAATCTGCCATACTGCACAAGCTTATTCTTCTCACCAAAATAATGTAAAAAGTTCATGTAATCGACAATTTTACATGATGTCTAGAAACATACACCCGATGATTCAGGAGGAATCTGCCATACTGCAGAAGCTTATTCTTCTCACCAAAATAATGTAAAAAGTTCATGTAATCGGCAATTTTACATGATGTCTAGAAACATACACCCGATGATTCAGGAGGAATCTGCCATACTGCAGAAGCTTATTCCTCTCACCAAAATAATGTAAAAAGTTCATGTAATCGACAATTTTACATGATGTCTAGAAACATACACAGGATGATTCAGGAGGAATCTGCCATACTGCACAAGCTGATTCTTCTCACCAAAATAATGTAAAAAGTTCATGTAATCGGCAATTTTACATGATGTCTAGAAACATACACAGGATTAATCACAAGGAATCTGCCATACTGCAGAAGCTTATTCCTCTCACCAAAATAATGTAAAAAGTTCATGTAATCGACAATTTTACATGATGTCTAGAAACATACACAGGATGATTCAGGAGAAATCTGCCATACTGCAGAAGCTTATTCCTCTCACCAAAATAATGAAAAAAGTTCATGTAATCGACAATTTTACATGATGTCTAGAAACATACACACGATGATTCAGGAGGAATCTGCCATACTGCAGAAGCTTATTCTTCTCACCAAAATAATGTAAAAAGTTCATGTAATCGACAATTTTACATGATATCTAGAAACATACACAGGATGATTCAGGAGGAATCTGCCATACTGCACAAGCTTATTCTTCTCACCAAAATAATGTAAAAAGTTCATGTAATCGGCAATTTTACATGATGTCTAGAAACATACACAGGATGAATCACAAGGAATCTGCCATACTGCACAAGCTTATTCCTCTCACCAAAATAATGTAAAAAGTTCATGTAATCGACAATTTTACATGATGTCTAGAAACATACACAGGATGATTCAGGAGGAATCTGCCATACTGCACAAGATTATTCTTCTCACCAAAATATAGTAAAAAGTTCATGTAATCGACAATTTTACATGATGTCTAGAAACATACACACGATGATTCAGGAGGAATCCGCCATACTGCACAAGCTAATTCTTCTCACCAAAATAATGTAAAAAGTTCATGTAATCGACAATTTTACATGATGTCTAGAAATATACACAGGTTGAATCACAAGGAATCTGCCATACTGCAGAAGCTTATTCCTCTCACCAAAATAATGTAAAAAATTCATGTAATCGACAATTTTACATGATGTCTAGAAACATAGACAGGATGATTCAAGAGGAATCTGCCATACTGCACAAGCTTATTCTTCTCACCAAAATATAGTAAAAAGTTCATGTAATCGACAATTTTACATGATGTCTAGAAACATACACACGATGATTCAGGAGGAATCTGCCATACTGCAGAAGCTTATTCTTCTCACCAAACTAATGTAAAAAGTTCATGTAATCGACAATTTTACATGATGTCTAGGAACATAAACAGGATGATTCAGGAGGAATCTGCCATACTGCACAAGCTTATTCCTCTCACCAAAATAATGTAAAAAGTTCATGTAATCGACAATTTTACATGATGTCTAGAAACATACACACGATGAATCACAAGGAATCTGCCATACTGCAGAAGCTTATTCCTCTCACCAAAATAATGTAAAAAGTTCATGTAATCGAAAATTTTACATGATGTCTAGAAACATACACAGGATGATTCAGGAGGAATCTGCCATACTGCACAAGCTTATTCTTCTCACCAAAATATAGTAAAAAGTTCATGTAATCGACAATTTTACATGATGTCTAGAAACATACACACGATGATTCAATAGGAATCTGCCATACTGCAGAAGCTTATTCCTCTCACCAAAATAATGTAAAAAGTTCATGTAATCGACAATTTTACATGATGTCTAGAAACATACACACTATGATTCAGGAGGAATCTGCCATACTGCAGAAGCTTATTCTTCTCACCAAAATAATGTAAAAAGTTCATGTAATCGGCAATTTTACATGATGTCTAGAAACATACACAGGATGAATCACAAGGAATCTGCCATACTGCAGCAGCTTATTCCTCTCACCAAAATAATGTAAAAAGTTCATGTAATCGACAATTTTACATGATGTCTAGAAACATACACAGGATGATTCAGGAGGAATCTGCCATACTGCACAAGCTTATTCGTCTCACCAAAATAATGTAAAAAGTTCATGTAATCGACAATTTTACATGATGTCTAGAAACATAAACAGGATGATTCAGGAGGAATCTGCCATACTGCACAAGCTTATTCCTCTCACCAACATAATGTAAAAAGTTCATGTAATCGACAATTTTAAATGATGTCTAGAAACATACACAGAATGATTCATTAGGAATCTGCCATACTGCACAAGGTGATTCCTCTAACCAAAATAATGTAAAAAGTTCATGTAATCGACAATTTTACATGATGTCTAGAAAAATACACAGGATGATTCAGGAGGAGTCTGCCATACTGCACAAGCTAATTCTTCTCACCAAAATAATGTAAAAAGTTCATGTAATCGACAATTTTACATGATGTCTAGAAACATACACACGATGATTAAGGTGGAATCTGCCATACTGCAGAAGCTTATTCTTCTCACCAAAATAATGTAAAAAGTTCATGTAATCGGCAATTTTACATGATGTCTAGAAACATACACACGATGAATCACAAGGAATCTGCCATACAGCAGAAGCTTATTCCTCTCACCAAAATAATGTAAAAAGTTCATGTAATCGACAATTTTACATGATGTCTAGAAACATACACAGGATGATTCAGGAGGAATCTGCCATACTGCACAAGCTTATTCTTCTCACCAAAATATAGTAAAAAGTTCATGTAATCGACAATTTTACATGATGTCTAGAAACATACACACGATGATTCAGGAGGAATCTGCCATACTGCACAAGCTTATTCTTCTCACCAAAATAATGTAAAAAGTTCATGTAATCGGCAATTTTACATGATGTCTAGAAACATACACCGGATGAATCACAAGGAATCTGCCATACTGCAGAAGCTTATTCCTCTCACCAAAATAATGAAAAAAGTTCATGTAATCGACAATTTTACATGATATCTAGAAACATACACACGATGATTCAGGAGGAATCTGCCATACTGCAGAAGCTTATTCTTCTCACCAAAATAATGTAAAAAGTTCATGTAATCGGCAATTTTACATGATGTCTAGAAACAAACACAGAATGAATCACAAGGAATCTGCCATACTGCAGCAGCTTATTCCTCTCACCAAAATATTGTAAAAAGTTCATGTAATCGACAATTTTACATGATGTCTAGAAACATACACAGGATGATTCAGGAGGAATCTGCCATACTGCACAAGCTTATTCTTCTCACCAAAATAATGTAAAAAGTTCATGTAATCGACAATTTTACATGATGTCTAGAAACATACACAGGATGATTCAGGAGGAATCTGCCATACTGCACAAGCTTATTCCTCTCACCAAAATAATGTAAAAAGTTCATGTAATCGAGAATTTTACATGATGTCTAGAAACATACACAGGATGATTCAGGAGGAATCTGCCATACTGTACAAGCTTATTCTTCTCACCAAAATAATGTAAAAAGTTCATGTAATCGACAATTTTACATGATGTCTAGAAACATAAACAGGATGATTCATGAGGAATCTGCCATACTGCACAAGTTTATTCCTCTCACCAAAATAATGTAAAAAGTTCATGTAATCGACAATTTTACATGATGTCTAGAAAAATACACAGGATAATTCAGGAGGAATCTGCCATACTGCACAAGCTAATTCTTCTCACCAAAATAATGTAAAAAGTTCATATAATCGACAATTTTACATGATGTCTAGAAACATACACAGGAAGATTCAGGAGGAATCTGCCATACTGCAGAAGCTTATTCTTCTCACCAAAATAATGTAAAAAGTTCATGTAATCGACAATTTTACATGAAGTCTAGAAACATACACACGATGATTAAGGAGGAATCTGCCATACTGCAGAAGCTTATTCTTCTCACCAAAATAATGTAAAAAGTTCATGTAATCGACAATTTTACATGATGTCTAGAAAAATACACAGGATGATTAAGGAGGAATCTGCCATACTGCAGAAGCTTATTCTTCTCACCAAAATAATGTAAAAAGTTCATGTAATCGGCAATTTTACATGATGTCTAGAAACATACACACGATGAATCACAAGGAATCTGCCATACTGCAGAAGCTTATTCCTCTCACCAAAATATAGTAAAAAGTTCATGTAATCGACAATTTTACATGATGTCTAGAAACATACACACGATGATTAAGGAGGAATCTGCCATACTGCAGAAGCTTATACTTCTCACCAAAATAATGTAAAAAGTTCATGTAGTCGGCAATTTTACATGATGTCTAGAAACATACACAGGATGATTCAGGAGGAATCTGCCATACTGCAGAAGCTTATTCTTCTCACAAAAATAATGTAAAAAGTTCATGTAATCGGCAATTTTACATGATGTCTAGAAACATACACAGGATGAATCACAAGGAATCTGCCATACTGCAGAAGCTTATTCCTCTCACCAAAATAATGTAAAAAGTTCATGTAATCGACAATTTTACATGATGTCTAGAAACATACACAAGATGATTCAGGAGGAATCTGCCATACTGCACAAGCTTATTCCTCTCACCAAACTAATGTAAAGAGTTCATGTAATCGACAATTTTACATGATGTCTAGAAAAATACACAGGATAATTCAGGAGGAATCTGCCATACTGCACAAGCTAATTCTTCTCACCAAAATAATGTAAAAAGTTCATATAATCGACAATTTTACATGATGTCTAGAAACATACACAGGATGATTCAGGAGGAATCTGCCATACTGCAGAAGCTTATTCTTCTCACCAAAATAATGTAAAAAGTTCATGTAATCGACAATTTTACATGAAGTCTAGAAACATACACACGATGATTAAGGAGGAATCTGCCATACTGCAGAAGCTTATTCTTCTCACCAAAATAATGTAAAAAGTTCATGTAATCGACAATTTTACATGATGTCTAGAAAAATACACAGGATGATTAAGGAGGAATCTGCCATACTGCAGAAGCTTATTCTTCTCACCAAAATAATGTAAAAAGTTCATGTAATCGGCAATTTTACATGATGTCTAGAAACATACACACGATGAATCACAAGGAATCTGCCATACTGCAGAAGCTTATTCCTCTCACCAAAATATAGTAAAAAGTTCATGTAGTCGGCAATTATACATGATGTCTAGAAACATACACAGGATGATTCAGGAGGAATCTGCCATACTGCACAAGCTAATTCTTCTCACCAAAATAATGTAAAAAGTTCATGTAATCGACAATTTTACATGATGTCTAGAAACATACACACGATGATTAAGGAGGAATCTGCCATACTGCAGAAGCTTATTCTTCTTACGAAAATAATGTAAAAAGTTCATGTAATCGGCAATTTTACATGATGTCTAGAAACATTCACACGATGAATCACAAGGAATCTGCCATACTGCAGAAGCTTATTCCTCTCACCAAAATAATGTAAAAAGTTCATGTAATCGACAATTTTACATGATGTCTAGAAACATACACAGGATGATTCAGGAGGAGTCTGCAATACTGCACAAGCTTATTCTTCTCACCAAAATATAGTAAAAAGTTCATGTAATCGACAATTTTACATGATGTCTAGAAACATACACACGATGATTCAGGAGGAATCTGCCATACTGCAGAAGCTTATTCTTCTCACAAAAATAATGTAAAAAGTTCATGTAATCGGCAATTTTACATGATGTCTAGAAACATACACAGGATGAATCACAAGGAATCTGCCATACTGCAGAAGCTCATTCCTATCACCAAAATAATGTAAAAAGTTCATGTAATCGACAATTTTACATGATATCTAGAAACATACACACGATGATTCAGGAGGAATCTGCCATACTGCAGAAGCTTATTCTTCTCACCAAAATAATGTAAAAAGTTCATGTAATCGGCAATTTTACATGATGTCTAGAAACATACACAGGATGAATCACAAGGAATCTGCCATACTGCAGCAGCTTATTCCTCTAGCCAAAATAATGTAAAAAGTTCATGTAATCGACAATTTTACATGATGTCTAGAAACATACACAGGATGATTCAGGAGGAATCTGCCATACTGCACAAGCTTATTCTTCTCACCAAAATAATGTAAAAAGTTCATGTAATCGACAATTTTACATGATGCCTAGAAACATACACAGGATGATTCAGGAGGAATCTGCCATACTGCACAAGCTTATTCTTCTCACCAAAATAATGTAAAAAGTTCATGTAATCGACAATTTTACATGATGTCTAAAAACTTACACACAATGATTCAGGAGGAATCTGCCATACTGCACAAGCTTATTCCTCTCACCAAAATAATGTAAAAAGTTCATGTAATCGACAATTTTACATGATGTCTAGAAACATACACACGATGATTCAGGAGGAATCTGCCATACTGCAGAAGCTTATTCTTCTCACAAAAATAATGTAAAAAGTTCATGTAATCGGCAATTTTACATGATGTCTAAAAACATACACAGGATGAATCACAAGGAATCTGCCATACTGCAGAAGCTTATTCCTCTCACCAAAATAATGTAAAAAGTTCATGTAATCGACAATTTTACATGATGTCTAGAAACATACACACGATGATTAAGGAGGAATCTGCCATACTGCAGAAGCTTATTCTTCTCACCAAAATAATGTAAAAAGTTCATGTAATCGGCAATTTTACATGATGTCTAGAAACATACACACGATGAATCACAAGGAATCTGCCATACAGCAGAAGCTTATTCCTCTCACCAAAATAATGTAAAAAGTTCATGTAATCGACAATTTTACATGATGTCTAGAAACATACACAGGATGATTCAGGAGGAATCTGCCATACTGCACAAGCTTATTCTTCTCACCAAAATATAGTAAAAAGTTCATGTAATCGACAATTTTACATGATGTCTAGAAACATACACACGATGATTCAGGAGGAATCTGCCATACTGCACAAGCTTATTCTTCTCACCAAAATAATGTAAAAAGTTCATGTAATCGGCAATTTTACATGATGTCTAGAAACATACACCGGATGAATCACAAGGAATCTGCCATACTGCAGAAGCTTATTCCTCTCACCAAAATAATGAAAAAAGTTCATGTAATCGACAATTTTACATGATGTCTAGAAACATACACACGATGATTCAGGAGGAATCTGCCATACTGCAGAAGCTTATTCTTCTCACCAAAATAATGTAAAAAGTTCATGTAATCGGCAATTTTACATGATGTCTAGAAACATACACAGGATGAATCACAAGGAATCTGCCATACTGCAGCAGCTTATTCCTCTCACCAAAATAATGTAAAAAGTTCATGTAATCGACAATTTTACATGATGTCTAGAAACATACACAGGATGATTCAGGAGGAATCTGCCATACTGCACAAGCTTATTCTTCTCACCAAAATAATGTAAAAAGTTCATGTAATCGACAATTTTACATGATGTCTAGAAACATACACAGGATGATTCAGGAGGAATCTGCCATACTGCACAAGCTTATTCCTCTCACCAAAATAATGTAAAAAGTTCATGTAATCGAGAATTTTACATGATGTCTAGAAACATACACAGGATGATTCAGGAGGAATCTGCCATACTGCACAAGCTTATTCTTCTCACCAAAATAATGTAAAAAGTTCATGTAATCGACAATTTTACATGATGTCTAGAAACATAAACAGGATGATTCATGAGGAATCTGCCATACTGCACAAGTTTATTCCTCTCACCAAAATAATGTAAAAAGTTCATGTAATCGACAATTTTACATGATGTCTAGAAAAATACACAGGATAATTCAGGAGGAATCTGCCATACTGCACAAGCTAATTCTTCTCACCAAAATAATGTAAAAAGTTCATATAATCGACAATTTTACATGATGTCTAGAAACATACACAGGATGATTCAGGAGGAATCTGCCATACTGCAGAAGCTTATTCTTCTCACCAAAATAATGTAAAAAGTTCATTTAATCGACAATTTTACATGAAGTCTAGAAACATACACACGATGATTAAGGAGGAATCTGCCATACTGCAGAAGCTTATTCTTCTCACCAAAATAATGTAAAAAGTTCATGTAATCGACAATTTTACATGATGTCTAGAAAAATACACAGGATGATTAAGGAGGAATCTGCCATACTGCAGAAGCTTATTCTTCTCACCAAAATAATGTAAAAAGTTCATGTTATCGGCAATTTTACATGATGTCTAGAAACATACACACGATGAATCACAAGGAATCTGCCATACTGCAGAAGCTTATTCCTCTCACCAAAATATAGTAAAAAGTTCATGTAATCGACAATTTTACATGATGTCTAGAAACATACACACGATGATTAAGGAGGAATCTGCCATACTGCAGAAGCTTATACTTCTCACCAAAATAATGTAAAAAGTTCATGTAGTCGGCAATTTTACATGATGTCTAGACACATACACAGGATGATTCAGGAGGAATCTGCCATACTGCAGAAGCTTATTCTTCTCACAAAAATAATGTAAAAAGTTCATGTAATCGGCAATTTTACATGATGTCTAGAAACATACACAGGATGAATCACAAGGAATCTGCCATACTGCAGAAGCTCATTCCTATCACCAAAATAATGTAAAAAGTTCATGTAATCGACAATTTTACATGATATCTAGAAACATACACACGATGATTCAGGAGGAATCTGCCATACTGCAGAAGCTTATTCTTCTCACCAAAATAATGTAAAAAGTTCATGTAATCGGCAATTTTACATGATGTCTAGAAACATACACAGGATGAATCACAAGGAATCTGCCATACTGCAGCAGTTTATTCCTCTAGCCAAAATAATGTAAAAAGTTCATGTAATCGACAATTTTACATGATGTCTAGAAACATACACAGGATGATTCAGGAGGAATCTGCCATACTGCACAAGCTTATTCTTCTCACCAAAATAATGTAAAAAGTTCATGTAATCGACAATTTTACATGATGTCTAGAAACATACACAGGATGATTCAGGAGGAATCTGCCATACTGCACAAGCTTATTCCTCTCACCAAACTAATGTAAAAAGTTCATGTAATCGACAATTTTACATGATGTCTAGAAAAATACACAGGATAATTCAGGAGGAATCTGCCATACTGCACAAGCTAATTCTTCTCACCAAAATAATGTAAAAAGTTCATATAATCGACAATTTTACATGATGTCTAGAAACATACACAGGATGATTCAGGAGGAATCTGCCATACTGCAGAAGCTTATTCTTCTCACCAAAATAATGTAAAAAGTTCATGTAATCGACAATTTTACATGAAGTCTAGAAACATACACACGATGATTAAGGAGGAATCTGCCATACTGCAGAAGCTTATTCTTCTCACCAAAATAATGTAAAAAGTTCATGTAATCGACAATTTTACATGATGTCTAGAAAAATACACAGGATGATTAAGGAGGAATCTGCCATACTGCAGAAGCTTATTCTTCTCACCAAAATAATGTAAAAAGTTCATGTAATCGGCAATTTTACATGATGTCTAGAAACATACACACGATGAATCACAAGGAATCTGCCATACTGCAGAAGCTTATTCCTCTCACCAAAATATAGTAAAAAGTTCATGTAGTCGGCAATTATACATGATGTCTAGAAACATACACAGGATGATTCAGGAGGAATCTGCCATACTGCACAAGCTAATTCTTCTCACCAAAATAATGTAAAAAGTTCATGTAATCGACAATTTTACATGATGTCTAGAAACATACACACGATGATTAAGGAGGAATCTGCCATACTGCAGAAGCTTATTCTTCTTACGAAAATAATGTAAAAAGTTCATGTAATCGGCAATTTTACATGATGTCTAGAAACATTCACACGATGAATCACAAGGAATCTGCCATACTGCAGAAGCTTATTCCTCTCACCAAAATAATGTAAAAAGTTCATGTAATCGACAATTTTACATGGTGTCTAGAAACATACACAGGATGATTCAGGAGGAGTCTGCAATACTGCACAAGCTTATTCTTCTCACCAAAATATAGTAAAAAGTTCATGTAATCGACAATTTTACATGATGTCTAGAAACATACACACGATGATTCAGGAGGAATCTGCCATACTGCAGAAGCTTATTCTTCTCACCAAAATAATGTAAAAAGTTCATGTAGTCGGCAATTTTACATGATGTCTAGAAAAATACACAGGATGATTCAGGAGGAATCTGCCATACTGCACAAGCTAATTCTTCTCACCAAAATAATGTAAAAAGTTCATGTAATCGACAATTTTACATGATGTCTAGAAACATACACACGATGATTAAGGAGGAATCTGCCATACTGCAGAAGCCTATTCTTCTCACCAAAATAATGTAAAAAGTTCATGTAATCGGCAATTTTACATGATGTCTAGAAACATACACACGATGAATCACAAGGAATCTGCCATACTGCAGAAGCTTATTCCTCTCACCAAAATAATGTAAAAAGTTCATGTAATCGACAATTTTACATGATGCCTAGAAACATACACAGGATGATTCAGGAGGAATCTGCCATACTGCAGAAGCCTATTCTTCTTACCAAAATAATGTAAAAAGTTCATGTAATCGGCAATTTTACATGATGTCTAGAAACATACACACGATGAATCACAAGGAATCTGCCATACTGCAGAAGCTTATTCCTCTCACCAAAATAATGTAAAAAGTTCATGTAATCGACAATTTTACATGATGCCTAGAAACATACACAGGATGATTCAGGAGGAATCTGCCATACTGCAGAAGCTTATTCTTCTCACCAAAATAATGTAAAAAGTTCATGTAATCGACAATTTTACATGATGTCTAAAAACTTACACACAATGATTCAGGAGGAATCTGCCATACTGCACAAGCTTATTCCTCTCACCAAAATAATGTAAAAAATTCATGTAATCGACAATTTTACATGATGTCTAGAAACATACACACGATGATTCAGGAGGAATCTGCCATACTGCAGAAGCTTATTCTTCTCACAAAAATAATGTAAAAAGTTCATGTAATCGGCAATTTTACATGATGTCTAAAAACATACACAGGATGAATCACAAGGAATCTGCCATACTGCAGAAGCTTATTCCTCTCACCAAAATAATGTAAAAAGTTCATGTAATCGACAATTTTACATGATGTCTAGAAACATACACACGATGATTAAGGAGGAATCTGCCATACTGCAGAAGCTTATTCTTCTCACCAAAATAATGTAAAAAGTTCATGTAATCGGCAATTTTACATGATGTCTAGAAACATACACAGGATGAATCACAAGGAATCTGCCATACTGCAGCAGCTTATTCCTCTCACCAAAATAATGTAAAAAGTTCATGTAATCGACAATTTTACATGATGTCTAGAAACATACACACGATGATTAAGGAGGAATCTGCCATACTGCAGAAGCGTATTCTTCTCACCAAAATAATGTAAAAAGTTCATATAGTCGGCAATTTTACATGATGTCTAGAAACATACACAGGATGATTCAGGAGGAATCTGCCATACTGCACAAGCTAATTCTTCTCACCAAAATAATGTAAAAAGTTCATGTAATCGACAATTTTACAATGATGTCTAGAAACATACACACGATGATTCAGGAGGAATCTGCCATACTGCAGAAGCTTATTCTTCTCACCAAAATAATGTAAAAAGTTCATGTAATCGGCAATTTTACATGATGTCTAGAAACATACACACGATGAATCACAAGGAATCTGCCATACTGCAGAAGCTTATTCCTCTCACCAAAATAATGTAAAAAGTTCATGTAATCGACAATTTTACATGATGTCTAGAAACATACACAGGATGATTCAGGAGGAATCTACAATACTGCACAAGCTTATTCTTCTCACCAAAATATAGTAAAAAGTTCATGTAATCGACAATTTTACATGATGTCTAGAAACATACACACGATGATTCAGGAGGAATCTGCCATACTGCAGAAGCTTATTCTTCTCACCAAAATAATGTAAAAAGTTCATGTAGTCGGCAATTTTACATGATGTCTAGAAAAATACACAGGATGATTCAGGAGGAATCTGCCATACTGCACAAGCTAATTCTTCTCACCAAAATAATGTAAAAAGTTCATGTAATCGACAATTTTACATGATGTCTAGAAACATACACACGATGATTAAGGAGGAATCTGCCATACTGCAGAAGCTTATTCTTCTCACCAAAATAATGTAAAAAGTTTATGTAATCGGCAATTTTACATGATGTCTAGAAACATACACACGATGAATCACAAGGAATCTGCCATACTGCAGAAGCTTATTCCTCTCACCAAAATAATGTAAAAAGTTCATGTAATCGACAATTTTACATGATGCCTAGAAACATACACAGGATGATTCAGGAGGAATCTGCCATACTGCACAAGCTTATTCTTCTCACCAAAATAATGTAAAAAGTTCATGTAATCGACAATTTTACATGATGTCTAAAAACTTACACACAATGATTCAGGAGGAATCTGCCATACTGCACAAGCTTATTCCTCTCACCAAAATAATGTAAAAAGTTCATGTAATCGACAATTTTACATGATATCTAGAAACATACACAGGATGATTCAGGAGGAATCTGCCATACTGCACAAGCTTATTCTTCTCACAAAAATAATGTAAAAAGTTCATGTAATCGGCAATTTTACATGATGTCTAAAAACATACACAGGATGAATCACAAGGAATCTGCCATACTGCAGAAGCTTATTCCTCTCACCAAAATAATGTAAAAAGTTCATGTAATCGACAATTTTACATGATGTCTAGAAACATACACACGATGATTCAGGAGGAATCTGCCATACTGCAGAAGCTTATTCTTCTCACCAAAATAATGTAAAAAGTTCATGTAATCGGCAATTTTACATGATGTCTAGAAACATACACAGGATGAATCACAAAGAATCTGCCATACTGCAGCAGCTTATTCCTCTCACCAAAATAATGTAAAAAGTTCATGTAATCGACAATTTTACATGATGTCTAGATACATACACACGATGATTAAGGAGGAATCTGCCATACTGCAGAAGCTTATTCTTCTCACCAAAATAATGTAAAAAGTTCATATAGTCGGCAATTTTACATGATGTCTAGAAACATACACAGGATGATTCAGGAGGAATCTGCCATACTGCACAAGCTAATTCTTCTCACCAAAATAATGTAAAATGTTCATGTAATCGGCAATTTTACATGATGTCTAGAAACATACACACGATGAATCACAAGGAATCTGCCATACTGCAGAAGCTTATTCCTCTCACCAAAATAATGTAAAAAGTTCATGTAATCGACAATTTTACATGATGCCTAGAAACATACACAGGATGATTCAGGAGGAATCTGCCATACTGCAGAAGCCTATTCTTCTCACCAAAATAATGTAAAAAGTTCATGTAATCGGCAATTTTACATGATGTCTAGAAACATACACACGATGAATCACAAGGAATCTGCCATACTGCAGAAGCTTATTCCTCTCACCAAAATAATGTAAAAAGTTCATGTAATCGACAATTTTACATGATGCCTAGAAACATACACAGGATGATTCAGGAGGAATCTGCCATACTGCACAAGCTTATTCTTCTCACCAAAATAATGTAAAAAGTTCATGTAATCGACAATTTTACATGATGTCTAAAAACTTACACACAATGATTCAGGAGGAATCTGCCATACTGCACAAGCTTATTCCTCTCACCAAAATAATGTAAAAAGTTCATGTAATCGACAATTTTACATGATGTCTAGAAACATACACACGATGATTCAGGAGGAATCTGCCATACTGCAGAAGCTTATTCTTCTCACAAAAATAATGTAAAAAGTTCATGTAATCGGCAATTTTACATGATGTCTAAAAACATACACAGGATGAATCACAAGGAATCTGCCATACTGCAGAAGCTTATTCCTCTCACCAAAATAATGTAAAAAGTTCATGTAATCGACAATTTTACATGATGTCTAGAAACATACACACGATGATTCAGGAGGAATCTGCCATACTGCAGAAGCTTATTCTTCTCACCAAAATAATGTAAAAAGTTCATGTAATCGGCAATTTTACATGATGTCTAGAAACATACACAGGATGAATCACAAGGAATCTGCCATACTGCAGCAGCTTATTCCTCTCACCAAAATAATGTAAAAAGTTCATGTAATCGACAATTTTACATGATGTCTAGAAACATACACACGATGATTAAGGAGGAATCTGCCATACTGCAGAAGCTTATTCTTCTCACCAAAATAATGTAAAAAGTTCATATAGTCGGCAATTTTACATGATGTCTAGAAACATACACAGGATGATTCAGGAGGAATCTGTCATACTGCACAAGCTAATTCTTCTCACCAAAATAATGTAAAAAGTTCATGTAATCGACAATTTTACATGATGTCTAGAAACATACACACGATGATTAAGGAGGAATCTGCCATACTGCAGAAGCTTATTCTTCTCACCAAAATAATGTAAAAAGTTCATGTAATCGGCAATTTTACATGATGTCTAGAAACATACACACGATGAATCACAAGGAATCTGCCATACTGCAGAAGCTTATTCCTCTCACCAAAATAATGTAAAAAGTTCATGTAATCGACAATTTTACATGATGTCTAGAAACATACACAGGATGATTCAGGAGGAATCTACAATACTGCACAAGCTTATTCTTCTCACCAAAATATAGTAAAAAGTTCATGTAATCGACAATTTTACATGATGTCTAGAAACATACACACGATGATTCAGGAGGAATCTGCCATACTGCAGAAGCTTATTCTTCTCACCAAAATAATGTAAAAAGTTCATGTAGTCGGCAATTTTACATGATGTCTAGAAAAATACACAGGATGATTCAGGAGGAATCTGCCATACTGCACAAGCTAATTCTTCTCACCAAAATAATGTAAAAAGTTCATGTAATCGACAATTTTACATGATGTCTAGAAACATACACACGATGATTAAGGAGGAATCTGCCATACTGCAGAAGCTTATTCTTCTCACCAAAATAATGTAAAAAGTTCATGTAATCGGCAATTTTACATGATGTCTAGAAACATACACACGATGAATCACAAGGAATCTGCCATACTGCAGAAGCTTATTCCTCTCACCAAAATAATGTAAAAAGTTCATGTAATCGACAATTTTACATGATGCCTAGAAACATACACAGGATGATTCAGGAGGAATCTGCCATACTGCACAAGCTTATTCTTCTCACCAAAATAATGTAAAAAGTTCATGTAATCGACAATTTTACATGATGTCTAGAAACTTACACCCAATGATTCAGGAGGAATCTGCCATACTGCACAAGCTTATTCCTCTCACCAAAATAATGTAAAAAGTTCATGTAATCGACAATTTTACATGATGTCTAGAAACATACACACGATGATTCAGGAGGAATCTGCCATACTGCAGAAGCTTATTCTTCTCACAAAAATAATGTAAAAAGTTCATGTAATCGGCAATTTTACATGATGTCTAAAAACATACACAGGATGAATCACAAGGAATCTGCCATACTGCAGAAGCTTATTCCTCTCACCAAAATAATGTAAAAAGTTCATGTAATCGACAATTTTACATGATGTCTAGAAACATACACACGATGATTCAGGAGGAATCTGCCATACTGCAGAAGCTTATTCTTCTCACCAAAATAATGTAAAAAGTTCATGTAATCGGCAATTTTACATGATGTCTAGAAACATACACAGGATGAATCACAAGGAATCTGCCATACTGCAGCAGCTTATTCCTCTCACCAAAATAATGTAAAAAGTTCATGTAATCGACAATTTTACATGATATCTAGAAACATACACAAGATGATTCAGGAGTAATCTGCCATACTGCACAAGCTTATTCTTCTCACCAAAATAATGTAAAAAGTTCATGTAATCGACAATTTTACATGATGTCTAGAAACTTACACAGGATGATTCAGGAGGAATCTGCCATACTGCACAAGCTTATTCCTCTCACCAAACTAATGTAAAAAGTTCATGTAATCGACAATTTTACATGATGTCTAGAAACATACACAGGATGATTCAGGAGGAATCTGCCATACTGCACAAGCTTATTCTTCTCACCAAAATAATGTAAATCGTTCATGTAATCGACAATTTTACATGATGTCTAGAAACATACACAGGATGATTCAGGAGGAATCTGCCATACTGCACCAGCCTATTCCTCTCACCAAAATAATGTAAAAATTTCATGTAATCGACAATTTTACATAATGTCTAGAAACATACACAGGATGATTCAGGAGGAATCTGCCATACTGCACAAGCCTATTCCACTCACCAAAATAATGTAAAAAGTTCATGTAATCGACAATTTTACATGATATCTAGAAACATACACAGGATGATTCAGGAGGAATCTGCCATACTGCACAAGCTTATTCCTCTCACCAAAAAATTGTAAAAAGTTCATGTAATCGACAATTTTACATGATGTCTAGAAACATACACACGATGATTAAGGAGGAATCTACCATACTGCAGAAGTATATTCTTCTCACCAAAATAATGTAAGAAGTTCATGTAGTCGGTAATTTTACATGATGTCTAGAAACATACACAGGATGATTCAGGAGGAATCTGCCATAATGCACAAGCTTATTCTTCTCACCAAAATAATGTAAAAAGTTCATGTAATCGACAATTTTACATGATGTCTAGAAACATACAGAGGATGATTCAGGAGGAATCTGCCATACTGCACAAGCCTATTCTTCTCACCAAAATAATGTAAAAAGTTCATGTAATCGACAATTTTACATGATGTCTAGAAACATACACAGGATCATTCAGGAGGAATCTGCCATACTGCACAAGCTTATTCCTCTCACCAAAATAATGTAAAAAGTTCATGTAATCGACAATTTTACATGATGTCTAGAAACATACACAGGATGATTCAGGAGGAATCTGCCATACTGCACAAGCTTATTCCTCTCACCAAAATAATGTAAAAAGTTCATGTAATCGACAATTTTACATAATGCCTAGAAACATACACAGGATGATTCAGGAGGAATCTGCCATACTGCACAAGCCTATTCCTCTCACCAAAATAATGTATAAAGTTCATGTAATCGACAATTTTACATGATATCTAGAAACATACACAGGATGATTCAGGAGGAATCTGCCATACTGCACAAGCTTATTCCTCTCACCAAAAAATTGTAAAAAGTTCATGTAATCGACAATTTTACATGATGTCTAGAAACATACACAGGATGATTCAGGAGGAATCTGCCATACTGCACAAGCTTAGTCCTCTCACCAAAATAATGTAATAAGTTCATGTAATCGACAATTTTACATGATGTCTAGAAACGTACACAGGATGATTCAGGAGGAATCTGCCATACTGCACAAGCCTATTCCTCTCACCAAAACAATGTATAAAGTTCATGTAATCGACAATTTTACATGATGTCTAGAAACATAAACAGGATGATTCATGAGGAATCTGCCATACTGCACAAGTTTATTCCTCTCACCAAAATAATGTAAAAAGTTCATTTAAACGACAATTTTACGTGATGTCTAGAAAAATACACAGGATGATTCAGGAGGAATCTGCCATACTGCACAAGCTGATTCCTCTCACGAAAATAATGTAAAAAGTTCATGTAATCGACAATTTTACATGATGTCTAGAAACATACACACGATGATTAAGGAGGAATCTGCCATACTGCAGAAGCTTATTCTTCTCACCAAAATAATGTAAAAAGTTCATGTAATCGGTAATTTTACATGATGTCTAGAAACATACACACGATGAATAACAAGGAATCTGCCATACTGCAGAAGCTTATTCCTCTCACCAAAATAATGTAAAAAGTTCATGTAATCGACAATTTTACATGATGTCTAGAGACATACACAGGATGATTCAGGAGGAATCTGCCATACTGCACAAGCTTATTCTTCTCACCAAAATATAGTAAAAAGTTCATGTAATCGACAATTTTACATGATGTCTAGAAACATACACACGATGATTCAGGAGGAATCTGCCATACTGCAGAAGCTTATTCTTCTCACCAAAATAATGTAAAAAGTTCATGTAATCGGCAATTTTACATGATGTCTAGAAACATACACAGGATGAATCACAAGGAATCTGCCATACTGCAGAAGCTTATTCCTCTCACCAAAATAATGTAAAAAGTTCATGTAATCGACAATTTTACATGATGTCTAGAAACATACACACGATGATTCAGGAGGAATCTGCCATACTGCAGAAGCTTATTCTTCTCACCAAAATAATGTAAAATGTTCATGTAGTCGGCAATTTTACATGATGTCTAGAAAAATACACAGGATGATTCAGGAGGAATCTGCCATACTGCACAAGCTAATTCTTCTCACCAAAATAATGTAAAAAGTTCATGTAATCGACAATTTTACATGATGTCTAGAAACATACACACGATGATTAAGGGGGAATCTGCCATACTGCAGAAGCCTATTCTTCTCACCAAAATAATGTAAAAAGTTCATGTAATCGGCAATTTTACATGATGTCTAGAAACATACACACGATGAATCACATGGAATCTGCCATACTGCAGAAGCTTATTCCTCTCACCAAAATAATGTAAAAAGTTCATGTAATCGACAATTTTACATGATGCCTAGAAACATACACAGGATGATTCAGGAGGAATCTGCCATACTGCACAAGCTTATTCTTCTCACCAAAATAATGTAAAAAGTTCATGTAATCGACAATTTTACATGATGTCTAAAAACTTACACACAATGATTCAGGAGGAATCTGCCATACTGCACAAGCTTATTCCTCTCACCAAAATAATGTAAAAAGTTCATGTAATCGACAATTTTACATGATGTCTAGAAACATACACACGATGATTCAGGAGGAATCTGCCATACTGCAGAAGCTTATTCTTCTCACAAAAATAATGTAAAAAGTTCATGTAATCGGCAATTTTACATGATGTCTAAAAACATACACACGATGAGTCACAAGGAATCTGCCATACTGCAGAAGCTTATTCCTCTCACCAAAATAATGTAAAAAGTTCATGTAATCGACAATTTTACATGATGTCTAGAAACATACACACGATGATTCAGGAGGAATCTGCCATACTGCAGAAGCTTATTCTTCTCACCAAAATAATGTAAAAAGTTCATGTAATCGGCAATTTTACATGATGTCTAGAAACATACACAGGATGAATCACAAGGAATCTGCCATACTGCAGCAGCTTATTCCTCTCACCAAAATAATGTAAAAAGTTCATGTAATCGACAATTTTACATGATGTCTAGAAACATACACACGATGATTAAGGAGGAATCTGCCATACTGCAGAAGCTTATTCTTCTCACCAAAATAATGTAAAAAGTTCATGTAGTCGGCAATTTTACATGATGTCTAGAAACATACACAGGATGATTCAGGAGGAATCTGCCATACTGCACAAGCTAATTATTCTCACCAAAATAATGTAAAAAGTTCATGTAATCGACAATTTTACATGATGTCTAGAAACATACACACGATGATTAAGGAGGAATCTGCCATACTGCAGAAGCTTATTCTTCTCACCAAAATAATTAAAAAAGTTCATGTAATCGGCAATTTTACATGATGTCTAGAAACATACACACGATGAATCACAAGGAATCTGCCATACTGCAGAAGCTTATTCCTCTCACCAAAATAATGTAAAAAGTTCATGTAATCGACAATTTTACATGATGTCTAGAAACATACACAGGATGATTCAGGAGGAATCTGCAATACTGCACAAGCTTATTCTTCTCACCAAAATATAGTAAAAAGTTCATGTAATCGACAATTTTACATGATGTCTAGAAACATACACACGATGATTCAGGAGGAATCTGCCATACTGCAGAAGCTTATTCTTCTCACCAAAATAATGTAAAAAGTTCATGTAGTCGGCAATTTTACATGATGTCTAGAAAAATGCACAGGATGATTCAGGAGGAATCTGCCATACTGCACAAGCTAATTCTTCTCACCAAAATAATGTAAAAAGTTCATGTAATCGACAATTTTACATGATGTCTAGAAACATACACACGATGATTAAGGAGGAATCTGCCATACTGCAGAAGCTTATTCTTCTCACCAAAATAATGTAAAATGTTCATGTAATCGGCAATTTTACATGATGTCTAGAAACATACACACGATGAATCACAAGGAATCTGCCATACTGCAGAAGCTTATTCCTCTCACCAAAATAATGTAAAAAGTTCATGTAATCGACAATTTTACATGATGCCTAGAAACATACACAGGATGATTCAGGAGGAATCTGCCATACTGCACAAGCTTATTCTTCTCACCAAAATAATGTAAAAAGTTCATGTAATCGACAATTTTACATGATGTCTAGAAACTTACACACAATGATTCAGGAGGAATCTGCCATACTGCACAAGCTTATTCCTCTCACCAAAATAATGTAAAAAGTTCATGTAATCGACAATTTTACATGATGTCTAGAAACATACACACGATGATTCAGGAGGAATCTGCCATACTGCAGAAGCTTATTCTTCTCACAAAAATAATGTAAAAAGTTCATGTAATCGGCAATTTTACATGATGTCTAAAAACATACACAGGATGAATCACAAGGAATCTGCCATACTGCAGAAGCTTATTCCTCTCACCAAAATAATGTAAAAAGTTCATGTAATCGACAATTTTACATGATGTCTAGAAACATACACACGATGATTCAGGAGGAATCTGCCATACTGCAGAAGCTTATTCTTCTCACCAAAATAATGTAAAAAGTTCATGTAATCGGCAATTTTACATGATGTCTAGAAACATACACAGGATGAATCACAAGGAATCTGCCATACTGCAGCAGCTTATTCCTCTCACCAAAATAATGTAAAAAGTTCATGTAATCGACAATTTTACATGATATCTAGAAACATACACAAGACGATTCAGGAGGAATCTGCCATACTGCACAAGCTTATTCTTCTCACCAAAATAATGTAAAAAGTTCATGTAATCGACAATTTTACATGATGTCTAGAAACTTACACAGGATGATTCAGGAGGAATCTGCCATACTGCACAAGCTTATTCCTCTCACCAAACTAATGTAAAAAGTTCATGTAATCGACAATTTTACATGATGTCTAGAAACATACACAGGATGATTCAGGAGGAATCTGCCATACTGCACAAGCTTATTCTTCTCACCAAAATAATGTAAAACGTTCATGTAATCGACAATTTTACATGATGTCTAGAAACATACACAGGATGATTCAGGAGGAATCTGAAATACTGCACCAGCCTATTCCTCTCACCAAAATAATGTAAAAAGTTCATGTAATCGACAATTTTACATAATGTCTAGAAACATACACAGGATGATTCAGGAGGAATCTGCCATACTGCACAAGCCTATTCCTCTCACCAAAATAATGTAAAAAGTTCATGTAATCGACAATTTTACATGATATCTAGAAACATACACAGGATGATTCAGGAGGAATCTGCCATACTGCACAAGCTTATTCCTCTCACCAAAAAATTGTAAAAAGTTCATGTAATCGACAATTTTACATGATGTCTAGAAACATACACACGATGATTCAGGAGGAATCTGCCATACTGCAGAAGCTTATTCTTCTCACCAAAATAATGTAAAAAGTTCATGTAATCGGTAATTTTACATGATGTCTAGAAACATACACACGATGAATAACAAGGAATCTGCCATACTGCAGAAGCTTATTCCTCTCACCAAAATAATGTAAAAAGTTCATGTAATCGACAATTTTACATGATGTCTAGAGACATACGCAGGATGATTCAGGAGGAATCTGCCATACTGCACAAGCTTATTCTTCTCACCAAAATATAGTAAAATGTTCATGTAATCGACAATTTTACATGATGTCTAGAAACATACACACGATGATTCAGGAGGAATCTGCCATACTGCAGAAGCTTATTCTTCTCACCAAAATAATGTAAAAAGTTCATGTAATCGGCAATTTTACATGATGTCTAGAAACATACACAGGATGAATCACAAGGAATCTGCCATACTGCAGAAGCTTATTCCTCTCACCAAAATAATGTAAAAAGTTCATGTAATCGACAATTTTACATGATGTCTAGAAACATACACACGATGATTCAGGAGGAATCTGCCATACTGCAGAAGCTTATTCTTCTCACCAAAATAATGTAAAAAGTTCATGTAGTCGGCAATTTTACATGATGTCTAGAAAAATACACAGGATGATTCAGGAGGAATCTGCCATACTGCACAAGCTAATTCTTCTCACCAAAATAATGTAAGAAGTTCATGTAATCGACAATTTTACATGATGTCTAGAAACATACACACGATGATTAAGGAGGAATCTGCCATACTGCAGAAGCCTATTCTTCTCACCAAAATAATGTAAAAAGTTCATGTAATCGGCAATTTTACATGATGTCTAGAAACATACACACGATGAATCACAAGGAATCTGCCATACTGCAGAAGCTTATTCCTCTCACCAAAATAATGTAAAAAGTTCATGTAATCGACAATTTTACATGATGCCTAGAAACATACACAGGATGATTCAGGAGGAATCTGCCATACTGCACAAGCTTATTCTTCTCACCAAAATAATGTAAAAAGTTCATGTAATCGACAATTTTACATGATGTCTAAAAACTTACACACAATGATTCAGGAGGAATCTGCCATACTGCACAAGCTTATTCCTCTCACCAAAATAATGTAAAAAGTTCATGTAATCGACAATTTTACATGATGTCTAGAAACATACACACGATGATTCAGGAGGAATCTGCCATACTGCAGAAGCTAATTCTTCTCACAAAAATAATGTAAAAAGTTCATGTAATCGGCAATTTTACATGATGTCTAAAAACATACACAGGATGAATCACAAGGAATCTGCCATACTGCAGAAGCTTATTCCTCTCACCAAATTAATGTAAAAAGTTCATGTAATCGACAATTTTACATGATGTCTAGAAACATACACACGATGATTCAGGAGGAATCTGCCATACTGCAGAAGCTTATTCTTCTCACCAAAATAATGTAAAAGTTCATGTAATCGGCAATTTTACATGATGTCTAGAAACATACACAGGATGAATCACAAGGAATCTGCCATACTGCAGCAGCTTATTCCTCTCACCAAAATAATGTAAAAAGTTCATGTAATCAACAATTTAACATGATGTCTAGAAACATACACACGATGATTAAGGAGGAATCCGCCATACTGCAGAAGCTTATTCTTCTCACCAAAGTAATGTAAAAAGTTCATGTAGTCGGCAATTTTACATGATGTCTAGAAACATACACAGGATGATTCAGGAGGAATCTGCCATACTGCACAAGCTAATTCTTCTCACCAAAATAATGTAAAAAGTTCATGTAATCGACAATTTTACATGATGTCTAGAAACATACACACGATGATTAAGGAGGAATCTGCCATACTGCAGAAGCTTATTCTTCTCACCAAAATAATTAAAAAAGTTCATGTAATCGGCAATTTTACATGATGTCTAGAAACATACACACGATGAATCACAAGGAATCTGCCATACTGCAGAAGCTTATTCCTCTCACCAAAATAATGTAAAAAGTTCATGTAATCGACAATTTTACATGATGTCTAGAAACATACACAGGATGATTCAGGAGGAATCTGCAATACTGCACAAGCTTATTCTTCTCACCAAAATATAGTAAAAAGTTCATGTAATCGACAATTTTACATGATGTCTAGAAACATACACACGATGATTCAGGAGGAATCTGCCATACTGCAGAAGCTTATTCTTCTCACCTAAATAATGTAAAAAGTTCATGTAGTCGGCAATTTTACATGATGTCTAGAAAAATACACAGGATGATTCAGGAGGAATCTGCCATACTGCACAAGCTAATTCTTCTCACCAAAATAATGTAAAAAGTTCATGTAATCGACAATTTTACATGATGTCTAGAAACATACACACGATGATTAAGGAGGAATCTGCCATACTGCAGAAGCTTATTCTTCTCACCAAAATAATGTAAAAAGTTCATGTAATCGACAATTTTACATGATGTCTAGAAACATACACACGATGAATCACAAGGAATCTGCCATACTGCAGAAGCTTATTCCTCTCACCAAAATAATGTAAAAAGTTCATGTAATCGACAATTTTAAATGATGCCTAGAAACATACACAGGATGATTCAGGAGGAATCTGCCATACTGCACAAGCTTATTCTTCTCACCAAAATAATGTAAAAAGTTCATGTAATCGACAATTTTACATGATGTCTAGAAACTTACACACAATGATTCAGGAGGAATCTGCCATACTGCACAAGCTTATTCCTCTCACCAAAATAATGTAAAAAGTTCATGTAATCGACAATTTTACATGATGTCTAGAAACATATACACGATGATTCAGGAGGAATCTGCCATACTGCAGAAGCTTATACTTCTCACAAAAATAATGTAAAAAGTTCATGTAATCGGCAATTTTACATGATGTCTAAAAACATACACAGGATGAATCACAAGGAATCTGCCATACTGCAGAAGCTTATTCCTCTCACCAAAATAATGTAAAAAGTTCATGTAATCGACAATTTTACATGATGTCTAGAAACATACACACGATGATTCAGGAGGAATCTGCCATACTGCAGAAGCTTATTCTTCTCACCAAAATAATGTAAAAAGTTCATGTAATCGGCAATTTTACATGATGTCTAGAAACATACACAGGATGAATCACAAGGAATCTGCCATACTGCAGCAGCTTATTCCTCTCACCAAAATAATGTAAAAAGTTCATGTAATCGACAATTTTACATGATATCTAGAAACATACACAAGATGATTCAGGAGGAATCTGCCATACTGCACAAGCTTATTCCTCTCACCAAACTAATGTAAAAAGTTCATGTAATCGACAATTTTACATGATGTCTAGAAACATACACAGGATGATTCAGGAGGAATCTGCCATACTGCACAAGCTTATTCTTCTCACCAAAATAATGTAAAACGTTCATGTAATCGACAATTTTACATGATGTCTAGAAACATACACAGGATGATTCAGGAGGAATCTGCCATACTGCACAAGCCTATTCCTCTCACCAAAATAATGTAAAAAGTTCATGTAATCGACAATTTTACATGATATCTAGAAACATACACAGGATGATTCAGGAGGAATCTGCCATACTGCACAAGCTTATTCCTCTCACCAAAAAATTGTAAAAAGTTCATGTAATCGACAATTTTACATGATGTCTAGAAACATACACACGATGATTCAGGAGGAATCTGCCATACTGCACAGGCTTAGTCCTCTCACCAAAATAATGTAATAAGTTCATGTAATCGACAATTTTACATGATGTCTAGAAACGTACACAGGATGATTCATTAGGAATCTGCCATACTGCACAAGCCTATTCCTCTCACCAAAACAATGTATAAAGTTCATGTAATCGACAATTTTACATGATGTCTAGAAACATAAACAGGATGATTCAGGAGGAATCTGCCATACTGCACAAGCTTATTCCTCTCACCAACATAATGTAAAAAGTTCATGTAATCGACAATTTTATATGATGTCTAGAAACATACACAGGATGATTCATTAGGAATCTGCCATACTGCACAAACTTATTCTTCTCACCAAAATAATGTAAAAAGTTCATGTAATCGACAATTTTACATGATGTCTAGAAACATACACAGGATGATTCAGGAGGAATCTGCCATACTGCACAAGCCTATTCTTCTCACCAAAATAATGTAAAAAGTTCATGTAATCGACAATTTTACATGATGTCTAGAAACATACACAGGATGATTCAGGAGGAATCTGCCATACTGCACAAGCTTATTCCTCTCACCAAAATAATGTAAAAAGTTCATGTAATCGACAATTTTACATGATGTCTAGAAACATACACAGGATGATTCAGGAGGAATCTGCCATACTGCACAAGCTTATTAATCTCACCAAAATAATATAAAAAGTTCATGTAATCGACAATTTTACATAATGTCTAGAAACATACACAGGATGATTCAGGAGGAATCTGCCATACTGCACAAGCCTATTCCTCTCACCAAAATAATGTATAAAGTTCATGTAATCGACAATTTTACATGATATCTAGAAACATACACAGGATGATTCAGGAGGAATCTGCCATACTGCACAAGCTTATTCCTCTCACCAAAAAATTGTAAAAAGTTCATGTAATCGACAATTTTACATGATGTCTAGAAACATACACAGGATGATTCAGGAGGAATCTGCCATACTGCACAGGCTTAGTCCTCTCACCAAAATAATGTAATAAGTTCATGTAATCGACAATTTTACATGATGTCTAGAAACGTACACAGGATGATTCATTAGGAATCTGCCATACTGCACAAGCCTATTCCTCTCACCAAAACAATGTATAAAGTTCATGTAATCGACAATTTTACATGATGTCTAGAAACATAAACAGGATGATTCAGGAGGAATCTGCCATACTGCACAAGCTTATTCCTCTCACCAACATAATGTAAAAAGTTCATGTAATCGACAATTTTAAATGATGTCTAGAAACATACACACGATGATTCATTAGGAATCTGCCATACTGCACAAGCTGATTCCTTTCACCAAAATAATGTAAAAAGTTCATGTAATCGACAATTTTACATGATGTCTAGAAACATACACACGATGATTAAGGAGGAATCTGCCATACTGCAGAAGCTTATTCTTCTCACCAAAATAATGTAAAAAGTTCATGTAATCGGTAATTTTACATGATGTCTAGAAACATACACACGATGAATAACAAGGAATCTGCCATACTGCAGAAGCTTATTCCTCTCACCAAAATAATGTAAAAAGCTCATGTAATCGACAATTTTACATGATGTCTAGAGACATACACAGGATGATTCAGGAGGAATCTGCCATACTGCACAAGCTTATTCTTCTCACCAAAATATAGTAAAAAGTTCATGTAATCGACAATTTTACATGATGTCTAGAAACATACACACGATGATTCAGGAGGAATCTGCCATACTGCAGAAGCTTATTCTTCTCACCAAAATAATGTAAAAAGTTCATGTAATCGGCAATTTTACATGATGTCTAGAAACATACACAGGATGAATCACAAGGAATCTGCCATACTGCAGAAGCTTATTCCTCTCACCAAAATAATGTAAAAAGTTCATGTAATCGACAATTTTACATGATGTCTAGAAACATACACACGATGATTCAGAAGGAATCTGCCATACTGCAGAAGCTTATTCTTCTCACCAAAATAATGTAAAAAGTTCATGTAATCGGCAATTTTACATGATGTCTAGAAACATACACAGGATGAATGACAAGGAATCTGCCATACTGCAGCAGCTTATTCCTCTCACCAAAATAATGTAAAAAGTTCATGTAATCCACAATTTTACATGATGTCTAGAAACATACACAGGATGATTCAGGAGGAATCTGCCATACTGCACAAGCTTATTCTTCTCACCAAAATAATGTAAAAAGTTCATGTAATCGACAATTTTACATGATGTGTAGAAACATACACAGGATGATTCAGGAGGAATCTGCAATACTGCACAAGCTTATTCTTCTCACCAAAATAATGTAAAAAGTTCATGTAATCGACAATTTTACATGATGTGTAGAAACATACACAGGATGATTCAGGAGGAATCTGCCATACTGCACAAGCTTATTCCTCTCACCAAAATAATGTAAAAAGTTCATGTAATCGACAATTTTACATGATGTGTAGAAACATACACAGGATGATTCAGGAGGAATCTGCAATACTGCACAAGCTTATTCTTCTCACCAAAATAATGTAAAAAGTTCATGTAATCGACAATTTTACATGATGTGTAGAAACATACCCAGGATGATTCATTAGGAATCTGCCATACTGCACAAGTTTATTCTTCTCACCAAAATAATGTAAAAAGTTCATGTAATCGACAATTTTACATGATGTCTAGAAACATACACAGGATGATTCAGGAGGAATCTGCCATACTGCACAAGGCTATTCCTCTCACCAAAATAATGTAAAAAGTTCATGTAATCGACAATTTTACATGATGTCTAGAAACATACACAGGATGATTCAGGAGGAATCTGCCATACTGCACAAGGCTATTCCTCTCACCAAAATAATGTAAAAAGTTCATGTAATCGACAATTTTACATGATGTCTAGAAACATACACAGGATGATTCAGGAGGAATCTGCCATACTGCACAAGGCTATTCCTCTCACCAAAATAATGTAAAAAGTTCATGTAATCGACAATTTTACATGATGTCTAGAAACATACACAGGATGATTCAGGAGGAATCTGCCATACTGCACAAGCCTATTCCTCTCACCAAAATAATGTAAAAAGTTCATGTAATCGACAATTTTACATGATATCTAGAAACATACACAGGATGATTCAGGAGGAATCTGCCATACTGCAGAAGCTTATTCCTCTCACCAAAATAATGTAAAAAGTTCATGTAATCGACAATTTTACATGATGTCTAGAAACATACACAGGATGATTCAGGAGGAATCTGCCATACTGCACAAGCTTATTCTTCTCACCAAAATAATGTAAAAAGTTCATGTAATCGACAATTTTACATGATGTCTAGAAACATACACAGGATGATTCATTAGGAATCTGCCATACTACACAAACTTATTCTTCTCACCAAAATAATGTAAAAAGTTCATGTAATCGACAATTTTACATGATGTCTAGAAACATACACAGGATGATTCAGGAGGAATCTGCCACACTGCACAAGCTTATTCCTCTCACCAAAATAATGTAAAAATTTCTTGTAATCGACAATTTTACATGATGTCTAGAAACATACACAGGATGATTCAGGAGGAATCTGCCATACTGCACAAGCTTATTCCTCTCACCAAAATAATGTAAAAAGTTCATGTAATCGACAATTTTACATATTGTCTAGAAACATACACAGGATGATTCAGGAGGAATCTGCCATACTGCACAAGCCTATTCCTCTCACCAAAATAATGTATAAAGTTCATGTAATCGACAATTTTACATGATATCTAGAAACATACACAGGATGATTCAGGAGGAATCTGCCATACTGCACAAGCTTATTCCTCTCACCAAAAAATTGTAAAAGGTTCATGTAATCGACAATTTTACATGATGTCTAGAAACATACACAGGATGATTCAGGAGGAATCTGCCATACTGCACAAGCTTATTCCTCTCACCAAAATAATGTAAAAAGTTCATGTAATCGACAATTTTACATGATGTGTAGAAACATACACAGGATGATTCAGGAGGAATCTGCAATACTGCACAAGCTTATTCTTCTCACCAAAATAATGTAAAAAGTTCATGTAATCGACAATTTTACATGATGTGTAGAAACATACCCAGGATGATTCATTAGGAATCTGCCATACTGCACAAGTTTATTCTTCTCACCAAAATAATGTAAAAAGTTCATGTAATCGACAATTTTACATGATGTCTAGAAACATACACAGGATGATTCAGGAGGAATCTGCCATACTGCACAAGGCTATTCCTCTCACCAAAATAATGTAAAAAGTTCATGTAATCGACAATTTTACATGATGTCTAGAAACATACACAGGATGATTCAGGAGGAATCTGCCATACTGCACAAGGCTATTCCTCTCACCAAAATAATGTAAAAAGTTCATGTAATCGACAATTTTACATGATGTCTAGAAACATACACAGGATGATTCAGGAGGAATCTGCCATACTGCACAAGGCTATTCCTCTCACCAAAATAATGTAAAAAGTTCATGTAATCGACAATTTTACATGATGTCTAGAAACATACACAGGATGATTCAGGAGGAATCTGCCATACTGCACAAGCCTATTCCTCTCACCAAAATAATGTAAAAAGTTCATGTAATCGACAATTTTACATGATATCTAGAAACATACACAGGATGATTCAGGAGGAATCTGCCATACTGCAGAAGCTTATTCCTCTCACCAAAATAATGTAAAAAGTTCATGTAATCGACAATTTTACATGATGTCTAGAAACATACACAGGATGATTCAGGAGGAATCTGCCATACTGCACAAGCTTATTCTTCTCACCAAAATAATGTAAAAAGTTCATGTAATCGACAATTTTACATGATGTCTAGAAACATACACAGGATGATTCATTAGGAATCTGCCATACTACACAAACTTATTCTTCTCACCAAAATAATGTAAAAAGTTCATGTAATCGACAATTTTACATGATGTCTAGAAACATACACAGGATGATTCAGGAGGAATCTGCCATACTGCACAAGCTTATTCCTCTCACCAAAATAATGTAAAAATTTCTTGTAATCGACAATTTTACATGATGTCTAGAAACATACACAGGATGATTCAGGAGGAATCTGCCATACTGCACAAGCTTATTCCTCTCACCAAAATAATGTAAAAAGTTCATGTAATCGACAATTTTACATATTGTCTAGAAACATACACAGGATGATTCAGGAGGAATCTGCCATACTGCACAAGCCTATTCCTCTCACCAAAATAATGTATAAAGTTCATGTAATCGACAATTTTACATGATATCTAGAAACATACACAGGATGATTCAGGAGGAATCTGCCATACTGCACAAGCTTATTCCTCTCACCAAAAAATTGTAAAAGGTTCATGTAATCGACAATTTTACATGATGTCTAGAAACATACACAGGATGATTCAGGAGGAATCTGCCATACTGCACAAGCTTAGTCCTCTCACCAAAATAATGTAATAAGTTCATGTAATCGACAATTTTACATGATGTCTAGAAACGTACACAGGATGATTCATTAGGAATCTGCCATACTGCACAAGCCTATTCCTCTCACCAAAACAATGTATAAAGTTCATGTAATCGACAATTTTACATGATGTCTAGAAACATAAACAGGATGATTCAGGAGGAATCTGCCATACTGCACAAGCTTATTCCTCTCACCAACATAATGTAAAAAGTTCATGTAATCGACAATTTTAAATGATGTCTAGAAACATACACACGATGATTCATTAGGAATCTGCCATACTGCACAAGCTGATTCCTCTCACCAAAATAATGTAAAAAGTTCATGTAATCGACAATTTTACATGATGTCTAGAAACATACACACGATGATTAAGGAGGAATCTGCCATACTGCAGAAGCTTATTCTTCTCACCAAAATAATGTAAAAAGTTCATGTAATCGGTAATTTTACATGATGTCTAGAAACATACACACGATGAATAACATGGAATCTGCCATACTGCAGAAGCTTATTCCTCTCACCAAAATAATGTAAAAAGCTCATGTAATCGACAATTTTACATGATGTCTAGAGACATACACAGGATGATTCAGGAGGAATCTGCCATACTGCACAAGCTTTTCTTCTCACCAAAATATAGTAAAAAGTTCATGTAATCCACAATTTTACATGATGTCTAGAAACATACACAGGATGATTCAGGAGGAATCTGCCATACTGCACAAGCTTATTCTTCTCACCAAAATAATGTAAAAAGTTCATGTAATCGACAATTTTACATGATGTGTAGAAACATACACACGATGATTCAGGAGGAATCTGCAATACTGCACAAGCTTATTCTTCTCACCAAAATAATGTAAAACGTTCATGTAATCGACAATTTTACATGATGTGTAGAAACATACACAGGATGATTCAGGAGGAATCTGCCATACTGCAAGCTTATTCTTCTCACCAAAATAATGTAAAAAGTTCATGTAATCGACAATTTTACATGATGTGTAGAAACATACACAGGATGATTCAGGAGGAATCTGCAATACTGCACAAGCTTATTCTTCTCACCAAAATAATGTAAAAAGTTCATGTAATCGACAATTTTACACGATGTCTAGAAACATAAACAAAATGATTCATGAGGAATCTGCCATACTGCACAAGTTTATTCCTCTCACCAAAATAATGTAAAAAGTTCATTTAAACGACAATTTTACGTGATGTCTAGAAAAATACACAGGATGATTCAGGAGGAATCTGCCATACTGCACAAGCTAATTCTTCTCACCAAAATAATGTAAAAAGTTCATATAATCGACAATTTTACATGATGTCTAGAAACATACACATGATGATTCAGGAGGAATCTGCCATACTGCACAAGCTTATTCTTCTCACCAAAAAAATGTAAAACGTTCATGTAATCGACAATTTTACATGATGTCTAGAAACATACACACGATGATTCAGGAGGAATCTGTCATACTGCAGAAGCTTATTCCTCTCACCAAAATAATGTAAAAAGTTCATGTAATCGACAATTTTACATTATGTCTAGAAACATACACACGATGATTCAGGAGGAATCTGCCATACTGCAGAAGCTTATTCTTCTCACCAAAATAATGTAAAAAGTTCATGTAATCGGCAATTTTACATGATGTCTAGAAACATACACAGGATGAATGACAAGGAATCTGCCATACTGCAGCAGCTTATTCCTCTCACCAAAATAATGTAAAAAGTTCATGTAATCCACAATTTTACATGATGTCTAGAAACATACACAGGATGATTCAGGAGGAATCTGACATACTGCACAAGCTTATTCTTCTCACCAAAATAATGTAAAAATTTCTTGTAATCGACAATTTTACATGATGTGTAGAAACATACACAGGATGATTCAGGAGGAATCTGCAATACTGCACAAGCTTATTCTTCTCACCAAAATAATGTAAAAAGTTCATGTAATCGACAATTTTACATGATGTGTAGAAACATACACAGGATGATTCAGGAGGAATCTGCCATACTGCACAAGCTTATTCTTCTCACAAAAAAAAAGTAAAAAGTTCATGTAATCGACAATTTTACATGATGTGTAGAAACATACACAGGATGATTCAGGAGGAATCTGCCATACTGCACAAGCTTATTCTTCTCACCAAAATAATGTAAAAAGTTCATGTAATCGACAATTTTACACGATGTCTAGAAACATAAACAGGATGATTCAGGAGGAATCTGCCATACTGCACAAGCTTATTCTTCTCACCAAAATAATGTAAAACGTTCATGTAATCGGCAATTTTACATGATGTCTAGAAACATACACAGGATGAATGACAAGGAATCTGCCATACTGCAGCAGCTTATTCCTCTCACCAAAATAATGTAAAAAGTTCATGTAATCCACAATTTTACATGATGTCTAGAAACATACACAGGATGATTCAGGAGGAATCTGCCATACTGCACAAGCTTATTCTTCTCACCAAAATAATGTAAAAAGTTCATGTAATCGACAATTTTACATGATGTGTAGAAACATACACAGGATGATTCAGGAGGAATCTGCAATACTGCACAAGCTTATTCTTCTCACCAAAATAATGTAAAAAGTTCATGTAATCGACAATTTTACATGATGTGTAGAAACATACACAGGATGATTCAGGAAGAATCTGCCATACTGCACAAGCTTATTCTTCTCACCAAAATAATGTAAAAAGTTCATGTAATCGACAATTTTACATGATGTGTAGAAACATACACAGGATGATTCAGGAGGAATCTGCAATACTGCACAAGCTTATTCTTCTCACCAAAATAATGTAAAAAGTTCATGTAATCGACAATTTTACACGATGTCTAGAAACATAAACAGGATGATTCAGGAGGAATCTGCCATACTGCACAAGCTTATTCTTCTCACCAAAATAATGTAAAACGTTCATGTAATCGACAATTTTACATGATGTCTAGAAACATACACAGGATGATTCAGGAGGAATCTGCCATACTGCACCAGCCTATTCCTCTCACCAAAATAATGTAAAAAGTTCATGTAATCGACAATTTTACATAATGTCTAGAAACATACACAGGATGATTCAGGAGGAATCTGCCATACTGCACAAGCCTATTCCTCTCACCAAAATAATGTAAAAAGTTCATGTAATCGACAATTTTACATGATATCTAGAAACATACACAGGATGATTCAGGAGGAATCTGCCATACTGCACAAGCTTATTCCTCTCACCAAAAAATTGTAAAAAGTTCATGTAATCGACAATTTTACATGATGTCTAGAAACATACACACGATGATTAAGGAGGAATCTACCATACTGCAGAAGTATATTCTTCTCACCAAAATAATGTAAGAAGTTCATGTAGTCGGTAATTTTACATGATGTCTAGAAACATACACAGGATGAATCACAAGGAATCTGCCATACTGCAGAAGCTTATTCCTCTCACCAAAATAATGTAAAAAGTTCATGTAATCGACAATTTTACATGATGTCTAGAAACATACACAGGATGATTCAGGAGGAATCTGCCATACTGCACAAGCTTATTCTTCTCACCAAAATAATGTAAAAAGTTCATGTAATCGACAATTTTACATGATGTCTAGAAACATACACAGGATGATTCATTAGGAATCTGCCATACTGCACAAACTTATTCTTCTCACCAAAATAATGTAAAAAGTTCATGTAATCGACAATTTTACATGATGTCTAGAAACATACACAGGATGATTCAGGAGGAATCTGCCATACTGCACAAGCCTATTCTTCTCACCAAAATAATGTAAAAAGTTCATGTAATCGACAATTTTACATGATGTCTAGAAACATACACAGGATGATTCAGGAGGAATCTGCCATACTGCACAAGCTTATTCCTCTCACCAAAATAATGTAAAAAGTTCATGTAATCGACAATTTTACATGATGTCTAGAAACATACACAGGATGATTCAGGAGGAATCTGCCATACTGCACAAGCTTATTCCTCTCACCAAAATAATGTAAAAAGTTCATGTAATCGACAATTTTACATAATGTCTAGAAACATACACAGGATGATTCAGGAGGAATCTGCCATACTGAACAAGCCTATTCCTCTCACCAAAATAATGTAAAACGTTCATGTAATCGACAATTTTACATGATGTGTAGAAACATACACAGGATGATTCAGGAGGAATCTGCCATACTGCAAGCTTATTCTTCTCACCAAAATAATGTAAAAAGTTCATGTAATCGACAATTTTACATGATGTGTAGAAACATACACAGGATGATTCAGGAGGAATCTGCCATACTGCACAAGCTTATTCTTCTCACAAAAAAAAAGTAAAAAGTTCATGTAATCGACAATTTTACATGATGTCTAGAAACATACACAGGATGATTCAGGAGGAATCTGACATACTGCACAAGCTTATTCTTCTCACCAAAATAATGTAAAAATTTCTTGTAATCGACAATTTTACATGATGTGTAGAAACATACACAGGATGATTCAGGAGGAATCTGCAATACTGCACAAGCTTATTCTTCTCACCAAAATAATGTAAAAAGTTCATGTAATCGACAATTTTACATGATATCTAGAAACATACACAGGATGATTCAGGAGGAATCTGCCATACTGCACAAGCTTATTCTTCTCACCAAAATAATGTAAAAATTTCTTGTAATCGACAATTTTACATAATGTCTAGAAACATACACAGGATGATTCAGGAGGAATCTGCCATACTGCAAGCTTATTCTTCTCACCAAAATAATGTAAAACGTTCATGTAATCGACAATTTTACATGATGTGTAGAAACATACACAGGATGATTCAGGAGGAATCTGCCATACTGCACAAGCTTATTCTTCTCACAAAAAAAAAGTAAAAAGTTCATGTAATCGACAATTTTACATGATGTCTAGAAACATACACAGGATGATTCAGGAGGAATCTGACATACTGCACAAGCTTATTCTTCTCACCAAAATAATGTAAAAATTTCTTGTAATCGACAATTTTACATGATGTGTAGAAACATACACAGGATGATTCAGGAGGAATCTGCCATACTGCACAAGCTTATTCTTCTCACAAAAAAAAGTAAAAAGTTCATGTAATCGACAATTTTACATGATGTCTAGAAACATACACAGGATGATTCAGGAGGAATCTGACATACTGCACAAGCTTATTCTTCTCACCAAAATAATGTAAAAATTTCTTGTAATCGACAATTTTACATAATGTCTAGAAACATACACAGGATGATTCAGGAGGAATCTGCCATACTGCACAAGCCTATTCCTCTCACCAAAATAATGTAAAAAGTTCATGTAATCGACAATTTTACATGATATCTAGAAACATACACAGGATGATTCAGGAGGAATCTGCCATACTGCACAAGCTTATTCCTCTCACCAAAAAATTGTAAAAAGTTCATGTAATCGACAATTTTACATGATGTCTAGAAACATACACACGATGATTAAGGAGGAATCTACCATACTGCAGAAGTATATTCTTCTCACCAAAATAATGTAAGAAGTTCATGTAGTCGGTAATTTTACATGATGTCTAGAAACATACACAGGATGAATCACAAGGAATCTGCCATACTGCAGAAGCTTATTCCTCTCACCAAAATAATGTAAAAAGTTCATGTAATCGACAATTTTACATGATGTCTAGAAACATACACAGGATGATTCAGGAGGAATCTGCCATACTGCACAAGCTTATTCTTCTCACCAAAATAATGTAAAAAGTTCATGTAATCGACAATTTTACATGATGTCTAGAAACATACACAGGATGATTCATTAGGAATCTGCCATACTGCACAAACTTATTCTTCTCACCAAAATAATGTAAAAAGTTCATGTAATCGACAATTTTACATGATGTCTAGAAACATACACAGGATGATTCAGGAGGAATCTGCCATACTGCACAAGCCTATTCTTCTCACCAAAATAATGTAAAAAGTTCATGTAATCGACAATTTTACATGATGTCTAGAAACATATACACGATGATTCAGGAGGAATCTGCCATACTGCAGAAGCTTATTCCTCTCACCAAAATAATGTAAAAAGTTCATGTAATCGACAATTTTACATGATGTCTAGAAACATACACACGATGATTCAGGAGGAATCTGCCATACTGCAGAAGCTTATTCTTCTCACCAAAATAATGTAAAAAGTTCATGTAATCGGCAATTTTACATGATGTCTAGAAACATACACAGGATGAATGACAAGGAATCTGCCATACTGCAGCAGCTTATTCCTCTCACCAAAATAATGTAAAAAGTTCATGTAATCCACAATTTTACATGATGTCTAGAAACATACACAGGATGATTCAGGAGGAATCTGCCATACTGCACAAGCTTATTCTTCTCACCAAAATAATGTAAAAATTTCTTGTAATCGACAATTTTACATGATGTGTAGAAACATACACAGGATGATTCAGGAGGAATCTGCAATACTGCACAAGCTTATTCTTCTCACCAAAATAATGTAAAAAGTTCATGTAATCGACAATTTTACATGATGTTTAGAAACATACACAGGATGATTCAGGAGGAATCTGCCATACTGCACAAGCTTATTCTTCTCACCAAAAAAAAGTAAAAAGTTCATGTAATCGACAATTTTACATGATGTGTAGAAACATACACAGGATGATTCAGGAGGAATCTGCAATACTGCACAAGCTTATTCTTCTCACCAAAATAATGTAAAAAGTTCATGTAATCGACAATTTTACACGATGTCTAGAAACATAAACAGGATGATTCATGAGGAATCTGCCATACTGCACAAGTTTATTCCTCTCACCAAAATAATGTAAAAAGTTCATTTAAACGACAATTTTACGTGATGTCTAGAAAAATACACAGGATGATTCAGGAGGAATCTGCCATACTGCACAAGCTAATTCTTCTCACCAAAATAATGTAAAAAGTTCATATCATCGACAATTTTACATGATGTCTAGAAACATACACATGATGATTCAGGAGGAATCTGCCATACTGCACAAGCTTATTCTTCTCACCAAAAAAATGTAAAAAGTTCATGTAATCGACAATTTTACATGATGTCTAGAAACATACACACGATGATTCAGGAGGAATCTGCCATACTGCAGAAGCTTATTCTTCTCACCAAAATAATGTAAAAAGTTCATGTAGTCGGCAATTTTACATGATGTCTAGAAATATACACAGGATGATTCAGGAGGAATCTGCCATACTGCACAAGCTAATTCTTGTCACCAAAATAATGTAAAAAGTTCATGTAATCGACAATTGTACATGATGTCTAGAAACATACACACGATGATTAAGGAGGAATCTGCCATACTGCAGAAGCTTATTCTTCTTACCAAAATAATGTAAAAAGTTCATGTAATCGGCAATTTTACATGATGTCTAGAAACATACACACGATGAATCACAAGGAATCTGCCATACTGCAGAAGCTTATTCCTCTCACCAAAATAATGTAAAAAGTTCATGTAATCGACAATTTTACATGATGCCTAGAAACATACACAGGATGATTCAGGAGGAATCTGCCATACTGCACAAGCTTATTCTTCTCACCAAAATAATGTAAAAAGTTCATGTAATCGACAATTTTACATGATGTCTAGAAACTTACACACAATGATTCAGGAGGAATCTGCCATACTGCACAAGCTTATTCCTCTCACCAAAATAATGTAAAAAGTTCATGTAATCGACAATTTTACATGATGTCTAGAAACATACACACGATGATTCAGGAGGAATCTGCCATACTGCAGAAGCTTATTCTTCTCACAAAAATAATGTAAATAGTTCATGTAATCGGCAATTTTACATGATGTCTAAAAACATACACAGGATGAATCACAAGGAATCTGCCATACTGCAGAAGCTTAATCCTCTCACCAAAATAATGTAAAAAGTTCATGTAATCGACAATTTTACATGATGTCTAGAAACATACACAGGATGATTCAGGAGGAATCTGCCATACTGCACAAGCTTATTCTTCTCACCAAAATAATGTAAAAAGTTCATGTAATCGGCAATTTTACATGATGTCTAGAAACATACACAGGATGAATCACAAGGAATCTGCCATACTGCAGCAGCTTATTCCTCTCACCAAAATAATGTAAAAAGTTCATGTAATCGACAATTTTACATAATGTCTAGAAACATACACAGGATGATTCAGGAGGAATCTGCCATACTGCACAAGCCTATTCCTCTCACCAAAATAATGTAAAAAGTTCATGTAATCGACAATTTTACATGATATCTAGAAACATACACAGGATGATTCAGGAGGAATCTGCCATACTGCACAAGCTTATTCCTCTCACCAAAAAAATGTAAAAAGTTCATGTAATCGACAATTTTACATGATGTCTAGAAACATACACACGATGATTCAGGAGGAATCTGCCATACTGCAGAAGCTTATTCTTCTCACCAAAATAATGTAAAAAGTTCATGTAGTCGGCAATTTTACATGATGTCTAGAAATATACACAGGATGATTCAGGAGGAATCTGCCATACTGCACAAGCTAATTCTTGTCACCAAAATAATGTAAAAGGTTCATGTAATCGACAATTTTACATGATGTCTAGAAACATACACACGATGATTAAGGAGGAATCTGCCACACTGCACCAGCTTATTCCTCTCACCAAAATAATGTAAAAAGTTCATGTAATCGACAATTTTACATGATGTCTAGAAACATACACACGATGATTCAGGAGGAATCTGCCATACTGCAGAAGCTTATTCTTCTCACAAAAATAATGTAAAAAGTTCATGTAATCGGCAATTTTACATGATGTCTAAAAACATACACAGGATGAATCACAAGGAATCTGCCATACTGCAGAAGCTTATTCCTCTCACCAAAATAATGTAAAAAGTTCATGTAATCGACAATTTTACATGATGTCTAGAAACATACACACGATGATTCAGGAGGAATCTGCCATACTGCAGAAGCTTATTCTTCTCACCAAAATAATGTAAAAAGTTCATGTAATCGGCAATTTTACATGATGTCTAGAAACATACACAGGATGAATCACAAGGAATCTGCCATACTGCAGCAGCTTATTCCTCTCACCAAAATAATGTAAAAAGTTCATGTAATCGACAATTTTACATGATATCTAGAAACATACACAAGATGATTCAGGAGGAATCTGCCATACTGCAGAAGCTTATTTTTCTCACCAAAATAATGTAAAACGTTCATGTAATCGACAATTTTACATGATGTCTAGAAACATAAACAGGATGATTCAGGAGGAATCTGCCATACTGCACAAGCTAATTCTTCTCACCAAAATAATGTAAAAAGTTCATATAATCGACAATTTTACATGATGTCTAGAAACATACACATGATGCTTCAGGAGGAATCTGCCACACTGCACAAGCTTATTCTTCTCACCAAAATAATGTAAAAAGTTCATGTAATCGACAATTTTACATGATGTCTAGAAACATACACACGATGATTAAGGAGGAATCTACCATACTGCAGAAGAATATTCTTCTCACCAAAATAATGTAAGAAGTTCATGTAGTCGGTAATTTTACATGATGTCTAGAAACATACACAGGATGAATCACAAAGAATCTGCCATACTGCAGAAGCTTATTCCTCTCACCAAAATAATGTAAAAAGTTCATGTAATCGACAATTTTACATGATGTCTAGAAACATACACAGGATGATTCAGGAGGAATCTGCCATACTGCACAAGCTTATTCTTCTCACCAAAATATAGTAAAAAGTTCATGTAATCGACAATATTACATGATGTCTAGAAACATACACAGGATGATTCAGGAGGAATCTGCCATACTGCACAAGCTTATTCTTCTCACCAAAATATAGTAAAAAGTTCATGTAATCGACAATATTACATGATGTCTAGAAACATACACACGATGATTCAGGAGGAATCTGCCATACTGCACAAGCTTATTCTTCTCACCAAAATATAGTAAAAAGTTCATGTAATCGACAATATTACATGATGTCTAGAAACATACACACGATGAATCAGGAGGAATCTGCCATACTGCACAAGCTTATTCTTCTCACCAAAATAATGTAAAAAGTTCATGTAATCGACAATTTTACATGATGTCTAGAAACATACACACGATGATTCAGGAGGAATCTGCCATACTGCAGAAGCTTATTCTTCTCACCAAGATAATGTAAAAAGTTCATGTAATCGGCAATTTTACATGATGTCTAGAAACATACACAGGATGAATCACAAGGAATCTGCCATACTGCAGAAGCTTATTCCTCTCACCAAAATAATGTAAAAAGTTCATGTAATCGAAAATTTTACATGATGTCTAGAAACATACACACGATGATTCAGGAGGAATCTGCCATACTGCAGAAGCTTATTCTTCTCACGAAAATAATGTAAAAAGTTCATGTAATCGGCAATTTTACATGATGTCTAGAAACATACACAGGATGAATCACAAGGAATCTGCCATACTGCAGCAGCTTATTCTTCTCACCAAAATAATGTAAAAAGTTCATGTAATCCACAATTTTACATGATGTCTAGAAACATACACAGGATGATTCAGGAGGAATCTGCCATACTGCACAAGCTTATTCTTCTCACCAAAATAATGTAAAAAGTTCATGTAATCGACAATTTTACATGATGTCTAGAAACATACACAGGATGATTCAGGAGGAATCTGCCATACTGCACAAGCTTATTCCTCTCACAAAACTAATGTAAAAAGTTCATGTAATCGACAATTTTACATGATGTGTAGAAACATACACAGGATGATTCAGGAGGAATCTGCAATACTGCACAAGCTTATTCTTCTCACCAAAATAATGTAAAAAGTTCATGTAATCGACAATTTTACACGATGTCTAGAAACATAAACAGGATGATTCATGAGGAATCTGCCATACTGCACAAGTTTATTCCTCTCACCAAAATAATGTAAAAAGTTCATTTAAACGACAATTTTACGTGATGTCTAGAAAAATACACAGGATGATTCAGGAGGAATCTGCCATACTGCACAAGCTAATTCTTCTCACCAAAATAATGTAAAAAGTTCATATAATCGACAAATTTACATGATGTCTAGAAACATACACATGATGATTCAGGAGGAATCTGCCATACTGCACAAGCTTATTCTTCTCACCAAAAAAATGTAAAAAGTTCATGTAATCGACAATTTTACATGATGTCTAGAAACATACACACGATGATTAAGGAGGAATCTGCCATACTGCAGAAGCTTATTCTTCTCACCAAAATAATATAAAAAGTTCATGTAGTCGGCAATTTTACATGATGTCTAGAAACATACACAGGATGAATCAGGAGGAATCTGCCATACTGCAGAAGCTTATTCCTCTAACCAAAATAATGTAAAAAGTTCATGTAATCGACAATTTTACATGATGTCTAGAAACATACACAGGATGATTCAGGAGGAATCTGCCATACTGCACAAGCTTATTCTTCTCACCAAAAAAATGTAAAAAGTTCATGTAATCGACAATTTTACACGATGTCTAGAAACATACACAGGATGATTCAGGAGGAATCTGCCATACTGCACCAGCCTATTCCTCTCACCAAAATAATGTAAAAAGTTCATGTAATCGACAATTTTACATAATGTCTAGAAACATACACAGGATGATTCAGGAGGAATCTGCCATACTGCACAAGCCTATTCCTCTCACCAAAATAATGTAAAAAGTTCATGTAATCGACCATTTTACATGATATCTAGAAACATACACAGGATGATTCAGGAGGAATCTGCCATACTGCACAAGCTTATTCCTCTCACCAAAAAATTGTAAAAAGTTCATGTAATCGACAATTTTACATGATGTCTAGAAACATACACAGGATGATTCAGGAGGAATCTGCCATACTGCACAAGCTTATTCCCCTCACCAAAATAATGTAATAAGTTCATGTAATCGACAATTTTACATGATGTCTAGAAACTTACACAGGATGATTCAGGAGGAATCTGCCATACTGCACAAGCTTATTCCTCTCACCAAACTAATGTAAAAAGTTCATGTAATCGACAATTTTACATGATGTCTAGAAACATACACAGGATGATTCAGGAGGAATCTGCCATACTGCACAAGCTTATTCTTCTCACCAAAATAATGTAAAAAGTTCATGTAATCCACAATTTTACATGATGTCTAGAAACATACACAGGATGATTCAGGAGGAATCTGCCATACTGCACAAGCTTATTCTTCTCACCAAAATAATGTAAAAAGTTCATGTAATCGACAATTTTACATGATGTCTAGAAACATACACAGGATGAATCACAAAGAATCTGCCATACTGCAGAAGCTTATTCCTCTCACCAAAATAATGTAAAAAGTTCATGTAATCGACAATTTTACATGATGTCTAGAAACATACACAGGATGATTCAGGAGGAATCTGCCATACTGCACAAGCTTATTCTTCTCACCAAAATATAGTAAAAAGTTCATGTAATCGACAATATTACATGATGTCTAGAAACATACACACGATGATTCAGGAGGAATCTGCCATACTGCACAAGCTTATTCTTCTCACCAAAATATAGTAAAAAGTTCATGTAATCGACAATATTACATGATGTCTAGAAACATACACACGATGATTCAGGAGGAATCTGCCATACTGCACAAGCTTATTCTTCTCACCAAAATATAGTAAAAAGTTCATGTAATCGGCAATATTACATGATGTCTAGAAACTTACACACGATGAATCAGGAGGAATCTGCCATACTGCACAAGCTTATTCTTCTCACCAAAATAATGTAAAAAGTTCATGTAATCGACAATTTTACATGATGTCTAGAAACATACACACGATGATTCAGGAGGAATCTGCCATACTGCAGAAGCTTATTCTTCTCACCAAGATAATGTAAAAAGTTCATGTAATCGGCAATTTTACATGATGTCTAGAAACATACACAGGATGAATCACAAGGAATCTGCCATACTGCAGAAGCTTATTCCTCTCACCAAAATAATGTAAAAAGTTCATGTAATCGAAAATTTTACATGATGTCTAGAAACATACACACGATGATTCAGGAGGAATCTTCCATACTGCAGAAGCTTATTCTTCTCACGAAAATAATGTAAAAAGTTCATATAATCGGCAATTTTACATGATGTCTAGAAACATACACAGGATGAATCACAAGGAATCTGCCATACTGCAGCAGCTTATTCTTCTCACCAAAATAATGTAAAAAGTTCATGTAATCCACAATTTTACATGATGTCTAGAAACATACACAGGATGATTCAGGAGGAATCTGCCATACTGCACAAGCTTATTCTTCTCACCAAAATAATGTAAAAAGTTCATGTAATCGACAATTTTACATGATGTCTAGAAACATACACAGGATGATTCAGGAGGAATATGCCATACTGCACAAGCTTATTCCTCTCACAAAACTAATGTAAAAAGTTCATGTAATCGACAATTTTACATGATGTGTAGAAACATACACAGGATGATTCAGGAGGAATCTGCCATACTGCACAAGCTTATTCCTCTCACCAAAATAATGTAATAAGTTCATGTAATCGACAATTTTACATGATGTGTAGAAACATACACAGGATGATTCAGGAGGAATATGCCATACTGCACAAGCTTATTCCTCTCACAAAACTAATGTAAAAAGTTCATGTAATCGACAATTTTACATGATGTGTAGAAACATACACAGGATGATTCAGGAGGAATCTGCCATACTGCACAAGCTTAATCTTCTCACCAAAATAATGTAAAAAGTTCATGTAATCGACAATTTTACATGATGTGTAGAAACATACACAGGATGATTCAGGAGGAATCTGCCATACTGCACAAGCTTATTCCTCTCACCAAAATAATGTAATAAGTTCATGTAATCGACAATTTTACATGATGTGTAGAAACATACACAGGATGATTCAGGAGGAATATGCCATACTGCACAAGCTTATTCCTCTCACAAAACTAATGTAAAAAGTTCATGTAATCGACAATTTTACATGATGTGTAGAAACATACACAGGATGATTCAGGAGGAATCTGCCATACTGCACAAGCTTAATCTTCTCACCAAAATAATGTAAAAAGTTCATGTAATCGACAATTTTACACGATGTCTAGAAACATAAACAGGATGATTCATGAGGAATCTGCCATACTGCACAAGTTTATTCCTCTCACCAAAATAATGTAAAAAGTTCATTTAAACGACAATTTTACGTGATGTCTAGAAAAATACACAGGATGATTCAGGAGGAATCTGCCATACTGCACAAGCTAATTCTTCTCACCAAAATAATGTAAAAAGTTCATATAATCGACAATTTTACATGATGTCTAGAAACATACACATGATGATTCAGGAGGAATCTGCCATACTGCACAAGCTTATTCTTCTCACCAAAAAAATGTAAAAAGTTCATGTAATCGACAATTTTACATGATGTCTAGAAACATACACACGATGATTAAGGAGGAATCTGCCATACTGCAGAAGCTTATTCTTCTCACCAAAATAATATAAAAAGTTCATGTAGTCGGCAATTTTACATGATGTCTAGAAACATACACAGGATGAATCAGGAGGAATCTGCCATACTGCAGAAGCTTATTCCTCTCACCAAAATAATGTAAAAAGTACATGTAATCGACAATTTTACATGATGTCTAGAAACATACACAGGATGATTCAGGAGGAATCTGCCATACTGCACAAGCTTATTCTTCTCACCAAAATAATGTAAAAAGTTCATGTAATCGACAATTTTACACGATGTCTAGAAACATAAACAGGATGATTCAGGAGGAATCTGCCATACTGCACAAGCCTATTCCTCTCACCAAAATAATGTAAAAAGTTCATGTAATCGACAATTTTACATGATATCTAGAAACATACACAGGATGATTCAGGAGGAATCTGCCATACTGCACAAGCTTATTCCTCTCACCAAAAAATTGTAAAAAGTTCATGTAATCGACAATTTTACATGATGTCTAGAAACATACACAGAATGATTCAGGAGGAATCTGCCATACTGCACAAGCTTATTCCCCTCACCAAAATAATGTAATAAGTTCATGTAATCGACAATTTTACATGATGTCTAGAAACATACACACGATGATTCAGGAGGAATCTGCCATACTGCAGAAGCTTATTCTTCTCACCAAGATAATGTAAAAAGTTCATGTAATCGGCAATTTTACATGATGTCTAGAAACATACACAGAATGATTCAGGAGGAATCTGCCATACTGCACAAGCTTATTCCCCTCACCAAAATAATGTAAAAAGTTCATGTAATCGACAATTTTACACGATGTCTAGAAACATACACACGATGATTCAGGAGGAATCTGCCATACTGCAGAAGCTTATTCTTCTCACCAAGATAATGTAAAAAGTTCATGTAATCGGCAATTTTACATGATGTCTAGAAACATACACAGGATGAATCACAAGGAATCTGCCATACTGCAGAAGCTTATTCCTCTCACCAAAATAATGTAAAAAGTTCATGTAATCGAAAATTTTACATGATGTCTAGAAACATACACACGATGATTCAGGAGGAATCTTCCATACTGCAGAAGCTTATTCTTCTCACGAAAATAATGTAAAAAGTTCATATAATCGGCAATTTTACATGATGTCTAGAAACATACACAGGATGAATCACAAGGAATCTGCCATACTGCAGCAGCTTATTCTTCTCACCAAAATAATGTAAAAAGTTCATGTAATCCACAATTTTACATGATGTCTAGAAACATACACAGGATGATTCAGGAGGAATCTGCCATACTGCACAAGCTTATTCTTCTCACCAAAATAATGTAAAAAGTTCATGTAATCGACAATTTTACATGATGTCTAGAAACATACACAGGATGATTCAGGAGGAATATGCCATACTGCACAAGCTTATTCCTCTCACAAAACTAATGTAAAAAGTTCATGTAATCGACAATTTTACATGATGTGTAGAAACATACACAGGATGATTCAGGAGGAATCTGCCATACTGCACAAGCTTATTCCTCTCACCAAAATAATGTAATAAGTTCATGTAATCGACAATTTTACATGATGTGTAGAAACATACACAGGATGATTCAGGAGGAATATGCCATACTGCACAAGCTTATTCCTCTCACAAAACTAATGTAAAAAGTTCATGTAATCGACAATTTTACATGATGTGTAGAAACATACACAGGATGATTCAGGAGGAATCTGCCATACTGCACAAGCTTAATCTTCTCACCAAAATAATGTAAAAAGTTCATGTAATCGACAATTTTACATGATGTGTAGAAACATACACAGGATGATTCAGGAGGAATCTGCCATACTGCACAAGCTTATTCCTCTCACCAAAATAATGTAATAAGTTCATGTAATCGACAATGTTACATGATGTGTAGAAACATACACAGGATGATTCAGGAGGAATATGCCATACTGCACAAGCTTATTCCTCTCACAAAACTAATGTAAAAAGTTCATGTAATCGACAATTTTACATGATGTGTAGAAACATACACAGGATGATTCAGGAGGAATCTGCCATACTGCACAAGCTTAATCTTCTCACCAAAATAATGTAAAAAGTTCATGTAATCGACAATTTTACACGATGTCTAGAAACATAAACAGGATGATTCATGAGGAATCTGCCATACTGCACAAGTTTATTCCTCTCACCAAAATAATGTAAAAAGTTCATTTAAACGACAATTTTACGTGATGTCTAGAAAAATACACAGGATGATTCAGGAGGAATCTGCCATACTGCACAAGCTAATTCTTCTCACCAAAATAATGTAAAAAGTTCATATAATCGACAATTTTACATGATGTCTAGAAACATACACATGATGATTCAGGAGGAATCTGCCATACTGCACAAGCTTATTCTTCTCACCAAAAAAATGTAAAAAGTTCATGTAATCGACAATTTTACATGATGTCTAGAAACATACACACGATGATTAAGGAGGAATCTGCCATACTGCAGAAGCTTATTCTTCTCACCAAAATAATATAAAAAGTTCATGTAGTCGGCAATTTTACATGATGTCTAGAAACATACACAGGATGAATCAGGAGGAATCTGCCATACTGCAGAAGCTTATTCCTCTCACCAAAATAATGTAAAAAGTTCATGTAATCGACAATTTTACATGATGTCTAGAAACATACACAGGATGATTCAGGAGGAATCTGCCATACTGCACAAGCTTATTCTTCTCACCAAAATAATGTAAAAAGTTCATGTAATCGACAATTTTACACGATGTCTAGAAACATAAACAGGATGATTCAGGAGGAATCTGCCATACTGCACAAGCCTATTCCTCTCACCAAAATAATGTAAAAAGTTCATGTAATCGACAATTTTACATGATATCTAGAAACATACACAGGATGATTCAGGAGGAATCTGCCATACTGCACAAGCTTATTCCTCTCACCAAAAAATTGTAAAAAGTTCATGTAATCGACAATTTTACATGATGTCTAGAAACATACACAGAATGATTCAGGAGGAATCTGCCATACTGCACAAGCTTATTCCCCTCACCAAAATAATGTAATAAGTTCATGTAATCGACAATTTTACATGATGTCTAGAAACTTACACAGGATGATTCAGGAGGAATCTGCCATACTGCACAAGCTTATTCCTCTCACCAAACTAATGTAAAAAGTTCATGTAATCGACAATTTTACATGATGTCTAGAAACATACACAGGATGATTCAGGAGGAATCTGCCATACTGCACAAGCTTATTCTTCTCACCAAAATAATGTAAAAAGTTCATGTAATCGACAGTTTTACATGATGTCTAGAAACATACACAGGATGATTCAGGAGGAATCTGCCATACTGCACAAGCTTATTCTTCTCACCAAAATAATGTAAAAAGTTCATGTAATCGACAATTTTACATGATGTCTAGAAACATACACAGGATGATTCATTAGGAATCTGCCATACTGCACAAGCTGATTCCTCTCACCAAAACAATATGTAAAAATTTCATGTAATCGACAATTTTACATGATGTCTAGAAACATACACAGGATGATTCAGGAGGAATCTGCCATACTGCACAAGCTTATTCCTCTCACCAAAATAATGTAAAAAGTTCATGTAATCGACAATTTTACATGATGTCTAGAAACATACGCAGGATGATTCAGGAGCAATCTGCCATACTGCACAAGCTTATTCCTTTCACCAAAATAATGTAAAAGTTCATTTAATCGACAATTTTACATGATGTCTAGAAACATACACAGGATGATTCAGGAGGAATCTGCCATACTGCAGAAGCTTTTTCTTCTCACCAAAATAATGTAAAAAGTTCATGTAATCGGCAATTTTACATGATGTCTAGAAACATACACAGGATGAATCACAAGGAATCTGCCATACTGCACAAGCCTATTCCTCTCACCAAAATAATGTAAAAAGTTCATGTAATCGACAATTTTACATGATATCTAGAAACATACACAGGATGATTCAGGAGGAATCTGCCATACTGCACAAGCTTATTCCTCTCACCAAAAAATTGTAAAAAGTTCATGTAATCGACAATTTTACATGATGTCTAGAAATATACACAGGATGATTCCGGAGGAATCTGCCATACTGCACAAGCCTATTCTTCTCACCAAAATAATGTAAAAAGTTCATGTAATCGACAATTTTACATGATGTCTAGAAACATAGACAGGATGAATCACAAGGAATCTGCCATACTGCAGCAGCTTATTCCTCTCACCAAAATAATGTAAAAAGTTCATGTAATCGACAATTTTACATGATATCTAGAAACATACACAAGATGATTCAGGAGGAATCTGCCATACTGCACAAGCTTATTCTTCTCACCAAAATAATGTAAAACGTTCATGTAATCGACAATTTTACATGATGTCTAGAAACATAAACAGGATGATTCATGAGGAATCTGCCATACTGCACAAGTTTATTCCTCTCACCAAAATAATGTAAAAAGTTCATGTAATCGACAATTTTACATGATGTCTAGAAAAATACACAGGATGATTCAGGAGGAATCTGCCATACTGCACAAGCTAATTCTTCTCACCAAAATAATGTAAAAAGTTCATATAATCGACAATTTTACATGATGTCTAGAAACATACACATGATGATTCAGGAGGAATCTGCCATACTGCACAAGCTTATTCTTCTCACCAAAATAATGTAAAAAGTTCATGTAATCGACAATTTTACATGATGTCTAGAAACATACACACGATGATTAAGGAGGAATCTACCATACTGCAGAAGTATATTCTTCTCACCAAAATAATGTAAGAAGTTCATGTAGTCGGTAATTTTACATGATGTCTAGAAACATACACAGGATGAATCACAAGGAATCTGCCATACTGCAGAAGCTTATTCCTCTCACCAAAATAATGTAAAAAGTTCATGTAATCGACAATTTTACATGATGTCTAGAAACATACACAGGATGATTCAGGAGGAATCTGCCATACTGCACAAGCTTATTCTTCTCACCAAAATATAGTAAAAAGTTCATGTAATCGACAATATTACATGATGTCTAGAAACATACACACGATGATTCAGGAGGAATCTGCCATACTGCACAAGCTTATTCTTCTCACCAAAATATAGTAAAAAGTTCATGTAATCGACAATATTACATGATGTCTAGAAACATACACACGATGATTCAGGAGGAATCTGCCATACTGCACAAGCTTATTCTTCTCACCAAAATAATTTAAAAAGTTCATGTAATCGACAATTTTACATGATGTCTAGAAACATACACACGATGAATCAGGAGGAATCTGCCATACTGCACAAGCTTATTCTTCTCACCAAAATAATGTAAAAAGTTCATGTAATCGACAATTTTTCATGATGTCTAGAAACATACACACGATGATTCAGGAGGAATCTTCCATACTGCAGAAGCTTATTCTTCCCACCAAGATATTGTAAAAAGTTCATGTAATCGGCAATTTTACATGATGTCTAGAAACATACACAGGATGAATCACAAGGAATCTGCCATACTGCAGAAGCTTATTCCTCTCACCAAAATAATATAAAAAGTTCATGTAATCGAAAATTTTACATGATGTCTAGAAACATACACACGATGATTCAGGAGGAATCTGCTATACTGCAGAAGCTTATTCTTCTCACCAAAATAATGTAAAAAGTTCATGTAATCGGCAATTTTACATGATGTCTAGAAACATACACAGGATGAATCACAAAGAATCTGCTATACTGCACAAGCTTATTCCTCGCACCAAAATAATGTAATAAGTTCATGTAATCGACAATTTTACATGATGTCTAGAAACATACATAGGATGATTCATTAGGAATCTGCCATACTGCACAAGCTTATTCCTCTGACCAAAATAATGTAAAAAATTCATTAAATCGACAATTTTACATGATGTCTAGAAACATACACAGGATGATTCAGGAGGAATCTGCCATACTGCACAAGCTTATTCTTCTCACCAAAATAATGTAAAAAGTTCATGTAATCGACAATTTTACATGATGTCTAGAAACATACACAGGATGATTCAGGAGGAATATGCCATACTGCGCAAGCTTATTCCTCTCACCAAACTAATGTAAAAAGTTCATGTAATCGACAATTTTACATGATGTGTAGAAACATACACAGGATGATTCAGGAGGAATCTGCAATACTGCACAAGCTTATACTTCTCACCAAAATAATGTAAAAAGTTCATGTAATCGACAATTTTACACGATGTCTAGAAACATAAACAGGATGATTCATGAGGAATCTGCCATACTGCACAAGTTTATTCCTCTCACCAAAATAATGTAAAAAGTTCATTTAAACGACAATTTTACGTGATGTCTAGAAAAATACGCAGGATGATTCAGGAGGAATCTGCCATACTGCACAAGCTAATTCTTCTCACCAAAATAATGTAAAAAGTTCATATAATCGACAATTTTACATGATGTCTAGAAACATACACATGATGATTCAGGAGGAATCTGCCATACTGCACAAGCTTATTCTTCTCACCAAAAAAATGTAAAAAGTTCATGTAATCGACAATTTTACATGATGTCTAGAAACATACACAGGATGAATCACAAGGAATCTGCCATACTGCAGAAGCTTATTCCTCTCACCAAAATAATGTAAAAAGTTCATGTAATCGACAATTTTACATGATGTCTAGAAACATACACAGGATGATTCAGGAGAAATCTGCCATACTGCACAAGCTTATTCTTCTCACCAAAATATAGTAAAAAGTTCATGTAATCGACAATATTACATGATGTCTAGAAACATACACAGGATGATTCATTAGGAATCTGAAATACTGCACAAACTTATTCTTCTCACCAAAATGATGTAAAAAGTTCATGTAATCGACAATTTTACATGATGTCTAGAAACATACACAGGATGATTCAGGAGGAATCTGCCATACTGCACAAGCCTATTCTTCTCACCAAAATAATGTAAAAAGTTCATGTAATCGACAATTTTACATGATGTCTAGAAACATACACAGGATGATTCAGGAGGAATCTGCCATACTGCACCAGCCTATTCCTCTCACCAAAATAATGTAAAAAGTTCATGTAATCGACAATTTTACATAATGTCTAGAAACATACACAGGATGATTCAGGAGGAATCTGCCATACTGCACAAGCCTATTCCTCTCACCAAAATAATGTAAAAAGTTCATGTAATCGACAATTTTACATGATATCTAGAAACATACACAGGATGATTCAGGAGGAATCTGCCATACTGCACAAGCTTATTCCTCTCACCAAAAAATTGTAAAAAGTTCATGTAATCGACAATTTTACATGATGTCTAGAAACATACACAGGATGATTCAGGAGGAATCTGGCATACTGCACAAGCTTATTCCCCTCACCAAAATAATGTAATAAGTTCATGTAATCGACAATTTTACATGATGTCTAGAAACTTACACAGGATGATTCAGGAGGAATCTGCCATACTGCACAAGCTTATTCCTCTCACCAAACTAATGTAAAAAGTTCATGTAATCGACAATTTTACATGATGTCTAGAAACATACACAGGATGATTCAGGAGGAATCTGCCATACTGCACAAGCTTATTCTTCTCACCAAAATAATGTAAAAAGTTCATGTAATCGACAATTTTACATGATGTCTAGAAACATACACAGGATGATTCAGGAGGAATCTGCCATACAGCACAAGCTTATTCCTCTCACCAAAATAATGTAAAAAGTTCATGTAATCGACAATTTTACATGATGTCTAGAAAAATACGCAGGATGATTCAGGAGGAATCTGCCATACTGCACAAGCTAATTCTTCTCACCAAAATAATGTAAAAAGTTCATATAATCGACAATTTTACATGATGTCTAGAAACATACACATGATGATTCAGGAGGAATCTGCCATACTGCACAAGCTTATTCTTCTCACCAAAAAAATGTAAAAAGTTCATGTAATCGACAATTTTACATGATGTCTAGAAACATACACACGATGATTAAGGAGGAATCTGCCATACTGCAGAAGCTTATTCTTCTCACCAAAATATAGTAAAAAGTTCATGTAATCGACAATATTACATGATGTCTAGAAACATACACAGGATGATTCATTAGGAATCTGAAATACTGCACAAACTTATTCTTCTCACCAAAATAATGTAAAAAGTTCATGTAATCGACAATTTTACATGATGTCTAGAAACATACACAGGATGATTCAGGAGGAATCTGCCATACTGCACAAGCCTATTCTTCTCACCAAAATAATGTAAAAAGTTCATGTAATCGACAATTTTACATGATGTCTAGAAACATACACAGGATGATTCAGGAGGAATCTGCCATACTGCACCAGCCTATTCCTCTCACCAAAATAATGTAAAAAGTTCATGTAATCGACAATTTTACATAATGTCTAGAAACATACACAGGATGATTCAGGAGGAATCTGCCATACTGCACAAGCCTATTCCTCTCACCAAAATAATGTAAAAAGTTCATGTAATCGACAATTTTACATGATATCTAGAAACATACACAGGATGATTCAGGAGGAATCTGCCATACTGCACAAGCTTATTCCTCTCACCAAAAAATTGTAAAAAGTTCATGTAATCGACAATTTTACATGATGTCTAGAAACATACACAGGATGATTCAGGAGGAATCTGGCATACTGCACAAGCTTATTCCCCTCACCAAAATAATGTAATAAGTTCATGTAATCGACAATTTTACATGATGTCTAGAAACTTACACAGGATGATTCAGGAGGAATCTGCCATACTGCACAAGCTTATTCCTCTCACCAAACTAATGTAAAAAGTTCATGTAATCGACAATTTTACATGATGTCTAGAAACATACACAGGATGATTCAGGAGGAATCTGCCATACTGCACAAGCTTATTCTTCTCACCAAAATAATGTAAAAAGTTCATGTAATCGACAATTTTACATGATGTCTAGAAACATACACAGGATGATTCAGGAGGAATCTGCCATACTGCACAAGCTTATTCCTCTCACCAAAATAATGTAAAAAGTTCATGTAATCGACAATTTTACATGATGTCTAGAAACATACACAGGATGATTCAGGAGGAATCTGCCATACTGCACAAGCTTATTCCTCTCACCAAAATAATGTAAAAAGTTCATGTAATCGACAATTTTACATGATGTCTAGAAACATACGCAGGATGATTCAGGAGCAATCTGCCATACTGCACAAGCTTATTCCTTTCACCAAAATAATGTAAAAGTTCATGTAATCGACAATTTTACATGATGTCTAGAAACATACACAGGATGATTCAGGAGGAATCTGCCATACTGCAGAAGCTTTTTCTTCTCACCAAAATAATGTAAAAAGTTCATGTAATCGGCAATTTTACATGATGTCTAGAAACATACACAGGATGAATCACAAGGAATCTGCCATACTGCACAAGCCTATTCCTCTCACCAAAATAATGTAAAAAGTTCATGTAATCGACAATTTTACATGATATCTAGAAACATACACAGGATGATTCAGGAGGAATCTGCCATACTGCACAAGCTTATTCCTCTCACCAAAAAATTGTAAAAAGTTCATGTAATCGACAATTTTACATGATGTCTAGAAACATACACAGGATGATTCCGGAGGAATCTGCCATACTGCACAAGCCTATTCTTCTCACCAAAATAATGTAAAAAGTTCATGTAATCGACAATTTTACATGATGTCTAGAAACATAGACAGGATGATTCAGGAGGAATCTGCCATACTGCACAAGCTTATTCCTCTCACCAAAATAATGTAAGAAGTTCATGTAATCGACAATTTTACATGATGTCTAGAAACATACACAGGATGATTCAGGAGGAATCTGCCATACTGCACAAGCTTATTCCTCTCACCAAAATAATGTAAAAAGTTCATGTAATCGACAATTTTACATGATATCTAGAAACATACACAGGATGATTCAGGAGGAATCTGCCATACTGCACAAGCTTATTCCTCTCACCAAAATAATGTAAAAAGTTCATGTAATCGACAATTTTACATGATATCTAGAAACATACACAGGATGATTCAGGAGGAATCTGCCATACTGCACAAGCTTATTCCTCTCACCAAAATAATGTAAAAAGTTCATGTAATCGACAATTTTACATGATATCTAGAAACATACACAGGATGATTCAGGAGGAATCTGCCATACTGCACAAGCTTATTCCTCTCACCAAAATTATGTAAAAAGTTCATGTAATCGACAATTTTACATGATGTCTAGAAACATACACAGGATGATTCCGGAGGAATCTGCCATACTGCACAAGCCTATTCTTCTCACCAAAATAATGTAAAAAGTTCATGTAATCGACAATTTTACATGATGTCTAGAAACATACACAGGATGATTCCGGAGGAATCTGCCATACTGCACAAGCCTATTCCTCTCACCAAAATTATGTAAAAAGTTCATGTAATCGACAATTTTACATGATGTCTAGAAACATACACAGGATGATTCCGGAGGAATCTGCCATACTGCACAAGCCTATTCTTCTCACCAAAATAATGTAAAAAGTTCATGTAATCGACAATTTTACATGATGTCTAGAAACATAGACAGGATGATTCAGGAGGAATCTGCCATACTGCACAAGCTTATTCCTCTCACCAAAATTATGTAAAAAGTTCATGTAATCGACAATTTTACATGATGTCTAGAAACATACACAGGATGATTCCGGAGGAATCTGCCATACTGCACAAGCCTATTCTTCTCACCAAAATAATGTAAAAAGTTCATGTAATCGACAATTTTACATGATGTCTAGAAACATACACAGGATGATTCCGGAGGAATCTGCCATACTGCACAAGCCTATTCTTCTCACCAAAATAATGTAAAAAGTTCATGTAATCGACAATTTTACATGATGTCTAGAAACATAGACAGGATGATTCAGGAGGAATCTGCCATACTGCACAAGCTTATTCCTCTCACCAAAATTATGTAAAAAGTTCATGTAATCGACAATTTTACATGATGTCTAGAAACATACACAGGATGATTCCGGAGGAATCTGCCATACTGCACAAGCCTATTCTTCTCACCAAAATAATGTAAAACGTTCATGTAATCGACAATTTTACATGATGTCTAGAAACATAGACAGGATGATTCAGGAGGAATCTGCCATACTGCACAAGCTTATTCCTCTCACCAAAATAATGTAAGAAGTTCATGTAATCGACAATTTTACATGATGTCTAGAAACATACACAGGATGATTCAGGAGGAATCTGCCATACTGCACAAGCTTATTCCTCTCACCAAAATAATGTAAAAAGTTCATGTAATCGACAATTTTACATGATATCTAGAAACATACACAGGATGATTCAGGAGGAATCTGCCATACTGCACAAGCTTATTCCTCTCACCAAAATAATGTAAAAAGTTCATGTAATCGACAATTTTACATGATATCTAGAAACATACACAGGATGATTCAGGAGGAATCTGCCATACTGCACAAGCTTATTCCTCTCACCAAAATAATGTAAAAAGTTCATGTAATCGACAATTTTACATGATATCTAGAAACATACACAGGATGATTCAGGAGGAATCTGCCATACTGCACAAGCTTATTCCTCTCACCAAAATTATGTAAAAAGTTCATGTAATCGACAATTTTACATGATGTCTAGAAACATACACAGGATGATTCAGGAGGAATCTGCCATACTGCACAAGCTTATTCCTCTCACCAAAAAATTGTAAAAAGTTCATGTAATCGACAATTTTACATGATGTCTAGAAACATACACAGGATGATTCAGGAGGAATCTGCCATACTGCACAAGCTTATTCCTCTCACCAAAATAATGTAATAAGTTCATGTAATCGACAATTTTACATGATGTCTAGAAACTTACACAGGATGATTCAGGAGGAATCTGCCATACTGCACAAGCTTATTCCTCTCACCAAACTAATGTAAAAAGTTCATGTAATCGACAATTTTACATGATGTCTAGAAACATACACAGGATGATTCAGGAGGAATCTGCCATACTGCACAAGCTTATTCTTCTTACCAAAATAATGTAAAAAGTTCATGTAATCGACAATTTTTCATGATGTCTAGAAACATGCACAGGATGATTCAGGGGGAATCTGCCATACTGCACAAGCTTATTCCTCTCACCAAAATAATGTAAAAAGTTCATGTAATCGAAAATTTTACATGATGTCTAGAAACATACACAGGATGATTCATTAGGAATCTGCCATACTGCACAAGCTGATTCCTCTCACCAAAATAATGTAAAAAGTTCATGTAATCGACAATTTTACATGATGTCTAGAAACATACACACGATGATTCAGGAGGAATCTGCCATACTGCACAAGCTAATTCTTCTCACCAAAATAATGTAAAAAGTTCATATATTCGACAATTTTACATGATGTCTAGAATTATACACAGGATGAATCACAAGGAATCTGCCATACTGCAGAAGCTTATTCTTCTCACCAAATTATAGTAAAAAGTTCATGTAATCGACAATATTACATGATGTCTAGAAACATACACAGGATGATTCATTAGGAATCTGCCATACTGCCCAAACTTATTCTTCTCACCAAAATAATGAAAAATTTCATGTAATCGACAATTTTACATGATGTCTAGAAACATACACAGGATGATTCAAGAGGAATCTGCCATACTGCACAAGCCTATTCTTCTCACCAAAATAATGTAAAAAGTTCATGTAATCGACAATTTTACATGATGTCTAGAAACATACACAGGATGATTCAGGAGGAATCTGCCATACTGCACCAGCCTATTCCTCTCACCAAAATAATGTAAAAAGTTCATGTAATCGACAATTTTACATAATGTCTAGAAACATACACAGGATGATTCAGGAGGAATCTGCCATACTGCACAAGCCTATTCCTCTCACCAAAATAATGTAAAAAGTTCATGTAATCGACAATTTTACATGATATCTAGAAACATACACAGGATGATTCAGGAGGAATCTGCCATACTGCACAAGCTTATTCCTCTCACCAAAAAATTGTAAAAAGTTCATGTAATCGACAATTTTACATGATGTCTAGAAACATACACAGGATGATTCAGGAGGAATCTGCCATACTGCACAAGCTTATTCCCCTCACCAAAATAATGTTATAAGTTCATGTAATCGACAATTTTACATGATGTATAGAAACTTACACAGGATGATTCAGGAGGAATCTGCCATACTGCACAAGCTTATTCCTCTCACCAAACTAATGTAAAAAGTTCATGTAATCGACAATTTTACATGATGTCTAGAAACATACACAGGATGATTCAGGAGGAATCTGCCATACTGCACAAGCTTATTCTTCTCACCAAAATAATGTAAAAAGTTCATGTAATCGACAATTTTACATGATGTCTAGAAACATACACAGGATGATTCAGGAGGAATCTGCCATACTGCACAAGCTTATTCCTCTCACCAAAATAATGTAAAAAGTTCATGTAATCGACAATTTTACATGATGTCTAGAATTATACACAGGATGATTCAGGAGGAATCTGCCATACTGCACAAGCTTATTCTTCTCACCAAAATAATGTAAAAAGTTCATGTAATCGACAATTTTACATGATGTCTAGAAACATACACACGATGATTCAGGAGAAATCTGCCATACTGCAGAAGCTCATTCTTCTCACCAAGATAATGTAAAAAGTTCATGTAATCGGCAATTTTACATGATGTCTAGAAACATACACAAAATGAATCACAAGGAATCTGCCATACTGCAGAAGCTTATTCTTCTCACCAAAATATAGTAAAAAGTTCATGTAATCGACAATATTACATGATGTCTAGAAACATACATAGGATGATTCATTAGGAATCTGCCATACTGCCCAAACTTATTCTTCTCACCAAAATAATGTAAAAAGTTCATGTAATCGACAATTTTACATGATGTCTAGAAACAAACACAGGATGATTCAGGAGGAATCTGCCATACTGCACAAACTCATTCTTCTCACCAAAATAATGTAAAAAGTTCATGTAATCGACAATTTTACATGATGTCTAGAAACATACACAGGATGATTCAGGAGGAATCTGCCATACTGCACAAGCTTATTCCTCTCACCAAAATAATGTAAAAAGTTCATGTAATCGACAATTTTACATGATGTCTAGAAACATACACAGGATGATTCATTAGAAATCTGCCATACTGCACAAGCTTATTCCTCTCACCAAACTAATGTAAAAAGTTCATGTAATCGACAATTTTACATGATGTCTAGAAACATACACAGGATGATTCAGGAGGAATCTGCCATACTGCACAAGCTTATTCTTCTCACCAAAATAATGTAAAAAGTTCATGTAATCGACAATTTTACATGATGTCTAGAAACATACACAGGATGATTCAGGAGGAATCTGCCATACTGCACAAGCTTATTCTTCTCACCAAAATAATGTAAAAAGTTCATGTAATCGACAATTTTACATGATGTCTAGAAACATACACACGATAATTCAGGAGAAATCTGCCATACTGCAGAAGCTCATTCTTCTCACCAAAATAATGTAAAAAGTTCATGTAATCGGCAATTTTACATGATGTCTAGAAACATACACAGGATGAATCACAAGGAATCTGCCATACTGCAGAAGCTTATTCTTCTCACCAAAATATAGTAAAAAGTTCATGTAATCGACAATATTACATGATGTCTAGAAACATACATAGGATGATTCATTAGGAATCTGCCATACTGCCCAAACTTATTCTTCTCACCAAAATAATGTAAAAAGTTCATGTAATCGACAATTTTACATGATGTCTAGAAACAAACACAGGATGATTCAGGAGGAATCTGCCATACTGCACAAACTCATTCTTCTCACCAAAATAATGTAAAAAGTTCATGTAATCGACAATTTTACATGATGTCTAGAAACATACACAGGATGATTCAGGAGGAATCTGCCATACTGCACAAGCTTATTCCTCTCACCAAAATAATGTAAAAAGTTCATGTAATCGACAATTTTACATGATGTCTAGAAACATACACAGGATGATTCATTAGAAATCTGCCATACTGCACAAGCTTATTCCTCTCACCAAACTAATGTAAAAAGTTCATGTAATCGACAATTTTACATGATGTCTAGAAACATACACAGGATGATTCAGGAGGAATCTGCCATACTGCACAAGCTTATTCTTCTCACCAAAATAATGTAAAAAGTTCATGTAATCGACAATTTTACATGATGTCTAGAAACATACACAGGATGATTCAGGAGGAATCTGCCATACTGCACAAGCTTATTCTTCTCACCAAAATAATGTAAAAAGTTCATATAATCGACAATTTTACATGATGTCTAGAATTATACACAGGATGATTCAGGAGGAATCTGCCATACTGCACAAGCTTATTCTTCTCACCAAAATAATGTAAAAAGTTCATGTAATCGACAATTTTACATGATGTCTAGAGACATACACACGATGATTCAGGAGAAATCTGCCATACTGCAGAAGCTCATTCTTCTCACCAAAATAATGTAAAAAGTTCATGTAATCGGCAATTTTACATGATGTCTAGAAACATACACAGGATGAATCACAAGGAATCTGCCATACTGCGCAAGCTTATTCCTCTCACCAAAAAATTGTAAAAAGTTCATGTAATCGACAATTTTACATGATGTCTAGAAACATACACAGGATGATTCAGGGGGAATCTGCCATACTGCACAAGCTTATTCTTCTCACCAAAATATAGTAAAAAGTTCATGTAATCGACAATATTACATGATGTCTAGAAACATACACAGGACGAGTCATTAGGAATCTGCCATACTGAACAAACTTATTCTTCTCACCAAAATAATGTAAAAAGTTCATGTAATCGACAATTTTACATGATGTCTAGAAACATACACAGGATGAATCCGGAGGAATCTGCCATACTGCACAAGCCTATTCTTCTCACCAAAATAATGTAAAAAGTTCATGTAATCGACAATTTTAACTGATGTCTAGAAACATACACTTGATGATTCAGGAGGAATCTGCCATACTGCAGAAGCTTATTCTTCTCAACAAAATAATGTAAGAAGTTCATGTAATCGACAATTTTACATGATGTCTAGAAACATACACAGGATGATTCAGGAGGAATCTGCCATACTGCACAAGCTTATTCCTCTCACCAAAATAATGTAATAAGTTCATGTAATCGACAATTTTACATGATGTCTAGAAACTTACACAGGATGATTCAGGAGGAATCTGCCATACTGCACAAGCTTATTCCACTCACCAAACTAATGTAAAAAGTTCATGTAATCGACAATTTTACATGATGTCTAGAAACATACACACGATGATTCAGGAGGAATCTGCCATACTGCAGAAGCTTATTCTTCTCACCAAAATAATGTAAAAAGTTCATGTAATCGGCAAATTTACATGATGTCTAGAAACATACACAGGATGAATCACAAGGAATCTGCCATACTGCAGAAGCTTATTCCTCTCACCAAAATAATGTAAAAAGTTCATGTAATCGACAATTTTACATGATGTCTAGAAACATACACAGGATGATTCAGGAGGAATCTGCCATACTGCACAAGCTTATTCCTTTAACCAAAATAATGTAAAAAGTTCATGTAATCGACAATTTTACATGATGTCTAGAAACATACACAGGATGATTCATTAGGAATCTGCCATACTGCACAAGCTGATTCCTCTCACCAAAATAATGTAAAAAGTTCATGTAATCGACAATTTTACATGATGTCTAGAAACATACACACGATGATTCAGGAGGAATCTGCCATACTGCACAAGCTAATTCTTCTCACCAAAATAATGTAAAAAGTTCATATATTCGACAATTTTACATGATGTCTAGAATTATACACAGGATGAATCACAAGGAATCTGACACACTGCAGAAGCTTATTCCTCTCACCAAAATAATGTAAAATGTTCATGTAATCGACAATTTTACATGATGTCTAGAAACATAAACAGGATGATTCAGGAGGAATCTGCCATACTGCACAAGCTTATTCCTCTCACCAAAAAATTGTAAAAAGTTCATGATCGACAATTTTACATGATGTCTAGAAACATACACAGGATGATTCAGGAGGAATCTGCCATACTGCACAAGCTTATTCCTCTCACCAAAATAATGTAATAAGTTCATGTAATCGACAATTTTACATGATGTCTAGAAACTTACACAGGATGATTCAGGAGGAATCTAACATACTGCACAAGCTTATTCCTCTCACCAAACTAATGTAAAAAGTTCATGTAATCGACAATTTTACATGATGTCTAGGAACATACACAGGATGATTCAGGAGGAATCTGCCATACTGCACAAGCTTATTCCTCTCAAAAAAATAATGTAAAAAGTTCATGTAATCGACAATTTTACATGATGTCTAGAAACATACACAGGATGATTCAGGAGGAATCTGCCATACTGCACAAGCTAATTCATCTCACCAAAATAATGTAAAAAGTTCATATATTCGACAATTTTACATGATGTCTAGAATTATACACAGGATGATTCAGGAGGAATCTGCCATACTGCACAAGCTTATTCTTCTCACCAAAATAATGTAAAAAGTTCATGTAATCGACAATTTTACATGATGTCTAGAAACATACACACGATGATTCAGGAGGAATCTGCCATACTGCAGAAGCTTATTCTTCTCACCAAAATAATGTAAAAAGTTCATGTAATCGGCAATTTTACATGATGTCTAGAAACATACACAGGATGATTCACAAGGAATCTGCCATACTGCAGAAGCTTATTCCTCTCACCAAAATAATGTAAAAAGTTCATGTAATCGACATTTTTACATGATGTCTAGAAACATACACAGGATGATTCAGGAGGAATCTGCCATACTGCACAAGCTTATTCCTCTCACCAAAATAATGTAAAAAGTTCATGTAATCGACAATTTTACATGATGTCTAGAAACATACACAGGATGATTCATTAGAAATCTGCCATACTGCACAAGCTTATTCCTCTCACCAAACTAATGTAAAAAGTTCATGTAATCGACAATTTTACATGATGTCTAGAAACATACACAGGATGATTCAGGAGGAATCTGCCATACTGCACAAGCTTATTCTTCTCACCAAAATAATGTAAAAAGTTCATGTAATCGACAATTTTACATGATGTCTAGAAACATACACAGGATGATTCAGGAGGAATCTGCCATACTGCACAAGCTTATTCTTCTCACCAAAATAATGTAAAAAGTTCATATAATCGACAATTTTACATGATGTCTAGAATTATACACAGGATGATTCAGGAGGAATCTGCCATACTGCACAAGCTTATTCTTCTCACCAAAATAATGTAAAAAGTTCATGTAATCGACAATTTTACATGATGTCTAGAGACATACACACGATGATTCAGGAGAAATCTGCCATACTGCAGAAGCTCATTCTTCTCACCAAAATAATGTAAAAAGTTCATGTAATCGGCAATTTTACATGATGTCTAGAAACATACACAGGATGAATCACAAGGAATCTGCCATACTGCGCAAGCTTATTCCTCTCACCAAAAAATTGTAAAAAGTTCATGTAATCGACAATTTTACATGATGTCTAGAAACATACACAGGATGATTCAGGGGGAATCTGCCATACTGCACAAGCTTATTCTTCTCACCAAAATATAGTAAAAAGTTCATGTAATCGACAATATTACATGATGTCTAGAAACATACACAGGACGAGTCATTAGGAATCTGCCATACTGAACAAACTTATTCTTCTCACCAAAATAATGTAAAAAGTTCATGTAATCGACAATTTTACATGATGTCTAGAAACATACACAGGATGAATCCGGAGGAATCTGCCATACTGCACAAGCCTATTCTTCTCACCAAAATAATGTAAAAAGTTCATGTAATCGACAATTTTAACTGATGTCTAGAAACATACACTTGATGATTCAGGAGGAATCTGCCATACTGCAGAAGCTTATTCTTCTCAACAAAATAATGTAAGAAGTTCATGTAATCGACAATTTTACATGATGTCTAGAAACATACACAGGATGATTCAGGAGGAATCTGCCATACTGCACAAGCTTATTCCTCTCACCAAAATAATGTAATAAGTTCATGTAATCGACAATTTTACATGATGTCTAGAAACTTACACAGGATGATTCAGGAGGAATCTGCCATACTGCACAAGCTTATTCCACTCACCAAACTAATGTAAAAAGTTCATGTAATCGACAATTTTACATGATGTCTAGAAACATACACACGATGATTCAGGAGGAATCTGCCATACTGCAGAAGCTTATTCTTCTCACCAAAATAATGTAAAAAGTTCATGTAATCGGCAAATTTACATGATGTCTAGAAACATACACAGGATGAATCACAAGGAATCTGCCATACTGCAGAAGCTTATTCCTCTCACCAAAATAATGTAAAAAGTTCATGTAATCGACAATTTTACATGATGTCTAGAAACATACACAGGATGATTCAGGAGGAATCTGCCATACTGCACAAGCTTATTCCTTTAACCAAAATAATGTAAAAAGTTCATGTAATCGACAATTTTACATGATGTCTAGAAACATACACAGGATGATTCATTAGGAATCTGCCATACTGCACAAGCTGATTCCTCTCACCAAAATAATGTAAAAAGTTCATGTAATCGACAATTTTACATGATGTCTAGAAACATACACACGATGATTCAGGAGGAATCTGCCATACTGCACAAGCTAATTCTTCTCACCAAAATAATGTAAAAAGTTCATATATTCGACAATTTTACATGATGTCTAGAATTATACACAGGATGAATCACAAGGAATCTGACACACTGCAGAAGCTTATTCCTCTCACCAAAATAATGTAAAATGTTCATGTAATCGACAATTTTACATGATGTCTAGAAACATAAACAGGATGATTCAGGAGGAATCTGCCATACTGCACAAGCTTATTCCTCTCACCAAAAAATTGTAAAAAGTTCATGATCGACAATTTTACATGATGTCTAGAAACATACACAGGATGATTCAGGAGGAATCTGCCATACTGCACAAGCTTATTCCTCTCACCAAAATAATGTAATAAGTTCATGTAATCGACAATTTTACATGATGTCTAGAAACTTACACAGGGTGATTCAGGAGGAATCTAACATACTGCACAAGCTTATTCCTCTCACCAAACTAATGTAAAAAGTTCATGTAATCGACAATTTTACATGATGTCTAGGAACATACACAGGATGATTCAGGAGGAATCTGCCATACTGCACAAGCTTATTCCTCTCAAAAAAATAATGTAAAAAGTTCATGTAATCGACAATTTTACATGATGTCTAGAAACATACACAGGATGATTCAGGAGGAATCTGCCATACTGCACAAGCTAATTCATCTCACCAAAATAATGTAAAAAGTTCATATATTCGACAATTTTACATGATGTCTAGAATTATACACAGGATGATTCAGGAGGAATCTGCCATACTGCACAAGCTTATTCTTCTCACCAAAATAATGTAAAAAGTTCATGTAATCGACAATTTTACATGATGTCTAGAAACATACACACGATGATTCAGGAGGAATCTGCCATACTGCAGAAGCTTATTCTTCTCACCAAAATAATATAAAAAGTTCATGTAATCGGCAATTTTACATGATGTCTAGAAACAAACACAGGATGATTCACAAGGAATCTGCCATACTGCAGAAGCTTATTCCTCTCACCAAAATAATGTAAAAAGTTCATGTAATCGACATTTTTACATGATGTCTAGAAACATACACAGGATGATTCAGGAGGAATCTGCCATACTGCACAAGCTTATTCCTTTCACCAAAATAATGTAAAAAGTTCATGTAATCGACAATTTTACATGATGTCTAGAAACATACACAGGATGATTCATTAGGAATCTGCCATACTGCACAAGCTGATTCCTCTCACCAAAATAATGTAAAAAGTTCATGTAATCGACAATTTTACATGATGTCTAGAAACATACACACGATGATTCAGGAGGAATCTGCCATACCGCACAAGCTAATTCTTCTCACCAAAATAATGTAAAAAGTTTATATATTCGACAATTTTACATGATGTCTAGAATTATACACAGGATGAATCACAAGGAATCAGCCATACTGCAGAAGCTTATTCTTCTCACCAAAATAATGTAAAAAGTTCATGTAATCGACAATATTACATGATGTCTAGAAACATACATAGGATGATTCATTAGGAATCTGCCATACTGCCCAAACTTATTCTTCTCACCAAAATAATGTAAAAAGTTCATGTAATCGACAATTTTACATGATGTCTAGAAACATACACAGGATGATTCAGGAGGAATCTGCCATACTGCACAAGCCTATTCTTCTCACCAAAATAATGTAAAAAGTTCATGTAATCGACAATTTTACATGATGTCTAGAAACATACACACGATGATTCAGGAGGAATCTGCCATACTGCAGAAGCTTATTCTTCTCACCAAAATAATGTAAAAAGTTCATGTAATCGACAATTTTACATGATGTCTAGAAACATACACAGGATGAATCACAATTAATCTGCCATACTGCAGAAGCTTATTCTTCTCACCAAAATATAGTAAAAAGTTCGTGTAATCGACAATATTACATGATGTCTAGAAACATACATAGGATGATTCATTAGGAATCTGCCATACTGCCCAAACTTATTCTTCTCACCAAAATAATGTAAAAAGTTCATGTAATCGACAATTTTACATGATGTCTAGAAACAAACACAGGATGATTCAGGAGGAATCTGCCATACTGCACAAACTCATTCTTCTCACCAAAATAATGTAAAAAGTTCATGTAATCGACAATTTTACATGATGTCTAGAAACATACACAGGATGATTCAGGAGGAATCTGCCATACTGCACAAGCTTATTCCTCTCACCAAAATAATGTAAAAAGTTCATGTAATCGACAATTTTACATGATGTCTAGAAACATACACAGGATGATTCATTAGAAATCTGCCATACTGCACAAGCTGATTCCTCTCACCAAAATAATGTAAAAAGTTCATGTAATCGACAATTTTACATGATGTCTAGAAACATACACAGGATGATTCAGGAGGAATCTGCCATACTGCACAAGCTAATTCTTCTCACCAAAATAATGTAAAAAGTTCATATAATCGACAATTTTACATGATGTCTAGAATTATACACAGGATGATTCAGGAGGAATCTGCCATACTGCACAAGCTTATTCTTCTCACCAAAATAATGTAAAAAGTTCATGTAATCGACAGTTTTACATGATGTCTAGAAACATACACACGATGATTCAGGAGGAATCTGCCATACTGCAGAAGCTTATTCTTCTCACCAAAATAATGTAAAAAGTTCATGTAATCGACAATTTTACATGATGTCTAGAAACATACACAGGATGAAACACAAGGAATCTGCCATACTGCACAAGCTTATTCCTCTCACCAAAAAATTGTAAAAAGTTCAAGTAATCGACAATTTTACATGATGTCTAGAAACATACACAGGATGATTCAGGAGGAATCTGCCATACTGCAGAAGCTTATTCTTCTCACCAAAATAATGTAAAAAGTTCATGTAATCGGCAATTTTACATGATGTCTAGAAACATACACAGGATGATTCACAAGGAATCTGCCATACTGCAGAAGCTTATTCCTCTCACCAAAATAATGTAAAAAGTTCATGTAATCGACATTTTTACATGATGTCTAGAAACATACACAGGATGATTCAGGAGGAATCTGCCATACTGCACAAGCTTATTCCTTTCACCAAAATAATGTAAAAAGTTCATGTAATCGACAATTTTACATGATGTCTAGAAACATACACAGGATGATTCATTAGGAATCTGCCATACTGCACAAGCTGATTCCTCTCACCAAAATAATGTAAAAAGTTCATGTAATCGACAATTTTACATGATGTCTAGAAACATACACACGATGATTCAGGAGGAATCTGCCATACCGCACAAGCTAATTCTTCTCACCAAAATAATGTAAAAAGTTTATATATTCGACAATTTTACATGATGTCTAGAATTATACACAGGATGAATCACAAGGAATCAGCCATACTGCAGAAGCTTATTCTTCTCACCAAAATAATGTAAAAAGTTCATGTAATCGACAATATTACATGATGTCTAGAAACATACATAGGATGATTCATTAGGAATCTGCCATACTGCCCAAACTTATTCTTCTCACCAAAATAATGTAAAAAGTTCATGTAATCGACAATTTTACATGATGTCTAGAAACATACACAGGATGATTCAGGAGGAATCTGCCATACTGCACAAGCCTATTCTTCTCACCAAAATAATGTAAAAAGTTCATGTAATCGACAATTTTACATGATGTCTAGAAACATACACACGATGATTCAGGAGGAATCTGCCATACTGCAGAAGCTTATTCTTCTCACCAAAATAATGTAAAAAGTTCATGTAATCGACAATTTTACATGATGTCTAGAAACATACACAGGATGAATCACAATTAATCTGCCATACTGCAGAAGCTTATTCTTCTCACCAAAATATAGTAAAAAGTTCATGTAATCGACAATATTACATGATGTCTAGAAACATACATAGGATGATTCATTAGGAATCTGCCATACTGCCCAAACTTATTCTTCTCACCAAAATAATGTAAAAAGTTCATGTAATCGACAATTTTACATGATGTCTAGAAACAAACACAGGATGATTCAGGAGGAATCTGCCATACTGCACAAACTCATTCTTCTCACCAAAATAATGTAAAAAGTTCATGTAATCGACAATTTTACATGATGTCTAGAAACATACACAGGATGATTCAGGAGGAATCTGCCATACTGCACAAGCTTATTCCTCTCACCAAAATAATGTAAAAAGTTCATGTAATCGACAATTTTACATGATGTCTAGAAACATACACAGGATGATTCATTAGAAATCTGCCATACTGCACAAGCTGATTCCTCTCACCAAAATAATGTAAAAAGTTCATGTAATCGACAATTTTACATGATGTCTAGAAACATACACAGGATGATTCAGGAGGAATCTGCCATACTGCACAAGCTAATTCTTCTCACCAAAATAATGTAAAAAGTTCATATAATCGACAATTTTACATGATGTCTAGAATTATACACAGGATGATTCAGGAGGAATCTGCCATACTGCACAAGCTTATTCTTCTCACCAAAATAATGTAAAAAGTTCATGTAATCGACAGTTTTACATGATGTCTAGAAACATACACACGATGATTCAGGAGGAATCTGCCATACTGCAGAAGCTTATTCTTCTCACCAAAATAATGTAAAAAGTTCATGTAATCGACAATTTTACATGATGTCTAGAAACATACACAGGATGAAACACAAGGAATCTGCCATACTGCACAAGCTTATTCCTCTCACCAAAAAATTGTAAAAAGTTCAAGTAATCGACAATTTTACATGATGTCTAGAAACATACACAGGATGATTCAGGAGGAATCTGCCATACTGCACAAGCTTATTCTTCTCATCAAAATATAGTAAAAAGTTCATGTAATCGACAATATTACATGATGTCTAGAAACATACACAGGATGATTCCGGAGGAATCTGCAATACTGCACAAGCCTATTCTTCTCACCAAAATAATGTAAAAAGTTCATGTAATCGACAATTTTACATGATGTCTAGAAACATATACAGGATGATTCAGGAGGAATCTGCCACACTGCAGAAGCTTATTCCTCTCACCAAGATAATGTAAGAAGTTCATGTAATCGACAATTTTACATGATGTCTAGAAACATACACAGGATGATTCAGGAGGAATCTGCAATACTGCACAAGCTTATTCCTCTCACCAAAATAATGTAAAAAGTTCATGTAATCGACAATTTTACATGATATCTAGAAACATACACAGGATGATTCAGGAGGAATCTGCCATACTGCACAAGCTTATTCCTCTCACCAAAAAATTGTAAAAAGTTCATGTAATCGACAATTTTACATGATGTCTAGAAACATACACAGGATGATTCAGGAGGAATCTGCCATACTGCACAAGCTTATTCCTCTCACCAAAATAATGTAATAAGTTCATGTAATCGACAATTTTACATGATGTCTAGAAACTTACACCGGATGATTCAGGAGGAATCTGCCATACTGCACAAGCTTATTCCTCTCACCAAACTAATGTAAAAAGTTCATGTAATCGACAATTTTACATGATGTCTAGAAACATACACAGGATGATTCAGGAGGAATCTGCCATACTGCACAAGCTTATTCTTCTCACCAAAATAATGTAAAAAGTTCATGTAATCGACAATTTTACATGATGTCTAGAAACATACACACGATGATTCAGGAGGAATCTGCCATACTGCACAAGCTAATTCTTCTCACCAAAATAATGTAAAAAGTTCATATATTCGACAATTTTACATGATGTCTAGAATTATACACAGGATGAATCACAAGGAATCTGCCATACTGCAGAAGCTTATTCTTCTCACCAAAATATAGTAAAAAGTTCATGTAATCGACAATATTACATGATGTCTAGAAACATACACAGGATGATTCATTAGGAATCTGCCATACTGCCCAAACTTATTCTTCTCACCAAAATAATGTAAAAAGTTCATGTAATCGACAATTTTACATGATGTCTAGAAACATACACAGGATGATTCAGGAGGAATCTGCCATACTGCACAAGCTTATTCTTCTCACCAAAATAATGTAAAAAGTTCATGTAATCACAATTTTACATGATGTCTAGAAACATACATAGGATGATTCAGGAGGAATCTGCCATACTGCACAAGCTAATTCTTCTCACCAAAATAATGTAAAAAGTTCATATATTCGACAATTTTACATGATGTCTAGAATTATACACAGGATGATTCAGGAGGAATCTGCCATACTGCAGAAGCTTATTCTTCTCACCAAAATAATGTAAAAAGTTCATGTAATCGACAATTTTACATGATGTCTAGAAACATACACACGATGATTCAGGAGGAATCTGCCATACTGCAGAAGCTTATTCTTCTCACCAAAATAATGTAAAAAGTTCATGTAATCGGCAATTTTACATGATGTCTAGAAACATACACAGGATGAATCACAAGGAATCTGCCATACTGCACAAGCTTATTCTTCTCACCAAAATATAGTAAAAAATTTATGTAATCGACAATATTACATGATGTCTAGAAACATACACAGGATGATTCATTAGGAATCTGCCATACTGCACAAGCTTATTCCTCTCACCAAAATAATGTAAAAAGTTCATGTAATCGACAATTTTACATGATGTCGAGAAACATACGCAGGATGATTCAGGAGCAATCTGCCATACTGCACAAGCTTATTCCTTTCACCAAAATAATGTAAAAGTTCATGTAATCGACAATTTTACATGATGTCAAGAAACATACACAGGATGATTCAGGAGGAATCTGCCATACTGCACAAGCTTATTCCTCTCACCAAAATAATGTAAAAAGTTCATGTAATCGACAATTTTACATGATGTCTAGAAACATACACAGGATGATTCAGGAGGAATCTGCCATACTGCACAAGCTTATTCCTCTCACCAAAATAATGTAATAAGTTCATGTAATGGACAATTTTACATGATGTCTAGAAACATACACAGGATGATTCATTAGGAATTTGCCATACTGCACAAGCTTATTCCTCTCACCAAAATAATGTAAAAAATTCGTTTAATCGACGATTTTACATGATGTCTAGAAACATACACAGGATGATTCAGGAGGAATCTGCCATACTGCACAAGCTTATTCCAAAAAAAAAAAATAATGTAAAAAGTTCATGTGATCGACAATTTTACATGAAGTCTAGAAACATATACAGGATGATTCATTAGGTATCTGCCATACTGCACAAGCCTATTCCTCTCACCAAACTAATGTAAAAAGTTCATGTAATCGACAATTTTACATGATGTCTAGAAACATACACAGGATGATTCAGGAGGAATCTGCCATACTGCACAAGCCTATTTCTCTCACCAAAATAATGTAAAAAGTTCATGTAATCGACAATTTTACATGATGTCTAGAAACATACACAGGATGATTCAGGAGGAATCTGCCATACTGCACAAGCTTATTCCTCTCACCAAAATAATGTAAAAAGTTCATGTAATCCACAATTTTACATGATGTCTAGAAACATACACAGGATGATTCAGGAGGAATCTGCCATACTGCACAAGCTTATTCCTCTCACCAAAATAATGTAAAAAGTTCATGTAATCGACAATTTTACATGATGTCTAGAAACATACACAGGATGATTCAGGAGGAATCTGCCATACTGCACAAGCTTATTCCTCTCACCAAAATAATGTAATAAGTTCATGTTATCGACAATATTACATGATGTCTAGAAACATACACAGGATGATTCATTAGGAATCTGCCATACTGAACAAACTTATTCTTCTCACCAAAATAATGTAAAAAGTTCATGTAATCGACAATTTTACATGATGTCTAGAAACAAACACAGGATGATTCAGGAGGAATCTGCCATACTGCACAAACTCATTCTTCTCACCAAAATAATGTAAAAAGTTCATGTAATCGACAATTTTACATGATGTCTAGAAACATACACAGGATGATTCAGGAGGAATCTGCCATACTGCACAAGCTTATTCCTCTCACCAAAATAATGTAAAAAGTTCATGTAATCGACAATTTTACATGATGTCTAGAAACATACACAGGATGATTCATTAGAAATCTGCCATACTGCACAAGCTGATTCCTCTCACCAAAATAATGTAAAAAGTTCATGTAATCGACAATTTTACATGATGTCTAGAAACATACACAGGATGATTCAGGAGGAATCTGCCATACTGCACAAGCTAATTCTTCTCACCAAAATAATGTAAAAAGTTCATATAATCGACAATTTTACATGATGTCTAGAATTATACACAGGATGATTCAGGAGGAATCTGCCATACTGCACAAGCTTATTCTTCTCACCAAAATAATGTAAAAAGTTCATGTAATCGACAATTTTACATGATGTCTAGAAACATACACACGATGATTCAGGAGGAATCTGCCATACTGCAGAAGCTTATTCTTCTCACCAAAATAATGTAAAAAGTTCATGTAATCGACAATTTTACATGATGTCTAGAAACATACACAGGATGAATCACAATTAATCTGCCATACTGCAGAAGCTTATTCTTCTCACCAAAATATAGTAAAAAGTTCATGTAATCGACAATATTACATGATGTCTAGAAACATACATAGGATGATTCATTAGGAATCTGCCATACTGCCCAAACTTATTCTTCTCACCAAAATAATGTAAAAAGTTCATGTAATCGACAATTTTACATGATGTCTAGAAACAAACACAGGATGATTCAGGAGGAATCTGCCATACTGCACAAACTCATTCTTCTCACCAAAATAATGTAAAAAGTTCATGTAATCGACAATTTTACATGATGTCTAGAAACATACACAGGATGATTCAGGAGGAATCTGCCATACTGCACAAGCTTATTCCTCTCACCAAAATAATGTAAAAAGTTCATGTAATCGACAATTTTACATGATGTCTAGAAACATACACAGGATGATTCATTAGAAATCTGCCATACTGCACAAGCTGATTCATCTCACCAAAATAATGTAAAAAGTTCATGTAATCGACAATTTTACATGATGTCTAGAAACATACACAGGATGATTCAGGAGGAATCTGCCATACCGCACAAGCTAATTCTTCCCACCAAAATAATGTAAAAAGTTCATATAATCGACAATTTTACATGATGTCTAGAATTATACACAGGATGATTCAGGAGGAATCTGCCATACTGCACAAGCTTATTCTTCTCACCAAAATAATGTAAAAAGTTCATGTAATCGACAGTTTTACATGATGTCTAGAAACATACACACGATGATTCAGGAGGAATCTGCCATACTGCAGAAGCTTATTCTTCTCACCAAAATAATGTAAAAAGTTCATGTAATCGACAATTTTACATGATGTCTAAAAACATACACAGGATGAATCACAAGGAATCTGCCATACTGCACAAGCTTATTCCTCTCACCAAAAAATTGTAAAAAGTTCAAGTAATCGACAATTTTACATGATGTCTAGAAACATACACAGGATGATTCAGGAGGAATCTGCCATACTGCACAAGCTTATTCTTCTCATCAAAATATAGTAAAAAGTTCATGTAATCGACAATATTACATGATGTCTAGAAACATACACAGGATGATTCCGGAGGAATCTGCCATACTGCACAAGACTATTCTTCTCACCAAAATAATGTAAAAAGTTCATGTAATCGACAATTTTACATGATGTCTAGAAACATACACAGGATGATTCAGGAGGAATCTGCCACACTGCAGAAGCTTATTCCTCTCACCAAGATAATGTAAGAAGTTCATGTAATCGACAATTTTACATGATGTCTAGAAACATACACAGGATGATTCAGGAGGAATCTGCAATACTGCACAAGCTTATTCCTCTCACCAAAATAATGTAAAAAGTTCATGTAATCGACAATTTTACATGATATCTAGAAACATACACAGGATGATTCAGGAGGAATCTGCCATACTGCACAAGCTTATTCCTTTCACCAAAATAATGTAAAAAGTTCATGTAATCGACAATTTTACATGATGTCTAGAAACATACACAGGATGATTCAGGAGGAATCTGCCATACTGCACAAGCTTATTCCTCTCACCAAAAAATTGTAAAAAGTTCATGTAATCGACAATTTTACATGATGTCTAGAAACAAACACAGGATGATTCAGGAGGAATCTGCCATACTGCACAAGCTTATTCCTCTCACCAAAATAATGTAATAAGTTCATGTAAACGACAATTTTACATGATGTCTAGAAACTTACACCGGATGATTCAGGAGGAATCTGCCATACTGCACAAGCTTATTCCTCTCACCAAACTAATGTAAAAAGTTCATGTAATCGACAATTTTACATGATGTCTAGAAACATACACAGGATGATTCAGGAGGAATCTGCCATACTGCACAAGCTTATTCTTCTCACCAAAATAATGTAAAAAGTTCATGTAATCGACAATTTTACATGATGTCGAGAAACATACGCAGGATGATTCAGGAGCAATCTGCCATACTGCACAAGCTTATTCCTTTCACCAAAATAATGTAAAAGTTCATGTAATCGACAATTTTACATGATGTCAAGGAACATACACAGGATGATTCAGGAGGAATCTGCCATACTGCACAAGCTTATTCCTCTCACCAAAATAAAGTAAAAAGTTCATGTAATCGACAATTTTACATGATGTCTAGAAACATACACAGGATGATTCAGGAGGAATCTGCCATACTGCACAAGCTTATTCCTCTCACCAAAATAATGTAATAAGTTCATGTAATGGACAATTTTACATGATGTCTAGAAACATACACAGGATGATTCATTAGGAATCTGCCATACTGAACAAACTTAATCTTCTCACCAAAATAATGTAAAAAGTTCATGTAATCGACAATTTTACATGATGTCTAGAAACATACACAGGATGATTCAGGAGGAATCTGCCATACTGCAGAAGCTTATTACTCTCACCAAAATAATGTAAAAAGTTCATGTAATCGACAATTTTACATGATGTCTAGAAACATACACAGGATGATTCAGGAGGAATCTGCCATACTGCACAAGCTAATTCTTCTCACCAAAATAATGTAAAAAGTTCATATATTCGACAATTTTACATGATGTCTAGAATTATACACAGGATGATTCAGGAGGAATCTGCCATACTGCAGAAGCTTATTCTTCTCACCAAAATAATGTAAAAAGTTCATGTAATCGACAATTTTACATGATGTCTAGAAACATACACACGATGATTCAGGAGGAATCTGCCATACTGCAGAAGCTTATTCTTCTCACCAAAATAATGTAAAAAGTTCATGTAATCGGCAATTTTACATGATGTCTAGAAACATACACAGGATGAATCACAAGGAATCTGCCATACTGCACAAGCTTATTCTTCTCACCAAAATATAGTAAAAAATTTATGTAATCGACAATATTACATGATGTCTAGAAACATACACAGGATGATTCATTAGGAATCTGCCATACTGCACAAGCTTATTCCTCTCACCAAAATAATGTAAAAAGTTCATGTAATCGACAATTTTACATGATGTCGAGAAACATACGCAGGATGATTCAGGAGCAATCTGCCATACTGCACAAGCTTATTCCTTTCACCAAAATAATGTAAAAGTTCATGTAATCGACAATTTTACATGATGTCAAGGAACATACACAGGATGATTCAGGAGGAATCTGCCATACTGCACAAGCCTATTTCTCTCACCAAAATAATGTAAAAAGTTCATGTAATCGACAATTTTACATGATGTCTAGAAACATACACAGGATGATTCAGGAGGAATCTGCCATACTGCACAAGCTTATTCCTCTCACCAAAATAATGTAAAAAGTTCATGTAATCGACAATTTTACATGATGTCTAGAAACATACACAAGATGATTCAGGAGGAATCTGCCATACTGCACAAGCTTATTCCTCTCACCAAAATAAAGTAAAAAGTTCATGTAATCGACAATTTTACATGATGTCTAGAAACATACACAGGATGATTCGGGAGGAATCTGCCATACTGCACAAGCTTATTCCTCTCACCAAAATAATGTAATAAGTTCATGTAATGGACAATTTTACATGATGTCTAGAAACATACACAGGATGATTCATTAGGAATCTGCCATACTGAACAAACTTAATCTTCTCACCAAAATAATGTAAAAAGTTCATGTAATCGACAATTTTACATGATGTCTAGAAACATACACAGGATGATTCAGGAGGAATCTGCCATACTGCAGAAGCTTATTACTCTCACCAAAATAATGTAAAAAGTTCATGTAATCGACAATTTTACATGATGTCTAGAAACATACACAGGACGACTGAGGAGGAATCTGCCAAACTGCACAAGCCTATTCTTCTCACCAAAATAATGTAAAAAGTTCATGTGATCGACAATTTTACATGATGTCTAGAAACATATACAGAATGATTCATTAGGTATCTGCCATACTGCACAAGCCTATTCCTCTCACCAAACTAATGTAAAAAGTTCATGTAATCGACAATTTTACATGATGTCTAGAAACATACACAGGATGATTCAGGAGGAATCTGCCATACTGCACAAGCCTATTTCTCTCACCAAAATAATGTAAAAAGTTCATGTAATCGACAATTTTACATGATGTCTAGAAACATACACAGGATGATTCAGGAGGAATCTGCCATACTGCACAAGCTTATTCCTCTCACCAAAATAATGTAAAAAGTTCATGTAATCCACAATTTTACATGATGTCTAGAAACATACACAGGATGATTCAGGAGGAATCTGCCATACTGCACAAGCTTATTCCTCTCACCAAAATAATGTAAAAAGTTCATGTAATCGACAATTTTACATGATGTCTAGAAACATACACAGGATGATTCAGGAGGAATCTGCCATACTGCACAAGCTTATTCCTCTCACCAAAATAATGTAATAAGTTCATGTTATCGACAATTTTACATGATGTCTAGAAACATACACAGGATGATTCATTAGGAATTTGCCATAGTGTACAAGCTTATTCCTCTCACCAAAATAATGTAAAAAATTCATTAAATCGACAATTTTACATGATGTCTAGAAACATACACAGGATGATTCAGGAGGAATCTGCCATACTGCACAATGTTATTCCTCTCACCAAAATAATGTAAAAAGTTCATGTAATCGACAATTTTACATGATGTCTAGAAAAATACACAGGATGATTCAGGAGGAATCTGCCATACTGCACAAGCTTATTCTTCTCACCAAAATAATGTAAAAAGTTCATGTAATCGACAATTTTACATGCTGTCTAGAAACATACACAGGATGATTCAGGAGGAAATTGCCATTCTGCAGAAGCTTATTCTTCTCACCAAAATAATGTAAAAAGTTCATGTAATCGACAATTTTACATGATGTCTAGAAACATACACAGGATGAATCACAAGGAATCTGCCATACTGCAGAAGCTTATTCCTCTCACCAAAATAATGTAAAAAGTTCATGTAATCGACAATTTTACATGATGTCTAGAAACATACACAGGATGATTCAGGAGGAATCTGCCATACTGCACAAGCTTATTCTTCTCACCAAAATAATGTAAAAAGTTCATGTAATCGACAATTTTACATGATGTCTAGAAACATACACAGGATGATTCAGGAGGAATCTGCCATACTGCACAAGATTATTCTTCTCACCAAAATAATGTAAAAAGGTCATGTAATCGACAATTTTACATGATGTCTAGAAACATACACAGGATGATTCAGGAGGAATCTGCCATACTGTACAAGCTTATTCCTCTCACCAAAATAATGTAAAAAGTTCATGAAATCGACATTTTTACATGATGTCTAGAAACACACACAGGATGATTCAGGAGGAATCTGCCATACTGCACAAGCTTATACTTCTCACCAAAATAATGTAAAAAGTTCATGTAATTGACAATTTTACATGATGTCTAGAAACATACACAGGAGGATTCAGGAGGAATCTGCCATACTGCACAAGCTAATTCTTCTCACCAAAATAATGTAAAAAGTTCATATATTCGACAATTATACATGATGTCTAGAATTATACACAGGATGATTCAGGAGGTATCTGCCATACTGCAGAAGCTTATTACTCTCACCAAAATAATGTAAAAAGTTCATGTAATCGACAATTTTACATGATGTCTAGAAACATACACAGGACGACTGAGGAGGAATCTGCCATACTGCACAAGCCTATTCTTCTCACCAAAATAATGTAAAAAGTTCATGTAATCGACAATTTGACTTGATGTGTAGGAACATACACAGGATGATTCAGGAGGAATCTGCCATACTGCAGAAGCTTATTCCTCTCACCAAAATAATGTAAAAAGTTCATGTAATCGACCATTTTACATGATGTCAAGAAACATACACAGGACGATTCAGGAGGAATCTGCCATACTTGCCAAGCTTATTCCTCTCACCAAAATAATGTATAAAGTTCATGTAATTGACATTTTTACATGATGTCTAGAAACATACACAGGATGATTCAGGAGGAATCTGCCATACTGCAGAAGCTTATTACTCTCACCAAAATAATGTAAAAAGTTCATGTAATCGACAATTTTACATGATGTCTAGAAACATACACAGGACGACTGAGGAGGAATCTGCCATACTGCACAAGCCTATTCTTCTCACCAAAATAATGTAAAAAGTTCATGTGATCGACAATTTTACATGATGTCTAGAAACATATACAGGATGATTCATTAGGTATCTGCCATACTGCACAAGCTTATTCCTCTCACCAAAATAATGTAAAAAGTTCATGTAATCGACAATTTTACATGATGTCTAGAAACATACACAGGATGATTCAGGAGGAATCTGCCATACTGCACAAGCCTATTCCTCTCACCAAAATAATGTAAAAAGTTCATATAATCGACAATTTTACATGATGTCTAGAAACATACCCAGGATGATTCATTAGGAATCTGCCATACTGCACAAGATTATTCCTCTCACCAAAATAATGTAAAACGTTCATGTAATCGACAATTTTACATGATGTCTAGAAACATAGACAGGAAGATTCAGGAGGAATCTGCCATACTGCAGAAGCTTATTCCTCTGACCAAAATAATGTAAAAAGTTCATGTAATCGACAATTTTACATGATGTCCAGAAACATACACAGGATGATTCCGGAGGAATCTGCCATACTGCACAAGCTCATTCTTCTCACCAAAATAATGTAAAAAGTTCATGTAATTGACAATTTTACATGATGTCGAGAAACATACACCGGATGATTCAGGAGGAATCTGCCATACTGCAGAAGCTTATTCTTCTTAATAAAATAATGTAAAAAGTTCATGTAATCGACAATTTTACACGATGTCTAGAAACACACACAGGATGATTCAGGAGGAATCTGCAATACTGCACAAGCTTATTCCTCTCACCAAATAATGTAAAAAGTTCATGTAATTGACAATTTTACATGATGTCGAGAAACATACACCGGATGATTCAGGAGGAATCTGCCATAATGCACAAGCTTATTCTTCTCACCAAAATAATGTAAAACGTTCATGCAATCGACAATTTTACATGATGTCTAGAAACATACAAAGGATGATTCAGGAGGAATCTGCCATACTGCACAAGCTTATTCTTCTCACCAAAATAATGTAAAAAGTTCATGTAATTGACAATTTTACATGATGTCTAGAAACATACACAGGATGATTCAGGAGGAATCTGCTATACTGCACAAGCTTATTCTTCTCACCAAAATAATGTAAAAAGTTCATGTGATCGACAATTTTACATGATGTCTAGAAACATACACAGGATGATTCAGGAGGAATCTGCCATACTGCAGAAGCTTATTACTCTCACCAAAATAATGTAAAAAGTTCATGTAATCGACAATTTTACATGATGTCTAGAAACATACACAGGACGACTGAGGAGGAATCTGCCATACTGCACAAGCCTATTCTTCTCACCAAAATAATGTAAAAAGTTCATGTAATCGACAATTTTACATGATGTCTAGAAACATACACAGGATGATTCAGGAGGAATCTGCCATACTGTACAAGCTTATTCCTCTCACCAAAATAATGTAAAAAGTTCATGAAATCGACATTTTTACATGATGTATAGAAACGTACACGGGATGATTCAGGAGGAATCTGCCATACTGCACAAGCTTATTCCTCTCACCAAAATAATGTAAAAAGTTCATGTAATCGACAATTTTACATGATGTCTAGAAACATAGACAGGATGATTCAAAAGGAATCTGCCATACTGCAGAAGCTTATTCCTCTGACCAAAATAATGTAAAAAGTTCATGTAATCGACAATTTTACATGATGTCTAGAAAAATACACAGGATGATTCAGGAGGAATCTGCCATACTGCACAAGCTTATTCTTCTTAATAAAATAATGTAAAAAGTTCATGTAATCGACAATTTTACATGATGTCCAGAAACATACACAGGATGATTACGGAGGAATCTGCAATACTGCACAAGCTTATTCCTCTCACCAAAATAATGTAAAAAGTTCATGTAATCGACAATTTTACATGATGTCCAGAAACATACACAGGATGATTACGGAGGAATCTGCAATACTGCACAAGCTTATTCTTCTTAATAAAATAATGTAAAAAGTTCATGTAATCGACAATTTTACATGATGTCCAGAAACATACACAGGATGATTACGGAGGAATCTGCCATACTGCACAAGCTTATTCCTCTCACCAAAATAATGTAAAAAGTTTTGTAATCGACAATTTTACATGATGTCCAGAAACATACACAGGATGATTACGGAGGAATCTGCAATACTGCACAAGCTTATTCTTCTTAATAAAATAATGTAAAAAGTTCATGTAATCGACAATTTTACATGATGTCTAGAAACACACACAGGATGATTCAGGAGGAATCTGCCATACTGCACAAGCTTATTTCTCTCACCAAAGAATGTAAAAAGTTCATGTAATTGACAATTTTATATTATGTCGAGAAACATACACAGGATGATTCAGGAGGAATCTGCCATACTGCACAAGCTTATTCTTCTCACCAAAATAATGTAAAAAGTTCATGTAATCGACAATTTTACATGATGTCTAGAAACATACACAGGATGATTCAGGAGGAATCTGCCATACTGCACAAGCTTATTCTTCTCACCAAAATAATGTAAAACGTTCATGTAATTGACAATTTTACATGATGTCTAGAAACATACACAGGTTGATTCAGGAGGAATCTGCCATACTGCACAAGCTTATTCTTCTCACCAAAATAATGTAAAAAGTTCATGTGATCGACAATTTTACATGATGTCTAGAAACATACACAGGATGATTCAGGAGGTATCTGCCATACTGCAGAAGCTTATTACTATCACCAAAATATAGTAAAAAGTTCATGTAATCGACAATTTGACTTGATGTCTAGAAACATACACAGGATGATTCAGGAGGAATCTGCCATACTGCAGAAGGTTATTCCTCTCACCAAAATAATGTAAAAAGTTCATGTAATCGACCATTTTACATGATGTCAAGAAACATACACAGGATGATTCAGGAGGAATCTGCCATACTTGCCAAGCTTATTCCTCTCACCAAAATAATGTATAAAGTTCATGTAATTGAAATTTTTACATGATGTCTAGAAACATACACAGGATGATTCAGGAGGAATCTGCCATACTGCACAAGCTTATTCCTCTCACCAAAATAATGTAAAAAGTTCATGTAATCGACAATTTTACATGATGTCTAGAAACATACACAGGATGATTCAGGAGGAATCTGCCATACTGCACAAGCTTATTCTTCTCACCAAAATAATGTAAAATGTTCATGTGATCGACAATTTTACATGATGTCTAGAAACATATACAGGATGATTCCTTAGGAATCTGCCATACTGCACAAGCTTATTCCTCTCACCAAAATAATGTAAAAAGTTCATGTAATCGACAATTTTACATGATGTCTAGAAACATACACAGGATGATTCAGGAGGAATCTGCCATACTGCACAAGCTTATTCTTCTCACCAAAATAATGTAAAAAGTTCATATAATCGACAATTTTACATGATGTGTAGAAACATACCCAGGATGATTCATTAGGAATCTGCCATACTGCACAAGCTTATTCTTCTCACCAAAATAATGGAAAAAGTTCATATAATCGACAATTTTACATGATGTGTAGAAACATACCCAAGATGATTCATTAGGAATCTGCCATACTGCACAAGCTTATTCCTCTCACCAAAATAATGTAAAAAGTTCATATAATCGACAATTTTACATGATGTCTAGAAACATACACACGATGATTCAGGAGGAATCTGCCATACTGCACAAGCTTATTCCTCTCACCAAAATAATGTAAAAAGTTCATGTAATCGACAATTTTACATGATGTCTAGAAACATACACAGGATGATTCAGGAGGAATCTGCCATACTGCACAAGCTTATTCTTCTCACCAAAATAATGTAAAAAGTTCATATAATCGACAATTTTACATGATGTGTAGAAACATACCCAGGATGATTCATTAGGAATCTGCCATACTGCACAAGCTTATTCTTCTCACCAAAATAATGGAAAAAGTTCATATAATCGACAATTTTACATGATGTGTAGAAACATACCCAAGATGATTCATTAGGAATCTGCCATACTGCACAAGCTTATTCCTCTCACCAAAATAATGTAAAAAGTTCATATAATCGACAATTTTACATGATGTCTAGAAACATACACACGATGATTCAGGAGGAATCTGCCATACTGCAGAAGCTTATTCCTCTGACCAAAATAATGTAAAAAGTTCATGTAATCGACAATTTTACATGATGTCTAGTAAGACACACAGGATGATTCAGGAGGAATCTGCCATACTGCACAAGCTTATTCCTCTCACCAAATAATGTAAAAAGTTCATGTCATTGACAATTTTACATGATGTCGAGAAACATACACCGGATGATTCAGGAGGATTCTGCCATACTGCACAAGCTTATTCCTCTCACCAAAATAATGTAAAAAGTTCATGTAATCGACAATTTGACTTGATGTCTAGAAACATACACAGGATGATTCAGGAGGAATCTGCCATACTGCACAAGCTTATTCCTCTCACCAAATAATGTAAAAAGTTCATGTAATTGACAATTTTACATGATGTCGAGAAACATACACCGGATGATTCAGGAGGAATCTGCCATACTGCACAAGCTTATTCTTCTCACCAAAATAATGTAAAACGTTCATGTAATCGACAATTTTACATGATGTCTAGAAACATACACAGGATGATTCAGGAGGAATCTGCTATACTGCACAAGCTTATTCTTCTCACCAAAATAATGTAAAAAGTTCATGTGATCGACAATTTTACATGATGTCTAGAAACATACACAGGATGATTCAGGAGGAATCTGCCATACTGCAGAAGCTTATTACTCTCACCAAAATAATGTAAAAAGTTCATGTAATCGACAATTTTACATGATGTCTAGAAACATACACAGGACGACTGAGGAGGAATCTGCCATACTGCACAAGCCTATTCTTCTCACCAAAATAATGTAAAAAGTTCATGTAATCGACAATTTTACATGATGTCTAGAAACATATACAGGATGATTCCTTAGGAATCTGCCATACTGCACAAGCTTATTCCTCTCACCAAAATAATGTAAAAAGTTCATGAAATCCACATTTTTACATGATGTCTAGAAACGTACACGGGATGATTCAGGAGGAATCTGCCATACTGCACAAGCTTATTCCTCTCACCAAAATAATGTAAAAAGTTCATGAAATCCACATTTTTACATGATGTCTAGAAACGTACACGGGATGATTCAGGAGGAATCTGCCATACTGCACAAGCTTATTCCTCTCACCAAAATAATGTAAAAAGTTCATGTAATCGACAATTTTACATGATGTCTAGAAACATAGACAGGATGATTCAAAAGGAATCTGCCATACTGCAGAAGCTTATTCCTCTGACCAAAATAATGTAAAAAGTTCATGTAATCGACAATTTTACATGATGTCCAGAAACATACACAGGATGATTACGGAGGAATCTGCAATACTGCACAAGCTTATTCTTCTTAATAAAATAATGTAAAAAGTTCATGTAATCGACAATTTTACATGATGTCTAGAAACACACACAGGATTATTCAGGAGGAATCTGCCATACTGCACAAGCTTATTTCTCTCACCAAAGAATGTAAAAAGTTCATGTAATTGACAATTTTATATTATGTCGAGAAACATACACAGGATGTTTCAGGAGGAATCTGCCATACTGCACAAGCTTATTCTTCTCACCAAAATAATGTAAAAAGTTCATGTAATCGACAATTTTACATGATGTCTAGAAACATACACAGGATGATTCAGGAGGAATCTGCCATACTGCACAAGCTTATTCTTCTCACCAAAATAATGTAAAAAGTTCATGTAATTGACAATTTTACATGATGTCTAGAAACATACACAGGTTGATTCAGGAGGAATCTGCCATACTGCACAAGCTTATTCTTCTCACCAAAATAATGTCAAAAGTTCATGTGATCGACAATTTTACATGATGTCTAGAAACATACACAGGATGATTCAGGAGGTATCTGCCATACTGCAGAAGCTTATTACTATCACCAAAATAATGTAAAAAGTTCATGTAATCGACAATTTGACTTGATGTCTAGAAACATACACAGGATGATTCAGGATGAATCTGCCATACTGCAGAAGGTTATTCCTCTCACCAAAATAATGTAAAAAGTTCATGTAATCGACCATTTTACATGATGTCAAGAAACATACACAGGATGATTCAGGAGGAATCTGCCATACTTGCCAAGCTTATTCCTCTCACCAAAATAATGTATAAAGTTCATGTAATTGAAATTTTTACATGATGTCTAGAAACATACACAGGATGATTGAGGAGGAATCTGCCATACTGCACAAGCTTATTCCTCTCACCAAAATAATGTAAAAAGTTCATGTAATCGACAATTTTACATGATGTCTAGAAACATACACAGGATGATTCAGGAGGAATCTGCCATACTGCACAAGCTTATTCTTCTCACCAAAATAATGTAAAATGTTCATGTGATCGACAATTTTACATGATGTCTAGAAACATATACAGGATGATTCCTTAGGAATCTGCCATACTGCACAAGCTTATTCCTCTCACCAAAATAATGTAAAAAGTTCATGTAATCGACAATTTTACATGATGTCTAGAAACATACACAGGATGATTCAGGAGGAATCTGCCATACTGCACAAGCTTATTCTTCTCACCAAAATAATGTAAAAAGTTCATATAATCGACAATTTTACATGATGTGTAGAAACATACCCAGGATGATTCATTAGGAATCTGCCATACTGCACAAGCTTATTCCTCTCACCAAAATAATGGAAAAAGTTCATATAATCGACAATTTTACATGATGTCTAGAAACATACACACGATGATTCAGGAGGAATCTGCCATACTGCACAAGCTTATTCTTATCACCAAAATAATGGAAAAAGTTCATGTAATCGACAATTTTACATGATGTCTAGAAACATACACAGGATGATTCAGGAGGAATCTGCCATACTGCACAAGCTTATTCCTCTCACCAAAATAATGTAAAAAGTTCATATAATCGACAATTTTACATGATGTCTAGAAACATACACACGATGATTCAGGAGGAATCTGCCATACTGCACAAGCCTATTCCTCTCACCAAAATAATGTAAAAAGTTCATATAATCGACAATTTTACATGATGTGTAGAAACATACCCAAGATGATTCATTAGGAATCTGCCATACTGCACAAGCTTATTCCTCTCACCAAAATAATGTAAAAAGTTCATGTAATCGACAATTTTACATGATGTCTAGAAACATACACAGGATGATTCAGGAGGAATCTGCCATACTGCACAAGCTTATTCTTCTCACCAAAATAATGTAAAAAGTTCATATAATCGACAATTTTACATGATGTGTAGAAACATACCCAGGATGATTCATTAGGAATCTGCCATACTGCACAAGCTTATTCCTCTCACCAAAATAATGGAAAAAGTTCATATAATCGACAATTTTACATGATGTCTAGAAACATACACACGATGATTCAGGAGGAATCTGCCATACTGCACAAGCTTATTCTTCTCACCAAAATAATGGAAAAAGTTCATGTAATCGACAATTTTACATGATGTCTAGAAACATACACAGGATGATTCAGGAGGAATCTGCCATACTGCACAAGCTTATTCTTCTCACCAAAATAATGTAAAAAGTTCATATAATCGACAATTTTACAAGATGTGTAGAAACATACCCAGGATGATTCATTAGGAATCTGCCATACTGCACAAGCTTATTCCTCTCACCAAAATAATGGAAAAAGTTCATATAATCGACAATTTTACATGATGTCTAGAAACATACACACGATGATTCAGGAGGAATCTGCCATACTGCACAAGCTTATTCTTCTCACCAAAATAATGGAAAAAGTTCATATAATCGACAATTTTACATGATGTGTAGAAACATACCCAAGATGATTCATTAGGAATCTGCCATACTGCACAAGCTTATTCCTCTCACCAAAATAATGTAAAAAGTTCATATAATCGACAATTTTACATGATGTCTAGAAACATACACACGATGATTCAGGAGGAATCTGCCATACTGCACAAGCCTATTCCTCTCACCAAAATAATGTAAAAAGTTCATATAATCGACAATTTTACATGATGTGTAGAAACATACCCAAGATGATTCATTAGGAATCTGCCATACTGCACAAGCATATTCCTCTCACCAAAATAATGTAAAAAGTTCATGTAATCGACAATTTTACATGATGTCTAGAAACATAGACAGGATGATTCAGGAGGAATCTGCCATACTGCAGAAGCTTATTCCTCTGACCAAAATAATGTAAAAAGTTCATGTAATCGACAATTTTACATGATGTCTAGTAAGACACACAGGATGATTCAGGAGGAATCTGCCATACTGCACAAGCTTATTCCTCTCACCAAATAATGTAAAAAGTTCATGTCATTGACAATTTTACATGATGTCGAGAAACATACACCGGATGATTCAGGAGGAATCTGCCATACTGCACAAGCTTATTCCTCTCACCAAAATAATGTAAAAAGTTCATGTAATCGACAATTTGACTTGATGTCTAGAAACATACACAGGATGATTCAGGAGGAATCTGCCATACTGCAGAAGCTTATTCCTCTCACCAAAATGTGGTAAAAATTTCATGTAATCGACAATTTTACATGATGTCTAGAAACATACACAGGATGATTCAGGAGGAATCTGCCATACTTGCCAAGCTTATTCCTCTCACCAAAATAATGTATAAAGTTCATGTAATCGACAATTTTACATGATGTCTAGAAACATACACAGGATGATTCAGGAGGAATCTGCCATACTGCACAAGCTTATTCTTCTCACCAATATAATGTAAAATGTTCATGTAATCGACAATTTACATGATGTCTAGAAACATACACAGGATGATTCAGGAGGAATCTGCCATACTGCACAAGCTTATTCTTCTCACCAAAATATAGTAAAAAGTTCATGTAATCGACAATATTACATGATGTTTAGAACCATACACAGGATGATTCATTAGGAATCTGCCATACTGCACAAACATATTCTTCTCACCAAAATAATGTAAAAATGTCATGTAATCGACAATTTTACATGATGTCTAGAAACATACACAGGATGATTCAGGAGGAATTTGCCATTCTGCAGAAGCTTATTCTTCTCACCAAAATAATGTAAAAAGTTCATGTAATCGGCACTTTTACATGATGTCTAGAAACATACACAGGATGAATCACAAGGAATCTGCCATACTGCAGAAGCTTATTCCTCTCACCAAAATAATGTAAAAAGTTCATGTAATCGACAATTTTACATTATGTCTAGAAACATACACAGGATGATTCAGGAGGAATCTGCCATACTGCACAAGCTTATTCCTCTCACCAAAATATAGTAAAAAGTTCATGTAATCGACAATATTACATGATGTTTAGAACCATACACAGGATGATTCATTAAGAATCTGCCATACTGCACAAACATATTCTTCTCACCAAAATAATGTAAAAATTTCATGTAATCGACAATTTTACATGATGTCTAGAAACATACCCAAGATGATTCATTAGGAATCTGCCATACTGCACAAGCTTATTCCTCTCACCAAAATAATGTAAAAAGTTCATGTAATCGACAATTTTACATGATGTCTAGAAACATAGTGAGGATGATTCAGGAGGAATCTGCCATACTGCAGAAGCTTATTCCTCTGACCAAAATAATGTAAAAAGTTCATGTAATCGACAATTTTACATGATGTCTAGTAAGACACACAGGATGATTCAGGAGGAATCTGCTATACTGCACAAGCTTATTCCTCTCACCAAATAATGTAAAAAGTTCATGTCATTGACAATTTTACATGATGTCGAGAAACATACACCGGATGATTCAGGAGGATTCTGCCATACTGCACAAGCTTATTCTTCTCACCAAAATAATTTAAAAAGTTCATGTAATCGACAATTTTACATGATGTCTAGAAACATACACAGGATGATTCAGGAGGAATCTGCCATACTGCACAAGCTTATTCCTCTCACCAAAATAATGTAAAAAGTTCATGTAATCGACAATTTGACTTGATGTCTAGAAACATACACAGGATGATTCAGGAGGAATCTGCCATACTGCAGAAGCTTATTCCTCTCACCAAAATGTGGTAAAAATTTCATGTAATCGACAATTTTACATGATGTCTAGAAACACACACAGGATGATTCAGGAGGAATCTGCCATACTGCACAAGCTTATTCCTCTCACCAAATAATGTAAAAAGTTCATGTAATTGACAATTTTACATGATGTCGAGAAACATACACCGGATGATTCAGGAGGAATCTGCCATACTGCACAAGCTTATTCTTCTCACCAAAATAATGTAAAAAGTTCATGTGATCGACAATTTTACATGATGTCTAGAAACATACACAGGATGATTCAGGAGGAATCTGCCATACTGCAGAAGCTTATTACTCTCACCAAAATAATGTAAAAAGTTCATGTAATCGACAATTTTACATGATGTCTAGAAACATACACAGGACGACTGAGGAGGAATCTGCCATACTGCACAAGCCTATTCTTCTCACCAAAATAATGTAAAAAGTTCATGTAATCGACAATTTTACATGATGTCTAGAAACATACACAGGATGATTCAGGAGGAATCTGCCATACTGTACAAGCTTATTCCTTTCACCAAAATAATGTAAAAAGTTCATGAAATCGACATTTTTACATGATGTCTAGAAACGTACACGGGATGATTCAGGAGGAATCTGCCATACTGCACAAGCTTATTCCTCTCACCAAAATAATGTAAAAAGTTCATGTAATCGACAATTTTACATGATGTCTAGAAACATAGACAGGATGATTCAAAAGGAATCTGCCATACTGCAGAAGCTTATTCCTCTGACCAAAATAATGTAAAAAGTTCATGTAATCGACAATTTTACATGATGTCCAGAAACATACACAGGATGATTACGGAGGAATCTGCAATACTGCACAAGCTTATTCTTCTTAATAAAATAATGTAAAAAGTTCATGTAATCGACAATTTTACATGATGTCTAGAAACACACACAGGATGATTCAGGAGGAATCTGCCATACTGCACAAGCTTATTTCTCTCACCAAAGAATGTAAAAAGTTCATGTAATTGACAATTTTATATTATGTTTAGAACCATACACAGGATGATTCATTAGGAATCTGCCATACTGCACAAACATATTCTTCTCACCAAAATAATGTAAAAATGTCATGTAATCGACAATTTTACATGATGTCTAGAAACATACACAGGATGATTCAGGAGGAATTTGCCATTCTGCAGAAGCTTATTCTTCTCACCAAAATAATGTAAAAAGTTCATGTAATCGGCACTTTTACATGATGTCTAGAAACATACACAGGATGAATCACAAGGAATCTGCCATACTGCAGAAGCTTATTCCTCTCACCAAAATAATGTAAAAAGTTCATGTAATCGACAATTTTACATTATGTCTAGAAACATACACAGGATGATTCAGGAGGAATCTGCCATACTGCACAAGCTTATTCCTCTCACCAAAATATAGTAAAAAGTTCATGTAATCGACAATATTACATGATGTTTAGAACCATACACAGGATGATTCATTAAGAATCTGCCATACTGCACAAACATATTCTTCTCACCAAAATAATGTAAAAATTTCATGTAATCGACAATTTTACATGATGTCTAGAAACATACCCAAGATGATTCATTAGGAATCTGCCATACTGCACAAGCTTATTCCTCTCACCAAAATAATGTAAAAAGTTCATGTAATCGACAATTTTACATGATGTCTAGAAACATAGTGAGGATGATTCAGGAGGAATCTGCCATACTGCAGAAGCTTATTCCTCTGACCAAAATAATGTAAAAAGTTCATGTAATCGACAATTTTACATGATGTCTAGTAAGACACACAGGATGATTCAGGAGGAATCTGCTATACTGCACAAGCTTATTCCTCTCACCAAATAATGTAAAAAGTTCATGTCATTGACAATTTTACATGATGTCGAGAAACATACACCGGATGATTCAGGAGGATTCTGCCATACTGCACAAGCTTATTCTTCTCACCAAAATAATTTAAAAAGTTCATGTAATCGACAATTTTACATGATGTCTAGAAACATACACAGGATGATTCAGGAGGAATCTGCCATACTGCACAAGCTTATTCCTCTCACCAAAATAATGTAAAAAGTTCATGTAATCGACAATTTGACTTGATGTCTAGAAACATACACAGGATGATTCAGGAGGAATCTGCCATACTGCAGAAGCTTATTCCTCTCACCAAAATGTGGTAAAAATTTCATGTAATCGACAATTTTACATGATGTCTAGAAACACACACAGGATGATTCAGGAGGAATCTGCCATACTGCACAAGCTTATTCCTCTCACCAAATAATGTAAAAAGTTCATGTAATTGACAATTTTACATGATGTCGAGAAACATACACCGGATGATTCAGGAGGAATCTGCCATACTGCACAAGCTTATTCTTCTCACCAAAATAATGTAAAAAGTTCATGTGATCGACAATTTTACATGATGTCTAGAAACATACACAGGATGATTCAGGAGGAATCTGCCATACTGCAGAAGCTTATTACTCTCACCAAAATAATGTAAAAAGTTCATGTAATCGACAATTTTACATGATGTCTAGAAACATACACAGGACGACTGAGGAGGAATCTGCCATACTGCACAAGCCTATTCTTCTCACCAAAATAATGTAAAAAGTTCATGTAATCGACAATTTTACATGATGTCTAGAAACATACACAGGATGATTCAGGAGGAATCTGCCATACTGTACAAGCTTATTCCTTTCACCAAAATAATGTAAAAAGTTCATGAAATCGACATTTTTACATGATGTCTAGAAACGTACACGGGATGATTCAGGAGGAATCTGCCATACTGCACAAGCTTATTCCTCTCACCAAAATAATGTAAAAAGTTCATGTAATCGACAATTTTACATGATGTCTAGAAACATAGACAGGATGATTCAAAAGGAATCTGCCATACTGCAGAAGCTTATTCCTCTGACCAAAATAATGTAAAAAGTTCATGTAATCGACAATTTTACATGATGTCCAGAAACATACACAGGATGATTACGGAGGAATCTGCAATACTGCACAAGCTTATTCTTCTTAATAAAATAATGTAAAAAGTTCATGTAATCGACAATTTTACATGATGTCTAGAAACACACACAGGATAATTCAGGAGGAATCTGCCATACTGCACAAGCTTATTTCTCTCACCAAAGAATGTAAAAAGTTCATGTAATTGACAATTTTATATTATGTCGAGAAACATACACAGGATGATTCAGGAGGAATCTGCCATACTGCACAAGCTTATTCTTCTCACCAAAATAATGTAAAAAGTTCATGTAATCGACAATTTTACATGATGTCTAGAAACATACACAGGATGATTCAGGAGGAATCTGCCATACTGCACAAGCTTATTCTTCTCACCAAAATAATGTAAAAAGTTCATGTAATTGACAATTTTACATGATGTCTAGAAACATACACAGGTTGATTCAGGAGGAATCTGCCATACTGCACAAGCTTATTCTTCTCACCAAAATAATGTAAAAAGTTCATGTGATCGACAATTTTACATGATGTCTAGAAACATACACAGGATGATTCAGGAGGTATCTGCCATACTGCAGAAGCTTATTACTATCACCAAAATAATGTAAAAAGTTCATGTAATCGACAATTTGACTTGATGTCTAGAAACATACACAGGCTGATTCAGGAGGAATCTGCCATACTGCAGAAGGTTATTCCTCTCACCAAAATAATGTAAAAAGTTCATGTAATCGACCATTTTACATGATGTCAAGAAACATACACAGGATGATTCAGGAGGAATCTGCCATACTTGCCAAGCTTATTCCTCTCACCAAAATAATGTATAAAGTTCATGTAATTGAAATTTTTACATGATGTCTAGAAACATACACAGGATGATTGAGGAGGAATCTGCCATACTGCACAAGCTTATTCCTCTCACCAAAATAATGTAAAAAGTTCATGTAATCGACAATTTTACATGATGTCTAGAAACATACACAGGATGATTCAGGAGGAATCTGCCATACTGCACAAGCTTATTCTTCTCACCAAAATAATGTAAAATGTTCATGTGATCGACAATTTTACATGATGTCTAGAAACATATACAGGATGATTCCTTAGGAATCTGCCATACTGCACAAGCTTATTCCTCTCACCAAAATAATGTAAAAAGTTCATGTAATCGACAATTTTACATGATGTCTAGAAACATACACAGGATGATTCAGGAGGAATCTGCCATACTGCACAAGCTTATTCTTCTCACCAAAATAATATAAAAAGTTCATATAATCGACAATTTTAGATGATGTGTAGAAACATACCCAGGATGATTCATTAGGAATCTGCCATACTGCACAAGCTTATTCTTCTAACCAAAATAATGTAAAAAGTTCATATAATCGACAATTTTACATGATGTGTAGAAACATACCCAGGATGATTCATTAGGAATCTGCCATACTGCACAAGCTTATTCTTCTCACCAAAATAATGTAAAAAGTTCATATAATCGACAATTTTACATGATGTCTAGAAACATATACAGGATGATTCATTAGGAATCTGCCATACTGCACAAGCTTATTCTTCTCACCAAAATAATGTAAAAAGTTCATATAATCGACAATTTTATATGATGTGTAGAAACATACCCAGGATGATTCATTAGGAATCTGCCATACTGCACAAGCTTATTCTTCTCACCAAAATAATGTAAAAAGTTCATATAATCGACAATTTTACATGATGTCTAGAAACATACACAGGATGATTCATTAGGAATCTGCCATACTGCACAAGCTTATTCTTCTCACCAAAATAATGTAAAAAGTTCATATAATCGACAATTTTACATGATGTGTAGAAACATACCCAGGATGATTCATTAGGAATCTGCCATACTGCACAAGCTTATTCTTCTCACCAAAATAATGTAAAAAGTTCATATAATCGACAATTTTACATGATGTCTAGAAACATACCCAGGATGATTCATTAGGAATCTGCCATACTGCACAAGCTTATTCTTCTCACCAAAATAATGTAAAAAGTTCATATAATCGACAATTTTACATGATGTGTAGAAACATACCCAGGATGATTCATTAGGAATCTGCCATACTGCACAAGCTTATTCTTCTCACCAAAATAATATAAAAAGTTCATATAATCGACAATTTTACATGATGTCTAGAAACATACCCAGGATGATTCATTAGGAATCTGCCATACTGCACAAGCTTATTCTTCTCACCAAAATAATGTAAAAAGTTCATATAATCGACAATTTTACATGATGTGTAGAAACATACCCAGGATGATTCATTAGGAATCTGCCATACTGCACAAGCTTATTCCTCTCACCAAATAATGTAAAAAGTTCATGTCATTGACAATTTTACATGATGTCGAGAAACATACACCGGATGATTCAGGAGGAATCTGCCATACTGCACAAGCTTATTCCTCTCACCAAAATAATGTAAAAAGTTCATGTAATCGACAATTTGACTTGATGTCTAGAAACATACACAGGATGATTCAGGAGGAATCTGCCATACTGCAGAAGCTTATTCCTCTCACCAAAATGTGGTAAAAATTTCATGTAATCGGCACTTTTACATGATGTCTAGAAACATACACAGGATGAATCACAAGGAATCTGCCATACTGCAGAAGCTTATTCCTCTCACCAAAATAATGTAAAAAGTTCATGTAATCGACAATTTTACATTATGTCTAGAAACATACACAGGATGATTCAGGAGGAATCTGCCATACTGCACAAGCTTATTCCTCTCACCAAAATATAGTAAAAAGTTCATGTAATCGACAATATTACATGATGTTTAGAACCATACACAGGATGATTCATTAAGAATCTGCCATACTGCACAAACATATTCTTCTCACCAAAATAATGTAAAAATTTCATGTAATCGACAATTTTACATGATGTCTAGAAACATACCCAAGATGATTCATTAGGAATCTGCCATACTGCACAAGCTTATTCCTCTCACCAAAATAATGTAAAAAGTTCATGTAATCGACAATTTTACATGATGTCTAGAAACATAGTGAGGATGATTCAGGAGGAATCTGCCATACTGCAGAAGCTTATTCCTCTGACCAAAATAATGTAAAAAGTTCATGTAATCGACAATTTTACATGATGTCTAGTAAGACACACAGGATGATTCAGGAGGAATCTGCTATACTGCACAAGCTTATTCCTCTCACCAAATAATGTAAAAAGTTCATGTCATTGACAATTTTACATGATGTCGAGAAACATACACCGGATGATTCAGGAGGATTCTGCCATACTGCACAAGCTTATTCTTCTCACCAAAATAATTTAAAAAGTTCATGTAATCGACAATTTTACATGATGTCTAGAAACATACACAGGATGATTCAGGAGGAATCTGCCATACTGCACAAGCTTATTCCTCTCACCAAAATAATGTAAAAAGTTCATGTAATCGACAATTTGACTTGATGTCTAGAAACATACACAGGATGATTCAGGAGGAATCTGCCATACTGCAGAAGCTTATTCCTCTCACCAAAATGTGGTAAAAATTTCATGTAATCGACAATTTTACATGATGTCTAGAAACACACACAGGATGATTCAGGAGGAATCTGCCATACTGCACAAGCTTATTCCTCTCACCAAATAATGTAAAAAGTTCATGTAATTGACAATTTTACATGATGTCGAGAAACATACACCGGATGATTCAGGAGGAATCTGCCATACTGCACAAGCTTATTCTTCTCACCAAAATAATGTAAAAAGTTCATGTGATCGACAATTTTACATGATGTCTAGAAACATACACAGGATGATTCAGGAGGAATCTGCCATACTGCAGAAGCTTATTACTCTCACCAAAATAATGTAAAAAGTTCATGTAATCGACAATTTTACATGATGTCTAGAAACATACACAGGACGACTGAGGAGGAATCTGCCATACTGCACAAGCCTATTCTTCTCACCAAAATAATGTAAAAAGTTCATGTAATCGACAATTTTACATGATGTCTAGAAACATACACAGGATGATTCAGGAGGAATCTGCCATACTGTACAAGCTTATTCCTTTCACCAAAATAATGTAAAAAGTTCATGAAATCGACATTTTTACATGATGTCTAGAAACGTACACGGGATGATTCAGGAGGAATCTGCCATACTGCACAAGCTTATTCCTCTCACCAAAATAATGTAAAAAGTTCATGTAATCGACAATTTTACATGATGTCTAGAAACATAGACAGGATGATTCAAAAGGAATCTGCCATACTGCAGAAGCTTATTCCTCTGACCAAAATAATGTAAAAAGTTCATGTAATCGACAATTTTACATGATGTCCAGAAACATACACAGGATGATTACGGAGGAATCTGCAATACTGCACAAGCTTATTCTTCTTAATAAAATAATGTAAAAAGTTCATGTAATCGACAATTTTACATGATGTCTAGAAACACACACAGGATGATTCAGGAGGAATCTGCCATACTGCACAAGCTTATTTCTCTCACCAAAGAATGTAAAAAGTTCATGTAATTGACAATTTTATATTATGTTTAGAACCATACACAGGATGATTCATTAGGAATCTGCCATACTGCACAAACATATTCTTCTCACCAAAATAATGTAAAAATGTCATGTAATCGACAATTTTACATGATGTCTAGAAACATACACAGGATGATTCAGGAGGAATTTGCCATTCTGCAGAAGCTTATTCTTCTCACCAAAATAATGTAAAAAGTTCATGTAATCGGCACTTTTACATGATGTCTAGAAACATACACAGGATGAATCACAAGGAATCTGCCATACTGCAGAAGCTTATTCCTCTCACCAAAATAATGTAAAAAGTTCATGTAATCGACAATTTTACATTATGTCTAGAAACATACACAGGATGATTCAGGAGGAATCTGCCATACTGCACAAGCTTATTCCTCTCACCAAAATATAGTAAAAAGTTCATGTAATCGACAATATTACATGATGTTTAGAACCATACACAGGATGATTCATTAAGAATCTGCCATACTGCACAAACATATTCTTCTCACCAAAATAATGTAAAAATTTCATGTAATCGACAATTTTACATGATGTCTAGAAACATACCCAAGATGATTCATTAGGAATCTGCCATACTGCACAAGCTTATTCCTCTCACCAAAATAATGTAAAAAGTTCATGTAATCGACAATTTTACATGATGTCTAGAAACATAGTGAGGATGATTCAGGAGGAATCTGCCATACTGCAGAAGCTTATTCCTCTGACCAAAATAATGTAAAAAGTTCATGTAATCGACAATTTTACATGATGTCTAGTAAGACACACAGGATGATTCAGGAGGAATCTGCTATACTGCACAAGCTTATTCCTCTCACCAAATAATGTAAAAAGTTCATGTCATTGACAATTTTACATGATGTCGAGAAACATACACCGGATGATTCAGGAGGATTCTGCCATACTGCACAAGCTTATTCTTCTCACCAAAATAATTTAAAAAGTTCATGTAATCGACAATTTTACATGATGTCTAGAAACATACACAGGATGATTCAGGAGGAATCTGCCATACTGCACAAGCTTATTCCTCTCACCAAAATAATGTAAAAAGTTCATGTAATCGACAATTTGACTTGATGTCTAGAAACATACACAGGATGATTCAGGAGGAATCTGCCATACTGCAGAAGCTTATTCCTCTCACCAAAATGTGGTAAAAATTTCATGTAATCGACAATTTTACATGATGTCTAGAAACACACACAGGATGATTCAGGAGGAATCTGCCATACTGCACAAGCTTATTCCTCTCACCAAATAATGTAAAAAGTTCATGTAATTGACAATTTTACATGATGTCGAGAAACATACACCGGATGATTCAGGAGGAATCTGCCATACTGCACAAGCTTATTCTTCTCACCAAAATAATGTAAAAAGTTCATGTGATCGACAATTTTACATGATGTCTAGAAACATACACAGGATGATTCAGGAGGAATCTGCCATACTGCAGAAGCTTATTACTCTCACCAAAATAATGTAAAAAGTTCATGTAATCGACAATTTTACATGATGTCTAGAAACATACACAGGACGACTGAGGAGGAATCTGCCATACTGCACAAGCCTATTCTTCTCACCAAAATAATGTAAAAAGTTCATGTAATCGACAATTTTACATGATGTCTAGAAACATACACAGGATGATTCAGGAGGAATCTGCCATACTGTACAAGCTTATTCCTTTCACCAAAATAATGTAAAAAGTTCATGAAATCGACATTTTTACATGATGTCTAGAAACGTACACGGGATGATTCAGGAGGAATCTGCCATACTGCACAAGCTTATTCCTCTCACCAAAATAATGTAAAAAGTTCATGTAATCGACAATTTTACATGATGTCTAGAAACATAGACAGGATGATTCAAAAGGAATCTGCCATACTGCAGAAGCTTATTCCTCTGACCAAAATAATGTAAAAAGTTCATGTAATCGACAATTTTACATGATGTCCAGAAACATACACAGGATGATTACGGAGGAATCTGCAATACTGCACAAGCTTATTCTTCTTAATAAAATAATGTAAAAAGTTCATGTAATCGACAATTTTACATGATGTCTAGAAACACACACAGGATAATTCAGGAGGAATCTGCCATACTGCACAAGCTTATTTCTCTCACCAAAGAATGTAAAAAGTTCATGTAATTGACAATTTTATATTATGTCGAGAAACATACACAGGATGATTCAGGAGGAATCTGCCATACTGCACAAGCTTATTCTTCTCACCAAAATAATGTAAAAAGTTCATGTAATCGACAATTTTACATGATGTCTAGAAACATACACAGGATGATTCAGGAGGAATCTGCCATACTGCACAAGCTTATTCTTCTCACCAAAATAATGTAAAAAGTTCATGTAATTGACAATTTTACATGATGTCTAGAAACATACACAGGTTGATTCAGGAGGAATCTGCCATACTGCACAAGCTTATTCTTCTCACCAAAATAATGTAAAAAGTTCATGTGATCGACAATTTTACATGATGTCTAGAAACATACACAGGATGATTCAGGAGGTATCTGCCATACTGCAGAAGCTTATTACTATCACCAAAATAATGTAAAAAGTTCATGTAATCGACAATTTGACTTGATGTCTAGAAACATACACAGGCTGATTCAGGAGGAATCTGCCATACTGCAGAAGGTTATTCCTCTCACCAAAATAATGTAAAAAGTTCATGTAATCGACCATTTTACATGATGTCAAGAAACATACACAGGATGATTCAGGAGGAATCTGCCATACTTGCCAAGCTTATTCCTCTCACCAAAATAATGTATAAAGTTCATGTAATTGAAATTTTTACATGATGTCTAGAAACATACACAGGATGATTGAGGAGGAATCTGCCATACTGCACAAGCTTATTCCTCTCACCAAAATAATGTAAAAAGTTCATGTAATCGACAATTTTACATGATGTCTAGAAACATACACAGGATGATTCAGGAGGAATCTGCCATACTGCACAAGCTTATTCTTCTCACCAAAATAATGTAAAATGTTCATGTGATCGACAATTTTACATGATGTCTAGAAACATATACAGGATGATTCCTTAGGAATCTGCCATACTGCACAAGCTTATTCCTCTCACCAAAATAATGTAAAAAGTTCATGTAATCGACAATTTTACATGATGTCTAGAAACATACACAGGATGATTCAGGAGGAATCTGCCATACTGCACAAGCTTATTCTTCTCACCAAAATAATATAAAAAGTTCATATAATCGACAATTTTAGATGATGTGTAGAAACATACCCAGGATGATTCATTAGGAATCTGCCATACTGCACAAGCTTATTCTTCTAACCAAAATAATGTAAAAAGTTCATATAATCGACAATTTTACATGATGTGTAGAAACATACCCAGGATGATTCATTAGGAATCTGCCATACTGCACAAGCTTATTCTTCTCACCAAAATAATGTAAAAAGTTCATATAATCGACAATTTTACATGATGTCTAGAAACATATACAGGATGATTCATTAGGAATCTGCCATACTGCACAAGCTTATTCTTCTCACCAAAATAATGTAAAAAGTTCATATAATCGACAATTTTATATGATGTGTAGAAACATACCCAGGATGATTCATTAGGAATCTGCCATACTGCACAAGCTTATTCTTCTCACCAAAATAATGTAAAAAGTTCATATAATCGACAATTTTACATGATGTCTAGAAACATACACAGGATGATTCATTAGGAATCTGCCATACTGCACAAGCTTATTCTTCTCACCAAAATAATGTAAAAAGTTCATATAATCGACAATTTTACATGATGTGTAGAAACATACCCAGGATGATTCATTAGGAATCTGCCATACTGCACAAGCTTATTCTTCTCACCAAAATAATGTAAAAAGTTCATATAATCGACAATTTTACATGATGTCTAGAAACATACCCAGGATGATTCATTAGGAATCTGCCATACTGCACAAGCTTATTCTTCTCACCAAAATAATGTAAAAAGTTCATATAATCGACAATTTTACATGATGTGTAGAAACATACCCAGGATGATTCATTAGGAATCTGCCATACTGCACAAGCTTATTCTTCTCACCAAAATAATATAAAAAGTTCATATAATCGACAATTTTACATGATGTCTAGAAACATACCCAGGATGATTCATTAGGAATCTGCCATACTGCACAAGCTTATTCTTCTCACCAAAATAATGTAAAAAGTTCATATAATCGACAATTTTACATGATGTGTAGAAACATACCCAGGATGATTCATTAGGAATCTGCCATACTGCACAAGCTTATTCCTCTCACCAAATAATGTAAAAAGTTCATGTCATTGACAATTTTACATGATGTCGAGAAACATACACCGGATGATTCAGGAGGAATCTGCCATACTGCACAAGCTTATTCCTCTCACCAAAATAATGTAAAAAGTTCATGTAATCGACAATTTGACTTGATGTCTAGAAACATACACAGGATGATTCAGGAGGAATCTGCCATACTGCAGAAGCTTATTCCTCTCACCAAAATGTGGTAAAAATTTCATGTAATCGACAATTTTACATGATGTCTAGAAACATACACAGGATGATTCAGGAGGAATCTGCCATACTTGCCAAGCTTATTCCTCTCACCAAAATAATGTATAAAGTTCATGTAATCGACAATTTTACATGATGTCTAGAAACATACACAGGATGATTCAGGAGGAATCTGCCATACTGCACAAGCTTATTCTTCTCACCAATATAATGTAAAATGTTCATGTAATCGACAATTTACATGATGTCTAGAAACATACACAGGATGATTCAGGAGGAATCTGCCATACTGCACAAGCTTATTCTTCTCACCAAAATATAGTAAAAAGTTCATGTAATCGACAATATTACATGATGTTTAGAACCATACACAGGATGATTCATTAGGAATCTGCCATACTGCACAAACATATTCTTCTCACCAAAATAATGTAAAAATTTCATGTAATCGACAATTTTACATGATGTCTAGAAACATACACAGGATGATTCAGGATGAATTTGCCATTCTGCTGAAGCTTATTCTTCTCACCAAAATAATGTAAAAAGTTCATGTAATCGGCACTTTTACATGATGTCTAGAAACATACACAGGATGAATCACAAGGAATCTGCCATACTGCAGAAGCTTATTCCTCTCACCAAAATAATGTAAAAAGTTCATGTAATCGACAATTTTACATTATGTCTAGAAACATACACAGGATGATTCAGGAGGAATCTGCCATACTGCACAAGCTTATTCTTCTCACCAAAATATAGTAAAAAGTTCATGTAATCGACAATATTACATGATGTTTAGTACCATACACAGGATGATTCATTAAGAATCTGCCATACTGCACAAACATATTCTTCTCACCAAAATAATGTAAAAATTTCATGTAATCGACAATTTTACATGATGTCTAGAAACATACCCAAGATGATTCATTAGGAATCTGCCATACTGCACAAGCTTATTCCTCTCACCAAAATAATGTAAAAAGTTCATGTAATCGACAATTTTTCATGATGTCTAGAAACATAGTGAGGATGATTCAGGAGGAATCTGCCATACTGCAGAAGCTTATTCCTCTGACCAAAATAATGTAAAAAGTTCATGTAATCGACAATTTTACATGATGTCTAGTAAGACACACAGGATGATTCAGGAGGAATCTGCCATACTGCACAAGCTTATTCCTCTCACCAAATAATGTAAAAAGTTCATGTCATTGACAATTTTACATGATGTCGAGAAACATACACCGGATGATTCAGGAGGATTCTGCCATACTGCACAAGCTTATTCTTCTCACCAAAATAATTTAAAAAGTTCATGTAATCGACAATTTTACATGATGTCTAGAAACATACACAGGATGATTCAGGAGGAATCTGCCATACTGCACAAGCTTATTCCTCTCACCAAAATAATGTAAAAAGTTCATGTAATCGACAATTTGACTTGATGTCTAGAAACATACACAGGATGATTCAGGAGGAATCTGCCATACTGCAGAAGCTTATTCCTCTCACCAAAATGTGGTAAAAATTTCATGTAATCGACAATTTTACATGATGTCTAGAAACACACACAGGATGATTCAGGAGGAATCTGCCATACTGCACAAGCTTATTCCTCTCACCAAATAATGTAAAAAGTTCATGTAATTGACAATTTTACATGATGTCGAGAAACATACACCGGATGATTCAGGAGGAATCTGCCATACTGCACAAGCTTATTCTTCTCACCAAAATAATGTAAAAAGTTCATGTGATCGACAATTTTACATGATGTCTAGAAACATACACAGGATGATTCAGGAGGAATCTGCCATACTGCAGAAGCTTATTACTCTCACCAAAATAATGTAAAAAGTTCATGTAATCGACAATTTTACATGATGTCTAGAAACATACACAGGACGACTGAGGAGGAATCTGCCATACTGCACAAGCCTATTCTTCTCACCAAAATAATGTAAAAAGTTCATGTAATCGACAATTTTACATGATGTCTAGAAACATACACAGGATGATTCAGGAGGAATCTGCCATACTGTACAAGCTTATTCCTTTCACCAAAATAATGTAAAAAGTTCATGAAATCGACATTTTTACATGATGTCTAGAAACGTACACGGGATGATTCAGGAGGAATCTGCCATACTGCACAAGCTTATTCCTCTCACCAAAATAATGTAAAAAGTTCATGTAATCGACAATTTTACATGATGTCTAGAAACATAGACAGGATGATTCAAAAGGAATCTGCCATACTGCAGAAGCTTATTCCTCTGACCAAAATAATGTAAAAAGTTCATGTAATCGACAATTTTACATGATGTCCAGAAACATACACAGGATGATTACGGAGGAATCTGCAATACTGCACAAGCTTATTCTTCTTAATAAAATAATGTAAAAAGTTCATGTAATCGACAATTTTACATGATGTCTAGAAACACACACAGGATGATTCAGTAGGAATCTGCCATACTGCACAAGCTTATTTCTCTCACCAAAGAATGTAAAAAGTTCATGTAATTGACAATTTTATATTATGTCGAGAAACATACAGAGGATGATTCAGGAGGAATCTGCCATACTGCACAAGCTTATTCTTCTCACCAAAATAATGTAAAAAGTTCATGTAATCGACAATTTTACATGATGTCTAGAAACATACACAGGATGATTCAGGAGGAATCTGCCATACTGCACAAGCTTATTCTTCTCACCAAAATAATGTAAAAAGTTCATGTAATTGACAATTTTACATGATGTCTAGAAACATACACAGGTTGATTCAGGAGGAATCTGCCATACTGCACAAGCTTATTCTTCTCACCAAAATAATGTAAAAAGTTCATGTGATCGACAATTTTACATGATGTCTAGAAACATACACAGGATGATTCAGGAGGAATCTGCCATACTTGCCAAGCTTATTCCTCTCACCAAAATAATGTATAAAGTTCATGTAATTGAAATTTTTACATGATGTCTAGAAACATACACAGGATGATTGAGGAGGAATCTGCCATACTGCACAAGCTTATTCCTCTCACCAAAATAATGTAAAAAGTTCATGTAATCGACAATTTTACATGATGTCTAGAAACATACACAGGATGATTCAGGAGGAATCTGCCATACTGCACAAGCTTATTCTTCTCACCAAAATAATGTAAAATGTTCATGTGATCGACAATTTTACATGATGTCTAGAAACATATACAGGATGATTCCTTAGGAATCTGCCATACTGCACAAGCTTATTCCTCTCACCAAAATAATGTAAAAAGTTCATGTAATCGACAATTTTACATGATGTCTAGAAACATACACAGGATGATTCAGGAGGAATCTGCCATACTGCACAAGCTTATTCTTCTCACCAAAATAATGTAAAAAGTTCATATAATCGACAATTTTACATGATGTGTAGAAACATACCCAGGATGATTCATTAGGAATCTGCCATACTGCACAAGCCTATTCTTCTCACCAAAATAATGTAAAAAGTTCATATAATCGACAATTTTACATGATGTGTAGAAACATACCCAGGATGATTCATTAGGAATCTGCCATACTGCACAAGCTTATTCTTCTCACCAAAATAATGTAAAAAGTTCATATAATCGACAATTTTACATGATGTCTAGAAACATATACAGGATGATTCATTAGGAATCTGCCATACTGCACAAGCTTATTCTTCTCACCAAAATAATGTAAAAAGTTCATATAATCGACAATTTTATATGATGTGTAGAAACATACCCAGGATGATTCATTAGGAATCTGCCATACTGCACAAGCTTATTCTTCTCACCAAAATAATGTAAAAAGTTCATATAATCGACAATTTTACATGATGTCTAGAAACATACACAGGATGATTCATTAGGAATCTGCCATACTGCACAAGCTTATTCTTCTCACCAAAATAATGTAAAAAGTTCATATAATCGACAATTTTACATGATGTGTAGAAACATACCCAGGATGATTCATTAGGAATCTGCCATACTGCACAAGCTTATTCTTCTCACCAAAATAATGTAAAAAGTTCATATAATCGACAATTTTACATGATGTCTAGAAACATACCCAGGATGATTCATTAGGAATCTGCCATACTGCACAAGCTTATTCTTCTCACCAAAATAATGTAAAAAGTTCATATAATCGACAATTTTACATGATGTGTAGAAACATACCCAGGATGATTCATTAGGAATCTGCCATACTGCACAAGCTTATTCTTCTCACCAAAATAATATAAAAAGTTCATATAATCGACAATTTTACATGATGTCTGGAAACATACCCAGGATGATTCATTAGGAATCTGCCATACTGCACAAGCTTATTCTTCTCACCAAAATAATGTAAAAAGTTCATATAATCGACAATTTTACATGATGTGTAGAAACATTCCCAGGATGATTCATTAGGAATGTGCCATACTGCACAAGCTTATTCTTCTCACCAAAATAATGTAAAAAGTTCATATAATCGACAATTTTACATGATGTCTAGAAACATACACAGGATGATTCATTAGGAATCTGCCATACTGCACAAGCTTATTCTTCTCACCAAAATAATGTAAAAAGTTCATATAATCGACAATTTTACATGATGTGTAGAAACATACCCAGGATGATTCATTAGGAATCTGCCATACTGCACAAGCTTATTCTTCTCACCAAAATAATGTAAAAAGTTCATGTAATCGACAATTTTACATGATGTCTAGAAACATACACAGGATGATTCAGGAGGAATCTGCCATACTGCACAAGCTTATTCTTCTCACCAAAATAATGTAAAAAGTTCATGTAATCGACAATTTTACATGATGTCTAGAAACATACACAGGATGATTCAGGAGGAATCTGCCATACTGCACAAGCTTATTCTTCTCACCAAAATAATGTAAAAAGTTCATGTAATCGACAATTTTACATGATGTCTAGAAACATACACCGGATGATTCAGGAGGATTCTGCCATACTGCACAAGCTTATTCTTCTCACCAAAATAATGGAAAAAGTTCATATAATCGACAATTTTACATGATGTGTAGAAACATACCCAAGATGATTCATTAGGAATCTGCCATACTGCACAAGCTTATTCCTCTCACCAAAATAATGTAAAAAGTTCATATAATCGACAATTTTACATGAAGTCTAGAAACATACACAGGACGACTGAGGAGGAATCTGCCATACTGCACAAGCCTATTCTTCTCACCAAAATAATGTAAAAAGTTCATGTGATCGACAATTTTACATGATGTCTAGAAACATATACAGGATGATTCATTAGGTATCTGCCATACTGCACAAGCTTATTCCTCTCACCAAAATAATGTAAAAAGTTCATGTAATCGACAATTTTACATGATGTCTAGAAACATACACAGGATGATTCAGGAGGAATCTGCCATACTGCACAAGCCTATTCCTCTCACCAAAATAATGTAAAAAGTTCATATAATCGACAATTTTACATGATGTCTAGAAACATACCCAGGATGATTCATTAGGAATCTGCCATACTGCACAAGATTATTCCTCTCACCAAAATAATGTAAAACGTTCATGTAATCGACAATTTTACATGATGTCTAGAAACATAGACAGGATGATTCAGGAGGAATCTGCCATACTGCAGAAGCTTATTCCTCTGACCAAAATAATGTAAAAAGTTCATGTAATTGACAATTTTACATGATGTCTAGAAACATACACAGGATGATTCAGGAGGAATCTGCCATACTTGCCAAGCTTATTCCTCTCACCAAAATAATGTATAAAGTTCATGTAATCGACAATTTTACATGATGTCTAGAAACATACACAGGATGATTCAGGAGGAATCTGCCATACTGCACAAGCTTATTCTTCTCACCAATATAATGTAAAATGTTCATGTAATCGACAATTTACATGATGTCTAGAAACATACACAGGATGATTCAGGAGGAATCTGCCATACTGCACAAGCTTATTCTTCTAACCAAAATATAGTAAAAAGTTCATGTAATCGACAATATTACATGATGTTTAGAACCATACACAGGATGATTCTTCAAGAATCTGCCATACTGCACAAACATATTCTTCTCACCAAAATAATGTAAAAATTTCATGTAATCGACAATTTTACATGATGTCTAGAAACATACACAGGATGATTCAGGAGGAATTTGCCATTCTGCAGAAGCTTATTCTTCTCACCAAAATAATGTAAAAAGTTCATGTAATCGGCAATTTTACATGATGTCTAGAAACATACACAGGATGAATCACAAGGAATCTGCCATACTGCAGAAGCTTATTCCTCTCACCAAAATAATGTAAAAAGTTCATGTAATCGACAATTTTACATTATGTCTAGAAACATACACAGGATGATTCAGGAGGAATCTGCCATACTGCACAAGCTTATTCTTGTCACCAAAATATAGTAAAAAGTTCATGTAATCGACAATATTACATGATGTTTAGAACCATACACAGGATGATTCATTAAGAATCTGCCATACTGCACAAACATATTCTTCTCACCAAAATAATGTAAAAATTTCATGTAATCGACAATTTTACATGATGTCTAGAAACATACACAGGATGATTCAGGAGGAATTTGCCATTCTGCAGAAGCTTATTCTTCTCACCAAAATAATGTAAAAAGTTCATGTAATCGACAATTTTACATGATGTCTAGAAACATACACAGGATGAATCACAAGGAATCTGCCATACTGCAGAAGCTTATTCCTTCGCCAAAATAATATAAAAAGTTCATGTAATCGACAATTTTACATGATGTCTAGAAACATACACAGGATGATTCATTAGGAATCAGCCATACTTGCACAAGCCTATTCTTCTCACCAAAATAATGTAAAAAGTTCATGTAATCGACAATTTTACATGATGTCTAGAAACATACACAGGGTGATTCAGGAGGAATCTGCCATACTGCAGAAGCTTATTCCTCTCACCAAAATAATGTAAAAAGTTCATGTAATCGACAATTTTACATGATGTCCAGAAACATACACAGGATGATTCCGGAGGAATCTGCCATACTGCACAAGCTTATTCTTCTCACCAAAATAATGTAAAATGTTCATGTGATCGACAATTTTACATGATGTCTAGAAACATACACAGGATGATTCAGGAGGAATCTGCCATACTGCATAAGCTTATTCCTCTCACCAAAATAATGTAAAAAGTTCATGTAATCGACAATTTTACATGATGTCTAGAGACTTAGACAGGATAATTCAGGAGGAATCTGCCATACTGCAGAAGTTTATTCCTCTCACCAAACAATGTAAAAAGTTCATGTAATTGACAATTTTACATGATGTCTAGAAACATACACAGGATGATTCAGGAGGAATCTGCCATACTGCACAAGCTGTTTCTTCTCACCAAAATAATGTAAACAGTTCATGTAATCGACAATTTTACTTGATGTCTAGAAATACACACAGGATGATTCAGGAGGAATCTGCAATACTGCAGAAGCTTATTACTCTCACCAAAATAATGTAAAAATTTCATGTAATCGACAATTTTACATGATGTCTAGAAACATACACAGGATGATTCAGGAGGAATCTGCCATACTGCACAAGCCTATTCCTCTCACCAAAATAATGTAAAAAGTTCATATAATCGACAATTTTACATGATGTGTAGAAACATACCCAAGATGATTCATTAGGAATCTGCCATACTGCACAAGCTTATTCCTCTCACCAAAATAATGTAAAAAGTTCATGTAATCGACAATTTTACATGATGTCTAGAAACAAAGACAGGATGATTCAGGAGGAATCTGCCATACTGCAGAAGCTTATTCCTCTGACCAAAATAATGTAAAAAGTTCATGTAATCGACAATTTTACATGATGTCTAGTAAGACACACAGGATGATTCAGGAGGAATCTGCCATACTGCACAAGCTTATTCCTCTCACCAAATAATGTAAAAAGTTCATGTCATTGACAATTTTACATGATGTCGAGAAACATACACCGGATGATTCAGGAGGATTCTGCCATACTGCAGAAGCCTATTCCTCTCACCAAAATAATGTAAAAAGTTCATATAATCGACAATTTTACATGATGTGTAGAAACATACCCAAGATGATTCATTAGGAATCTGCCATACTGCACAAGCTTATTCCTCTCACCAAAATAATGTAAAAAGTTCATGTAATCGACAATTTTACATGATGTCTAGAAACAAAGACAGGATGATTCAGGAGGAATCTGCCATACTGCAGAAGCTTATTCCTCTGACCAAAATAATGTAAAAAGTTCATGTAATCGACAATTTTACATGATGTCTAGTAAGACACACAGGATGATTCAGGAGGAATCTGCCATACTGCACAAGCTTATTCCTCTCACCAAATAATGTAAAAAGTTCATGTCATTGACAATTTTACATGATGTCGAGAAACATACACCGGATGATTCAGGAGGATTCTGCCATACTGCAGAAGCTTATTACTCTCACCAAAATAATGTAAAAATTTCATGTAATCGACAATTTTACATGATGTCTAGAAACATACACACGATGATTCAGAAGGAATCTGCCATACTGCACAAGCCTATTCCTCTCACCAAAATAATGTAAAAAGTTCATATAATCGACAATTTTACATGATGTCTAGAAACATATACAGGATGATTCATTAGGAATCTGCCATACTGCACAAGCTTATTCCTCTCACCAAAATAATGTAAAAAGTTCATGTAATCGACAATTTTACATGATGTCTAGAAACATACACAAGATGATTCATTAGGAATCTGCCATACTGCACAAGCTTATTCCTCTCACCAAAATAATGTAAAAAGTTCATGTAATCGACAATTTTACATGATGTCTAGAAACATACACAAGATGATTCATTAGGAATCTGCCATACTGCACAAGCTTATTCCTCTCACCAAAATAATGTAAAAAGTTCATGTAATCGACAATTTTACATGATGTCTAGAAACATACACAAGATGATTCATTAGGAATCTGCCATACTGCACAAGCTTATTCCTCTCACCAAAATAATGTAAAAAGTTCATGTAATCGACAATTTTACATGATGTGTAGAAACATACCCAAGATGATTCATTAGGAATCTGCCATACTGCACAAGCTTATTCCTCTCACCAAAATAATGTAAAAAGTTCATGTAATCGACAATTTTACATGATGTCTAGAAACATACACAAGATGATTCATTAGGAATCTGCCATACTGCACAAGCTTATTCCTCTCACCTAAAATAATGTAAAAAGTTCATGTAATCGACAATTTTACATGATGTCTAGAAACATAGACAGAATGATTCAGGAGGAATCTGCCATACTGCAGAAGCTTATTCCTCTGACCAAAATAATGTAAAAAGTTCATGTAATCGACAATTTTACATGATGTCTAGTAAGACACACAGGATGATTCAGGAGGAATCTGCCATACTGCACAAGCTTATTCCTCTCACCAAATAATGTAAAAAGTTCATGTCATTGACAATTTTACATGATGTCGAGAAACATACACCGGATGATTCAGGAGGATTCTGCCATACTGCACAAGCTTATTCTTCTCACCAAAATAATTTAAAAAGTTCATGTAATCGACAATTTTACATGATGTCTAGAAACATACACAGGATGATTCAGGAGGAATCTGCCATACTGCACAAGCTTATTCCTCTACCAAAATAATGTAAAAAGTTCATGTAATCGACAATTTGACTTGATGTCTAGAAACATACACAGGATGATTCAGGAGGAATCTGCCATACTGCAGAAGCTTATTCCTCTCACCAAAATGTGGTAAACATTTCATGTAATCGACAATTTTACATGATGTCTAGAAACATACACAGGATGATTCAGGAGGAATCTGCCATACTTGCCAAGCTTATTCCTCTCACCAAAATAATGTATAAAGTTCATGTAATCGACAATTTTACATGATGTCTAGAAACATACACAGGATGATTCAGGAGGAATCTGCCATACTGCACAAGCTTATTCTTCTCACCAATATAATGTAAAATGTTCATGTAATCGACAATTTACATGATGTCTAGAAACATACACACGATGATTCAGGAGGAATCTGCCATACTGCATAAGCTTATTCCTCTCACCAAAATAATGTAAAAAGTTCATGTAATCGACAATTTTACATGATGTCTAGAAACTTAGACAGGATAATTCAGGAGGAATCTGCCATACTGCAGAAGTTTATTCCTCTCACCAAATAATGTAAAAAGTTCATGTAATTGACAATTTTACATGATGTCTAGAAACATACACAGGATGATTCAGGAGGAATCTGCCATACTGCACAAGCTGTTTCTTCTCACCAAAATAATGTAAACAGTTCATGTAATCGACAATTTTACTTGATGTCTAGAAATACACACAGGATGATTCAGGAGGAATCTGCAATACTGCAGAAGCTTATTACTCTCACCAAAATAATGTAAAAATTTCATGTAATCGACAATTTTACATGATGTCTAGAAACATACACAGGATGATTCAGGAGGAATCTGCCATACTGCACAAGCCTATTCCTCTCACCAAAATAATGTAAAAAGTTCATATAATCGACAATTTTACATGATGTGTAGAAACATACCCAAGATGATTCATTAGGAATCTGCCATACTGCACAAGCTTATTCCTCTCACCAAAATAATGTAAAAAGTTCATGTAATCGACAATTTTACATGATGTCTAGAAACATAGACAGGATGATTCAGGAGGAATCTGCCATACTGCAGAAGCTTATTCCTCTGACCAAAATAATGTAAAAAGTTCATGTAATCGACAATTTTACATGATGTCTAGTAAGACACACAGGATGATTCAGGAGGAATCTGCCATACTGCACAAGCTTATTCCTCTCACCAAATAATGTAAAAAGTTCATGTCATTGACAATTTTACATGATGTCGAGAAACATACACCGGATGATTCAGGAGGATTCTGCCATACTGCAGAAGCTTATTACTCTCACCAAAATAATGTAAAAATTTCATGTAATCGACAATTTTACATGATGTCTAGAAACATACACACGATGATTCAGAAGGAATCTGCCATACTGCACAAGCCTATTCCTCTCACCAAAATAATGTAAAAAGTTCATATAATCGACAATTTTACATGATGTCTAGAAACATATACAGGATGATTCATTAGGAATCTGCCATACTGCACAAGCTTATTCCTCTCACCAAAATAATGTAAAAAGTTCATGTAATCGACAATTTTACATGATGTCTAGAAACATACACAAGATTATTCATTAGGAATCTGCCATACTGCACAAGCTTATTCCTCTCACCAAAATAATGTAAAAAGTTCATGTAATCGACAATTTTACATGATGTCTAGAAACATACACAGGATGATTCAGGAGGAATCTGCCATACTGCACAAGCCTATTCCTCTCACCAAAATAATGTAAAAAGTTCATATAATCGACAATTTTACATGATGTGTAGAAACATACCCAAGATGATTCATTAGGAATCTGCCATACTGCACAAGCTTATTCCTCTCACCAAAATAATGTAAAAAGTTCATGTAATCGACAATTTTACATGATGTCTAGAAACATAGACAGGATGATTCAGGAGGAATCTGCCATACTGCAGAAGCTTATTCCTCTGACCAAAATAATGTAAAAAGTTCATGTAATCGACAATTTTACATGATGTCTAGTAAGACACACAGGATGATTCAGGAGGAATCTGCCATACTGCACAAGCTTATTCCTCTCACCAAATAATGTAAAAAGTTCATGTCATTGACAATTTTACATGATGTCGAGAAACATACACCGGATGATTCAGGAGGATTCTGCCATACTGCAGAAGCTTATTACTCTCACCAAAATAATGTAAAAATTTCATGTAATCGACAATTTTACATGATGTCTAGAAACATACACACGATGATTCAGAAGGAATCTGCCATACTGCACAAGCTTATTCCTCTCACCAAAATAATGTAAAAAGTTCATGTAATCGACAATTTTACATGATGTCTAGAAACATACACAAGATGATTCATTAGGAATCTGCCATACTGCACAAGCTTATTCCTCTCACCAAAATAATGTAAAAAGTTCATGTAATCGACAATTTTACATGATGTCTAGAAACATACACAAGATGATTCATTAGGAATCTGCCATACTGCACAAGCTTATTCCTCTCACCAAAATAATGTAAAAAGTTCATGTAATCGACAATTTTACATGATGTCTAGAAACATACACAAGATGATTCATTAGGAATCTGCCATACTGCACAAGCTTATTCCTCTCACCAAAATAATGTAAAAAGTTCATGTAATCGACAATTTTACATGATGTGTAGAAACATACCCAAGATGATTCATTAGGAATCTGCCATACTGCACAAGCTTATTCCTCTCACCAAAATAATGTAAAAAGTTCATGTAATCGACAATTTTACATGATGTCTAGAAACATACACAAGATGATTCATTAGGAATCTGCCATACTGCACAAGCTTATTCCTCTCACCTAAAATAATGTAAAAAGTTCATGTAATCGACAATTTTACATGATGTCTAGAAACATAGACAGAATGATTCAGAAGGAATCTGCCATACTGCAGAAGCTTATTCCTCTGACCAAAATAATGTAAAAAGTTCATGTAATCGACAATTTTACATGATGTCTAGTAAGACACACAGGATGATTCAGGAGGAATCTGCCATACTGCACAAGCTTATTCCTCTCACCAAATAATGTAAAAAGTTCATGTCATTGACAATTTTACATGATGTCGAGAAACATACACCGGATGATTCAGGAGGATTCTGCCATACTGCACAAGCTTATTCTTCTCACCAAAATAATTTAAAAAGTTCATGTAATCGACAATTTTACATGATGTCTAGAAACATACACAGGATGATTCAGGAGGAATCTGCCATACTGCACAAGCTTATTCCTCTCACCAAAATAATGTAAAAAGTTCATGTAATCGACATTTTGACTTGATGTCTAGAAACATACACAGGATGATTCAGGAGGAATCTGCCATACTGCAGAAGCTTATTCCTCTCACCAAAATGTGGTAAAAATTTCATGTAATCGACAATTTTACATGATGTCTAGAAACATACACAGGATGATTCAGGAGGAATCTGCCATACTTGCCAAGCTTATTCCTCTCACCAAAATAATGTATAAAGTTCATGTAATCGACAATTTTACATGATGTCTAGAAACATACACAGGATGATTCAGGAGGAATCTGCCATACTGCACAAGCTTATTCCTCTCACCAATATAATGTAAAATGTTCATGTAATCGACAATTTACATGATGTCTAGAAACATACACACGATGATTCAGGAGGAATCTGCCATACTGCATAAGCTTATTCCTCTCACCAAAATAATGTAAAAAGTTCATGTAATCGACAATTTTACATGATGTCTAGAAACTTAGACAGGATAATTCAGGAGGAATCTGCCATACTGCAGAAGTTTATTCCTCTCACCAAATAATGTAAAAAGTTCATGTAATTGACAATTTTACATGATGTCTAGAAACATACACAGGATGATTCAGGAGGAATCTGCCATACTGCACAAGCTGTTTCTTCTCACCAAAATAATGTAAACAGTTCATGTAATCGACAATTTTACTTGATGTCTAGAAATACACACAAGATGATTCAGGAGGAATCTGCAATACTGCAGAAGCTTATTACTCTCACCAAAATAATGTAAAAATTTCATGTAATCGACAATTTTACATGATGTCTAGAAACATACACAGGATGATTCAGGAGGAATCTGCCATACTGCACAAGCCTATTCCTCTCACCAAAATAATGTAAAAAGTTCATATAATCGACAATTTTACATGATGTGTAGAAACATACCCAAGATGATTCATTAGGAATCTGCCATACTGCACAAGCTTATTCCTCTCACCAAAATAATGTAAAAAGTTCATGTAATCGACAATTTTACATGATGTCTAGAAACATAGACAGGATGATTCAGGAGGAATCTGCCATACTGCAGAAGCTTATTCCTCTGACCAAAATAATGTAAAAAGTTCATGTAATCGACAATTTTACATGATGTCTAGTAAGACACACAGGATGATTCAGGAGGAATCTGCCATACTGCACAAGCTTATTCCTCTCACCAAATAATGTAAAAAGTTCATGTCATTGACAATTTTACATGATGTCGAGAAACATACACCGGATGATTCAGGAGGATTCTGCCATACTGCAGAAGCTTATTACTCTCACCAAAATAATGTAAAAATTTCATGTAATCGACAATTTTACATGATGTCTAGAAACATACACACGATGATTCAGAAGGAATCTGCCATACTGCACAAGCCTATTCCTCTCACCAAAATAATGTAAAAAGTTCATATAATCGACAATTTTACATGATGTCTAGAAACATATACAGGATGATTCATTAGGAATCTGCCATACTGCACAAGCTTATTCCTCACACCAAAATAATGTAAAAAGTTCATGTAATCGACAATTTTACATGATGTCTAGAAACATACACAAGATGATTCATTAGGAATCTGCCATACTGCACAAGCTTATTCCTCTCACCAAAATAATGTAAAAAGTTCATGTAATCGACAATTTTACATGATGTCTAGAAACATACACAAGATGATTCATTAGGAATCTGCCATACTGCAAAAGCTTATTCCTCTCACCAAAATAATGTAAAAAGTTCATGTAATCGACAATTTTACATGATGTCTAGAAACATACACAAGATGATTCATTAGGAATCTGCCATACTGCACAAGCTTATTCCTCTCACCTAAAATAATGTAAAAAGTTCATGTAATCCACAATTTTACATGATGTCTAGAAACATAGACAGGATGATTCAGGAGGAATCTGCCATACTGCACAAGCTTATTCTTCTCACCAAAATAATGTAAAAAGTTCATGTAATCGACAATTTTACATGATGTCTAGAAACATACACAAGATGATTCATTAGGAATCTGCCATACTGCACAAGCTTATTCCTCTCACCTAAAATAATGTAAAAAGTTCATGTAATCCACAATTTTACATGATGTCTAGAAACATAGACAGGATGATTCAGGAGGAATCTGCCATACTGCAGAAGCTTATTCCTCTGACCAAAATAATGTAAAAAGTTCATGTAATCGACAATTTTACATGATGTCTAGTAAGACACACAGGATGATTCAGGAGGAATCTGCCATACTGCACAAGCTTATTCCTCTCACCAAATAATGTTAAAAGTTCATGTCATTGACAATTTTACATGATGTCGAGAAACATACACCGGATGATTCAGGAGGATTCTGCCATACTGCACAAGCTTATTCTTCTCACCAAAATAATTTAAAAAGTTCATGTAATCGACAATTTTACATGATGTCTAGAAACATACACAGGATGATTCAGGAGGAATCTGCCATACTGCACAAGCTTATTCCTCTCACCAAAATAATGTAAAAAGTTCATGTAATCGACAATTTGACTTGATGTCTAGAAACATACACAGGATGATTCAGGAGGAATCTGCCATACTGCAGAAGCTTATTCCTCTCACCAAAATGTGGTAAAAATTTCATGTAATCGACAATTTTACATGATGTCTAGAAACATACACAGGATGATTCAGGAGGAATCTGCCATACTTGCCAAGCTTATTCCACTCACCAAAATAATGTATAAAGTTCATGTAATCGACAATTTTACATGATGTCTAGAAACATACACAGGATGATTCAGGAGGAATCTGCCATACTGCACAAGCTTATTCTTCTCACCAATATAATGTAAAATGTTCATGTAATCGACAATTTACATGATGTCTAGAAACATACACACGATGATTCAGGAGGAATCTGCCATACTGCAGAAGCTTATTCTTCTCACCAAAATAATGTAAAAAGTTCATGTAATTGGCAATTTTACATGATGTCTAGAAACATACACAGGATGAATCACAAGGAATCTGCCATACTGCAGAAGCTTATTCCTCTCACCAAAATAATGTAAAAAGTTCATGTAATCGACAATTTTACATTATGTCTAGAAACATACACAGGATGATTCAGGAGGAATCTGCCATACTGCACAAGCTTATTCTTCTCACCAAAATATAGTAAAAAGTTCATGTAATCGACAATATTACATGATGTTTAGAACCATACACAGGATGATTCATTAAGAATCTGCCATACTGCACAAACATATTCTTCTCACCAAAATAATGTACAAATTTCATGTAATCGACAATTTTACATGATGTCTAGAATCATACACAGGATGATTCAGGAGGAATTTGCCATTCTGCAGAAGCTTATTCTTCTCACCAAAATAATGTAAAAAGTTCATGTAATCGACAATTTTACATGATGTCTAGAAACATACACAGGATGAATCACAAGGAATCTGCCATACTGCAGAAGCTTATTCCTCTCGCCAAAATAATATAAAAAGTTCATGTAATCGACAATTTTACATGATGTCTAGAAACATACACAGGATGATTCATTAGGAATCAGCCATACTTGCACAAGCCTATTCTTCTCACCAAAATAATGTAAGAAGTTCATGTAATCGACAATTTTACATGATGTCTAGAAACATACACAGGGTGATTCAGGAGGAATCTGCCATACTGCAGAAGCTTATTCCTCTCACCAAAATAATGTAAAAAGTTCATGTAATCGACAATTTTACATGGTGTAAGTTCATATAATCGACAATTTTACATGATGTCTAGAAACATACACAGGATGATTTATTAGGAATCTGCCATACTGCACAAGCTTCTTCTTCTCACCAAAATAATGTAAAACGTTCATGTAATTGACAATTTTACATGATGTCTAGACACATACACAGGATGATTCAGGAGGAATCTGCCATACTGCACAAGCTTATTCTTCTCACCAAAATAATGTAAAAAGGTCATGTAATTGACAATTTTACATGATGTCTAGAAACATACACAGGATGATTCAGGAGGAATCTGCCATACTGCAGAAGCTTATTACTCTCACCAAAATAATGTAAAAAGTTCATGTAATCGACAATTTTACAAGATGTCTAGAAACATACACAGGACGACTGAGGAGGAATCTGCCATACTGCACAAGCCTATTCTTCTCACAAAATAATGTAAAAAGTTCATGTAATCGACAATTTGACTTGATGTCTAGAAACATACACAGGATGATTCAGGAGGAATCTGCCATACTGCACAAGCTTATTCCTCTCACCAAAATAATGTAAAAAGTTCATGTAATCGACAATTTTACATGATGTCTAGAAACATAGACAGGATGATTCAGGAGGAATCTGCCATACTGCAGAAGCTTATTCCTCTGGCCAAAATAATGTAAAAAGTTCATGTAATCGACAATTTTACATGATGTCTAGTAAGACACACAGGATGATTCAGGAGGAATCTGACATACTGTACAAGCTTATTACTCTCACCAAAATAATGTAAAAAGTTCATGTAATCGACAATTTTACAAGATGTCTAGAAACATACACAGGACGACTGAGGAGGAATCTGCCATACTGCAAAAGCCTATTCTTCTCACAAAATAATGTAAAAAGTTCATGTAATCGACAATTTGACTTGATGTCTAGAAACATACACAGGATGATTCAGGAGGAATCTGCCATACTGCACAAGCTTATTCTTCTCACCAATATAATGTAAAATGTTCATGTAATCGACAATTTACATGATGTCTAGAAACATACACAGGATGATTCAGGAGGAATCTGCCATACTGCACAAGCTTATTCTTCTAACCAAAATATAGTAAAAAGTTCATGTAATCGACAATATTACATGATGTTTAGAACCATACACAGGATGATTCTTCAAGAATCTGCCATACTGCACAAACATATTCTTCTCACCAAAATAATGTAAAAATTTCATGTAATCGACAATTTTACATGATGTCTAGAAACATACACAGGATGATTCAGGAGGAATTTGCCATTCTGCAGAAGCTTATTCTTCTCACCAAAATAATGTAAAAAGTTCATGTAATCGGCAATTTTACATGATGTCTAGAAACATACACAGGATGAATCACAAGGAATCTGCCATACTGCAGAAGCTTATTCCTCTGACCAAAATAATGTAAAAAGTTCATGTAATCGACAATTTTACATGATGTCTAGTAAGACACACAGGATGATTCAGGAGGAATCTGCCATACTGCACAAGCTTATTCCTCTCACCAAATAATGTAAAAAGTTCATGTCATTGACAATTTTACATGATGTCTAGAAACATACACACGATGATTCAGAAGGAATCTGCCATACTGCACAAGCCTATTCCTCTCACCAAAATAATGTAAAAAGTTCATATAATCGACAATTTTACATGATGTCTAGAAACATATACAGGATGATTCATTAGGAATCTGCCATACTGCACAAGCTTATTCCTCTCACCAAAATAATGTAAAAAGTTCATGTAATCGACAATTTTACATGATGTCTAGAAACATACACAAGATTATTCATTAGGAATCTGCCATACTGCACAAGCTTATTCCTCTCACCAAAATAATGTAAAAAGTTCATGTAATCGACAATTTTACATGATGTCTAGAAACATACACAAGATGATTCATTAGGAATCTGCCATACTGCACAAGCTTATTCCTCTCACCAAAATAATGTAAAAAGTTCATGTAATCGACAATTTTACATGATGTCTAGAAACATACACAAGATGATTCATTAGGAATCTGCCATACTGCACAAGCTTATTCCTCTCACCAAAATAATGTAAAAAGTTCATGTAATCGACAATTTTACATGATGTCTAGAAACATACACAAGATGATTCATTAGGAATCTGCCATACTGCACAAGCTTATTCCTCTCACCTAAAATAATGTAAAAAGTTCATGTAATCCACAATTTTACATGATGTCTAGAAACATAGACAGGATGATTCAGGAGGAATCTGCCATACTGCAGAAGCTTATTCCTCTGACCAAAATAATGTAAAAAGTTCATGTAATCGACAATTTTACATGATGTCTAGTAAGACACACAGGATGATTCAGGAGGAATCTGCCATACTGCACAAGCTTATTCCTCTCACCAAATAATGTTAAAAGTTCATGTCATTGACAATTTTACATGATGTCGAGAAACATACACCGGATGATTCAGGAGGATTCTGCCATACTGCACAAGCTTATTCTTCTCACCAAAATAATTTAAAAAGTTCATGTAATCGACAATTTTACATGATGTCTAGAAACATACACAGGATGATTCAGGAGGAATCTGCCATACTGCACAAGCTTATTCCTCTCACCAAAATAATGTAAAAAGTTCATGTAATCGACAATTTGACTTGATGTCTAGAAACATACACAGGATGATTCAGGAGGAATCTGCCATACTGCAGAAGCTTATTCCTCTCACCAAAATGTGGTAAAAATTTCATGTAATCGACAATTTTACATGATGTCTAGAAACATACACAGGATGATTCAGGAGGAATCTGCCATACTTGCCAAGCTTATTCCACTCACCAAAATAATGTATAAAGTTCATGTAATCGACAATTTTACATGATGTCTAGAAACATACACAGGATGATTCAGGAGGAATCTGCCATACTGCACAAGCTTATTCTTCTCACCAATATAATGTAAAATGTTCATGTAATCGACAATTTACATGATGTCTAGAAACATACACACGATGATTCAGGAGGAATCTGCCATACTGCAGAAGCCTATTCTTCTCACCAAAATAATGTAAAAAGTTCATGTAATTGGCAATTTTACATGATGTCTAGAAACATACACAGGATGAATCACAAGGAATCTGCCATACTGCAGAAGCTTATTCCTCTCACCAAAATAATGTAAAAAGTTCATGTAATCGACAATTTTACATTATGTCTAGAAACATACACAGGATGATTCAGGAGGAATCTGCCATACTGCACAAGCTTATTCTTCTCACCAAAATATAGTAAAAAGTTCATGTAATCGACAATATTACATGATGTTTAGAACCATACACAGGATGATTCATTAAGAATCTGCCATACTGCACAAACATATTCTTCTCACCAAAATAATGTACAAATTTCATGTAATCGACAATTTTACATGATGTCTAGAAACATACACAGGATGATTCAGGAGGAATTTGCCATTCTGCAGAAGCTTATTCTTCTCACCAAAATAATGTAAAAAGTTCATGTAATCGACAATTTTACATGATGTCTAGAAACATACACAGGATGAATCACAAGGAATCTGCCATACTGCAGAAGCTTATTCCTCTCGCCAAAATAATATAAAAAGTTCATGTAATCGACAATTTTACATGATGTCTAGAAACATACACAGGATGATTCATTAGGAATCAGCCATACTTGCACAAGCCTATTCTTCTCACCAAAATAATGTAAGAAGTTCATGTAATCGACAATTTTACATGATGTCTAGAAACATACACAGGGTGATTCAGGAGGAATCTGCCATACTGCAGAAGCTTATTCCTCTCACCAAAATAATGTAAAAAGTTCATGTAATCGACAATTTTACATGGCGTAAGTTCATATAATCGACAATTTTACATGATGTCTAGAAACATACACAGGATGATTTATTAGGAATCTGCCATACTGCACAAGCTTCTTCCTCTCACCAAAATAATGTAAAAAGTTCATGTAATTGACAATTTTACATGATGTCTAGACACATACACAGGATGATTCAGGAGGAATCTGCCATACTGCACAAGCTTATTCTTCTCACCAAAATAATGTAAAAAGGTCATGTAATTGACAATTTTACATGATGTCTAGAAACATACACAGGATGATTCAGGAGGAATCTGCCATACTGCAGAAGCTTATTACTCTCACCAAAATAATGTAAAAAGTTCATGTAATCGACAATTTTACAAGATGTCTAGAAACATACACAGGACGACTGAGGAGGAATCTGCCATACTGCACAAGCCTATTCTTCTCACAAAATAATGTAAAAAGTTCATGTAATCGACAATTTGACTTGATGTCTAGAAACATACACAGGATGATTCAGGAGGAATCTGCCATACTGCACAAGCTTATTCCTCTCACCAAAATAATGTAAAAAGTTCATGTAATCGACAATTTTACATGATGACTAGAAACATAGACAGGATGATTCAGGAGGAATCTGCCATACTGCAGAAGCTTATTCCTCTGACCAAAATAATGTAAAAAGTTCATGTAATCGACAATTTTACATGATGTCTAGTAAGACACACAGGATGATTCAGGAGGAATCTGACATACTGTACAAGCTTATTACTCTCACCAAGATAATGTAAAAAGTTCATGTAATCGACAATTTTACAAGATGTCTAGAAACATACACAGGACGACTGAGGAGGAATCTGCCATACTGCAAAAGCCTATTCTTCTCACAAAATAATGTAAAAAGTTCATGTAATCGACAATTTGACTTGATGTCTAGAAACATACACAGGATGATTCAGGAGGAATCTGCCATACTGCACAAGCTTATTCTTCTCACCAATATAATGTAAAATGTTCATGTAATCGACAATTTACATGATGTCTAGAAACATACACAGGATGATTCAGGAGGAATCTGCCATACTGCACAAGCTTATTCTTCTAACCAAAATATAGTAAAAAGTTCATGTAATCGACAATATTACATGATGTTTAGAACCATACACAGGATGATTCTTCAAGAATCTGCCATACTGCACAAACATATTCTTCTCACCAAAATAATGTAAAAATTTCATGTAATCGACAATTTTACATGATGTCTAGAAACATACACAGGATGATTCAGGAGGAATTTGCCATTCTGCAGAAGCTTATTCTTCTCACCAAAATAATGTAAAAAGTTCATGTAATCGGCAATTTTACATGATGTCTAGAAACATACACAGGATGAATCACAAGGAATCTGCCATACTGCAGAAGCTTATTCCTCTCACCAAAATAATGTAAAAAGTTCATGTAATCGACAATTTTACATTATGTCTAGAAACATACACAGGATGATTCAGGAGGAATCTGCCATACTGCACAAGCTTATTCTTGTCACCAAAATATAGTAAAAAGTTCATGTAATCGACAATATTACATGATGTTTAGAACCATACACAGGATGATTCATTAAGAATCTGCCATACTGCACAAACATATTCTTCTCACCAAAATAATGTAAAAATTTCATGTAATCGACAATTTTACATGATGTCTAGAAACATACACAGGATGATTCAGGAGGAATTTGCCATTCTGCAGAAGCTTATTCTTCTCACCAAAATAATGTAAAAAGTTCATGTAATCGACAATTTTACATGATGTCTAGAAACATACACAGGATGAATCACAAGGAATCTGCCATACTTGCACAAGCCTATTCTTCTCACCAAAATAATGTAAAAAGTTCATGTAATCGACAATTTTACATGATGTCTAGAAACATACACAGGGTGATTCAGGAGGAATCTGCCATACTGCAGAAGCTTATTCCTCTCACCAAAATAATGTAAAAAGTTCATGTAATCGACAATTTTACATGATGTCCAGAAACATACACAGGATGATTCCGGAGGAATCTGCCATACTGCACAAGCTTATTCTTCTCACCAAAATAATGTAAAATGTTCATGTGATCGACAATTTTACATGATGTCTAGAAACATACACAGGATGATTCAGGAGGAATCTGCCATACTGCATAAGCTTATTCCTCTCACCAAAATAATGTAAAAAGTTCATGTAATCGACAATTTTACATGATGTCTAGAAACTTAGACAGGATAATTCAGGAGGAATCTGCCATACTGCAGAAGTTTATTCCTCTCACCAAACAATGTAAAAAGTTCATGTAATTGACAATTTTACATGATGTCTAGAAACATACACAGGATGATTCAGGAGGAATCTGCCATACTGCACAAGCTGTTTCTTCTCACCAAAATAATGTAAACAGTTCATGTAATCGACAATTTTACTTGATGTCTAGAAATACACACAGGATGATTCAGGAGGAATCTGCAATACTGCAGAAGCTTATTACTCTCACCAAAATAATGTAAAAATTTCATGTAATCGACAATTTTACATGATGTCTAGAAACATACACAGGATGATTCAGGAGGAATCTGCCATACTGCACAAGCCTATTCCTCTCACCAAAATAATGTAAAAAGTTCATATAATCGACAATTTTACATGATGTGTAGAAACATACCCAAGATGATTCATTAGGAATCTGCCATACTGCACAAGCTTATTCCTCTCACCAAAATAATGTAAAAAGTTCATGTAATCGACAATTTTACATGATGTCTAGAAACATAGACAGGATGATTCAGGAGGAATCTGCCATACTGCAGAAGCTTATTCCTCTGACCAAAATAATGTAAAAAGTTCATGTAATCGACAATTTTACATGATGTCTAGTAAGACACACAGGATGATTCAGGAGGAATCTGCCATACTGCACAAGCTTATTCCTCTCACCAAATAATGTAAAAAGTTCATGTCATTGACAATTTTACATGATGTCGAGAAACATACACCGGATGATTCAGGAGGATTCTGCCATACTGCAGAAGCTTATTACTCTCACCAAAATAATGTAAAAATTTCATGTAATCGACAATTTTACATGATGTCTAGAAACATACACACGATGATTCAGAAGGAATCTGCCATACTGCACAAGCCTATTCCTCTCACCAAAATAATGTAAAAAGTTCATATAATCGACAATTTTACATGATGTCTAGAAACATATACAGGATGATTCATTAGGAATCTGCCATACTGCACAAGCTTATTCCTCTCACCAAAATAATGTAAAAAGTTCATGTAATCGACAATTTTACATGATGTCTAGAAACATACACAAGATGATTCATTAGGAATCTGCCATACTGCACAAGCTTATTAATCTCACCAAAATAATGTAAAAAGTTCATGTAATCGACAATTTTACATGATGTCTAGAAACATACACAAGATGATTCATTAGGAATCTGCCATACTGCACAAGCTTATTCCTCTCACCAATATAATGTAAAAAGTTCATGTAATCGACAATTTTACATGATGTCTAGAAACATACACAAGATGATTCATTAGGAATCTGCCATACTGCACAAGCTTATTCCTCTGACCAAAATAATGTAAAAAGTTCATGTAATCGACAATTTTACATGATGTCTAGTAAGACACACAGGATGATTCAGGAGGAATCTGCCATACTGCACAAGCTTATTCCTCTCACCAAAATAATGTAAAAAGTTCATGTAATCGACAATTTTACATGATGTCTAGAAACATACACAAGATGATTCATTAGGAATCTGCCATACTGCACAAGCTTATTCCTCTCACCTAAAATAATGTAAAAAGTTCATGTAATCGACAATTTTACATGATGTCTAGAAACATAGACAGGATGATTCAGGAGGAATCTGCCATACTGCAGAAGCTTATTCCTCTGACCAAAATAATGTAAAAAGTTCATGTAATCGACAATTTTACATGATGTCTAGTAAGACACACAGGATGATTCAGGAGGAATCTGCCATACTGCACAAGCTTATTCCTCTCACCAAATAATGTAAAAAGTTCATGTCATTGACAATTTTACATGATGTCGAGAAACATACACCGGATGATTCAGGAGGATTCTGCCATACTGCACAAGCTTATTCGTCTCACCAAAATAATTTAAAAAGTTCATGTAATCGACAATTTTACATGATGTCTAGAAACATACACAGGATGATTCAGGAGGAATCTGCCATACTGCACAAGCTTATTCCTCTCACCAAAATAATGTAAAAAGTTCATGTAATCGACAATTTGACTTGATGTCTAGAAACATACACAGGATGATTCAGGAGGAATCTGCCATACTGCAGAAGCTTATTCCTCTCACCAAAATGTGGTAAAAATTTCATGTAATCGACAATTTTACATGATGTCTAGAAACATACACAGGATGATTCAGGAGGAATCTGCCATACTTGCCAAGCTTATTCCTCTCACCAAAATAATGTATAAAGTTCATGTAATCGACAATTTTACATGATGTCTAGAAACATACACAGGATGATTCAGGAGGAATCTGCCATACTGCACAAGCTTATTCTTCTCACCAATATAATGTAAAATGTTCATGTAATCGACAATTTACATGATGTCTAGAAACATACACACGATGATTCAGGAGGAATCTGCCATACTGCATAAGCTTATTCCTCTCACCAAAATAATGTAAAAAGTTCATGTAATCGACAATTTTACATGATGTCTAGAAACTTAGACAGGATAATTCAGGAGGAATCTGCCATACTGCAGAAGTTTATTCCTCTCACCAAATAATGTAAAAAGTTCATGTAATTGACAATTTTACATGATGTCTAGAAACATACACAGGATGATTCAGGAGGAATCTGCCATACTGCACAAGTTGTTTCTTCTCACCAAAATAATGTAAACAGTTCATGTAATCGACAATTTTACTTGATGTCTAGAAATACACACAGGATGATTCAGGAGGAATCTGCAATACTGCAGAAGCTTATTACTCTCACCAAAATAATGTAAAAAGTTCATGTAATCGACAATTTTACATGATGTCTAGAAACATATACAGGATGATTCATTAGGAATCTGCCATACTGCACAAGCTTATTCCTCTCACCAAAATAATGTAAAAAGTTCATGTAATCGACAATTTTACATGATGTCTAGAAACATACACAAGATGATTCATTAGGAATCTGCCATACTGCACAAGCTTATTCCTCTCACCAAAATAATGTAAAAAGTTCATGTAATCGACAATTTTACATGATGTCTAGAAACATACACAAGATGATTCATTAGGAATCTGCCATACTGCACAAGCTTATTCCTCTCACCAATATAATGTAAAAAGTTCATGTAATCGACAATTTTACATGATGTCTAGAAACATACACAAGATGATTCATTAGGAATCTGCCATACTGCACAAGCTTATTCCTCTCACCAAAATAATGTAAAAAGTTCATGTAATCGACAATTTTACATGATGTGTAGAAACATACCCAAGATGATTCATTAGGAATCTGCCATACTGCACAAGCTTATTCCTCTCACCAAAATAATGTAAAAAGTTCATGTAATCGACAATTTTACATGATGTCTAGAAACATACACAAGATGATTCATTAGGAATCTGCCATACTGCACAAGCTTATTCCTCTCACCAAAATAATGTAAAAAGTTCATGTAATCGACAATTTTACATGATGTCTAGAAACATAGACAGGATGATTCAGGAGGAATCTGCCATACTGCAGAAGCTTATTCCTCTGACCAAAATAATGTAAAAAGTTCATGTAATCGACAATTTTACATGATGTCTAGTAAGACACACAGGATGATTCAGGAGGAATCTGCCATACTGCACAAGCTTATTCCTCTCACCAAATAATGTAAAAAGTTCATGTCATTGACAATTTTACATGATGTCGAGAAACATACACCGGATGATTCAGGAGGATTCTGCCATACTGCACAAGCTTATTCTTCTCACCAAAATAATTTAAAAAGTTCATGTAATCGACAATTTTACATGATGTCTAGAAACATACACAGGATGATTCAGGAGGAATCTGCCATACTGCACAAGCTTATTCCTCTCACCAAAATAATGTAAAAAGTTCATGTAATCGACAATTTGACTTGATGTCTAGAAACATACACAGGATGATTCAGGAGTAATCTGCCATACTGCAGAAGCTTATTCCTCTCACCAAAATGTGGTAAAAATTTCATGTAATCGACAATTTTACATGATGTCTAGAAACATACACAGGATGATTCAGGAGGAATCTGCCATACTTGCCAAGCTTATTCCTCTCACCAAAATAATGTATAAAGTTCATGTAATCGACAATTTTACATGATGTCTAGAAACATACACAGGATGATTCAGGAGGAATCTGCCATACTGCACAAGCTTATTCTTCTCACCAATATAATGTAAAATGTTCATGTAATCGACAATTTACATGATGTCTAGAAACATACACACGATGATTCAGGAGGAATCTGCCATACTGCAGAAGCTTATTCTTCTCACCAAAATAATGTAAAAAGTTCATGTAATCGGCAATTTTACATGATGTCTAGAAACATACACAGGATGAATCACAAGGAATCTGCCATACTGCAGAAGCTTATTCCTCTCACCAAAATAATGTAAAAAGTTCATGTAATCGACAATTTTACATTATGTCTAGAAACATACACAGGATGATTCAGGAGGAATCTGCCATACTGCACAAGCTTATTCTTCTCACCAAAATATAGTAAAAAGTTCATGTAATCGACAATATTACATGATGTTTAGAACCATACACAGGATGATTCATTAGGAATCTGCCATACTGCACAAACATATTCTTCTCACCAAAATAATGTACAAATTTCATGTAATCGACAATTTTACATGATGTCTAGAAACATACACAGGATGATTCAGGAGGAATCTGATATACTGCACAAGCTTATTCCTCTCACCAAAATAATGTAAAAAGTTCATGTAATCGACAATTTTACATGATGTCTAGAAACATACACAGGATGAATCACAAGGAATCTGCCATACGGCAGAAGCTTATTCCTCTCGCCAAAATAATATAAAAAGTTCATGTAATCGACAATTTTACATGATGTCTAGAAACATACACAGGATGATTCATTAGGAATCAGCCATACTTGCACAAGCCTATTCTTCTCACCAAAATAATGTAAAAAGTTCATGTAATCGACAATTTTACATGATGTCTAGAAACATACACAGGGTGATTCAGGAGGAATCTGCCATACTGCAGAAGCTTATTCCTCTCGCCAAAATAATGTAAAAAGTTCATGTAATCGACAATTTTACATGATGTCCAGAAACATACACAGGATGATTCCGGAGGAATCTCCCATACTGCACAAGCTTATTCTTCTCACCAAAATAATGTAAAATGTTCATGTGATCGAAAATTTTACATGATGTCTAGAAACATACACAGGATGATTCAGGAGGAATCTGCCATACTGCAGAAGCTTATTCCTCTCACCAAAATAATGTAAAAAGTTCATGTAATCGACAATTTTACATGATGTCTAGAAACTTAGACAGGATAATTCAGGAGGAATCTGCCATACTGCAGAAGTTTATTCCTCTCACCAAAATAATGTAAAAAGTTCATGTAATCGACAATTTTACATGATGTCTAGAAACACTCACAGGATGATTCAGGAGGAATCTGCCATACTGCACAAGCTTATTCCTCTCACCAAATAATGTAAAAAGTTCATGTAATTGACAATTTTACATGATGTCTAGAAACATACACAGGATGATTCAGGAGGAATCTGCCATACTGCACAAGCTGTTTCTTCTCACCAAAATAATGTAAACAGTTCATGTAATCGACAATTTTACTTGATGTCTAGAATTATACACAGGATGATTCAGGAGGAATCTGCCACACTGCAGAAGCTTATTACTCTCACCAAAATAATGTAAAAATTTCATGTAATCGACAATTTTACATGATGTCTAGAAACATACACAGGATGATTCAGGAGGAATTTGCCATTCTGCAGAAGCTTATTCTTCTCACCAAAATAATGTAAAAAGTTCATGTAATCGACAATTTTACATGATGTCTAGAAACATACACAGGATGAATCACAAGGAATCTGCCATACTGCAGAAGCTTATTCCTCTCGCCAAAATAATATAAAAAGTTCATGTAATCGACAATTTTACATGATGTCTAGAAACATACACAGGATGATTCATTAGGAATCAGCCATACTTGCACAAGCCTATTCTTCTCACCAAAATAATGTAAAAAGTTCATGTAATCGACAATTTTACATGATGTCTAGAAACATACACAGGATGATTCAGGAGGAATCTGCCATACTGCAGAAGCTTATTCCTCTCACCAAAATAATGTAAAAAGTTCATGTAATCGACAATTTTACATGATGTCCAGAAACATACACAGGATGATTCCGGAGGAATCTGCCATACTGCACAAGCTTATTCTTCTCAATAAAATAATGTAAAAAGTTCATGTAATCGACAATTTTACATGATGTCTAGAAACACACACAGAATGATTCAGGAGGAATCTGCCATACTGCACAAGCCTATTCCTCTCACCAAAATAATGTAAAAAGTTCATGTAATCGACAATTTTACATGATGTCTAGAAACATACACAGGATGATTCAGGAGGAATCTGCCATACTGCACAAGCTTATTCCTCTCACCAAAATAATGTAAAAAGTTCATGTAATCGACAATTTTACATGATGATTAGAAACATACTCAGGATGATTCAGGAGGAATCTACCATACTGCACAAGCTTATTCCTCGCACCAAAATAATGTAATAAGTTCATGTAATCGACAATTTTACATGATGTCTAGAAACATACATAGGATGATTCATTACGAATCTGCCATGCTGCACAAGCTTATTCCTCTGACCAAAATAATGTAAAAAATTCATTAAATCGACAATTTTACATGATGTCTAGAAACATACACAGGATGATTCAGGAGGAATCTGCCATACTGCACAAGCTTATTCCTCTCACCAAAATAATGTAAAAAGTTCATGTAATCGACAATTTTACATGATGTAAGTTCATATAATCGACAATTTTACATGATGTCTAGAAACATACACAGGATGATTTATTAGGAATCTGCCATACTGCACAAGTTTATTCTTCTCACCAAAATAATGTAAAAACTTCATGTAATTGACAATTTTACATGATGTCTAGAAACATACACAGGATGATTCAGGAGGAATCTGCCATACTGCACAAGCCTATTCCTCTCACCAAAATAATGTAAAAAGTTCATGTAATCGACAATTTTACATGATGTCTAGAAACATACACAGGATGATTCAGGAGGAATCTGATATACTGCACAAGCTTATTCCTCTCACCAAAATAATGTAAAAAGTTCATGTAATCGACAATTTTACATGATGTCTAGAAACATGCACAGGATGATTCAGGAGGAATCTGCCATACTGCACAAGCTTATTCCTCTCACCAAAATAATGTAAAAAGTTCATGTAATCGACAATTTGACTTGATGTCTAGAAACATACACAGGATGATTCAGGAGGAATCTGCCATACTGCACAAGCTTATTCTTCTCACCAATATAATGTAAAATGTTCATGTAATCGACAATTTACATGATGTCTAGAAACATACACAGGATGATTCAGGAGGAATCTGCCATACTGCACAAGCTTATTCTTCTAACCAAAATATAGTAAAAAGTTCATGTAATCGACAATATTACATGATGTTTAGAACCATACACAGGATGATTCTTCAAGAATCTGCCATACTGCACAAACATATTCTTCTCACCAAAATAATGTAAAAATTTCATGTAATCGACAATTTTACATGATGTCTAGAAACATACACAGGATGATTCAGGAGGAATTTGCCATTCTGCAGAAGCTTATTCTTCTCACCAAAATAATGTAAAAAGTTCATGTAATCGGCAATTTTACATGATGTCTAGAAACATACACAGGATGAATCACAAGGAATCTGCCATACTGCAGAAGCTTATTCCTCTCACCAAAATAATGTAAAAAGTTCATGTAATCGACAATTTTACATTATGTCTAGAAACATACACAGGATGATTCAGGAGGAATCTGCCATACTGCACAAGCTTATTCTTGTCACCAAAATATAGTAAAAAGTTCATGTAATCGACAATATTACATGATGTTTAGAACCATACACAGGATGATTCATTAAGAATCTGCCATACTGCACAAACATATTCTTCTCACCAAAATAATGTAAAAATTTCATGTAATCGACAATTTTACATGATGTCTAGAAACATACACAGGATGATTCAGGAGGAATTTGCCATTCTGCAGAAGCTTATTCTTCTCACCAAAATAATGTAAAAAGTTCATGTAATCGACAATTTTACATGATGTCTAGAAACATACACAGGATGAATCACAAGGAATCTGCCATACTTGAACAAGCCTATTCTTCTCACCAAAATAATGTAAAAAGTTCATGTAATCGACAATTTTACATGATGTCTAGAAACATACACAGGATGATTCAGGAGGAATCTGCCATACTGCACAAGCTTATTCCTCTCACCAAAATAATGTAAAAAGTTCATGTAATCGACAATTTTACATGGTGTAAGTTCATATAATCGACAATTTTACATGATGTCTAGAAACATACACAGGATGATTTATTAGGAATCTGCCATACTGCACAAGCTTATTCCTCTCACCAAAATAATGTAAAAAGTTCATGTAATTGACAATTTTACATGATGTCTAGACACATACACAGGATGATTCAGGAGGAATCTGCCATACTGCACAAGCTTATTCTTCTCACCAAAATAATGTAAAAAGTTCATGTAATTGACAATTTTACATGATGTCTAGAAACATACACAGGATGATTCAGGAGGAATCTGCCATACTGCAGAAGCTTATTACTCTCACCAAAATAATGTAAAAAGTTCATGTAATCGACAATTTTACAAGATGTCTAGAAACATACACAGGACGACTGAGGAGGAATCTGCCATACTGCACAAGCCTATTCTTCTCACAAAATAATGTAAAAAGTTCATGTAATCGACAATTTGACTTGATGTCTAGAAACATACACAGGATGATTCAGGAGGAATCTGCCATACTGCACAAGCTTATTCTTCTCAAAAAAATAATGTAAAAAGTTCATGTAATCGACAATTTTACATGATGTCTAGAAACATACACACGATGATTCAGGAGGAATCTGCCATACTGCAGAAGCTTATTCTTCTCACCAAAATAATGAAAAAAGTTCATGTAATCGGCAATTTTCATGATGTCTAGAAACATACACAGGATGAATCACAAGGAATCTGCCATACTGCAGAAGCTTATTCCTCTCACCAAAATAATGTAAAAAGTTCATGTAATCGACAATTTTACATGATGTCTAGAAACATACACAGGATGATTCAGGAGGAATCTGCCATACTGCACAAGCTTATTCCTCTCACCAAAATAATGTAAAAAGTTCATGTAATCGACAATTTTACATGATGTCTAGAAACATACACAGGATGATTCAGGAGGAATCTGCCATACTGCACAAGCTAATTCTTCTCACCAAAATAATGTAAAAAGTTCATATAATAGACAATTTTACATGATGTCTAGAATTATACACAGGATGATTCAGGAGGAATCTGCCATACTGCACAAGCTTATTCTTCTCACCAAAATAATGTAAAAAGTTCATGTAATCGACAATTTGACTTGATGTCTAGAAACATACACAGGATGATTCAGGAGCAATCTGCCATACTGCAGAAGCTTATTCCTCTCACCAAAATAATGAAAAAAGTTCATGTAATTGACATTTTTACATGATGTCTAGAAACATACACAGGATGATTCAGGAGGAATCTGCCATACTGCACAAGCTTATTCCTCTCACCAAAATAATGTAAAAAGTTCATGTAATCGACAATTTTACATGATGTCTAGAAACATACACAGGATGATTCAGGAGGAATCTGCCATACTGCACAAGCCTATTCCTCTCACCAAAATAATGTAAAAAGTTCAAATGATCGACAATTTTACATGATGTCTAGAAACATACCCAGGATGATTCATTAGGAATCTGCCATACTGCACAAGCTTATTCCTCTCACCAAAATAATGTAAAAAGTTCATGTAATCGACAATTTTACATGATGTCTAGAAACATAGACAGGATGATTCAGGAGGAATCTGCCATACTGCAGAAGCTTATTACTCTCACCAAAATAATGTAAAAAGTTCATGTAATCGACAATTTTACATGATGTCTAGAAACATACACAGGACGACTGAGGAGGAATCTGCCATACTGCACAAGCCTATTCTTCTCACCAAAATAATGTAAAAAGTTCATGTAATCGACAATTTTACATGATGTCTAGAAACATACACAGGATGATTCAGGAGGAATCTGCCATACTGCACAAACCTATTCCTCTCACCAAAATAATGTAAAAAGTTCATATAATCGACAATTTTACATGATGTCTAGAAACATACCCAGGATGATTCATTAGGAATCTGCCATACTGCACAAGCTTATTCCTCTCACCAAAATAATGTAAAAAGTTCATGTAATCGACAATTTTACATGATGTCTAGAAACATAGACAGGATGATTCAGGAGGAATCTGCCATACTGCAGAAGCTTATTACTCTCACCAAAATAATGTAAAAAGTTCATGTAATCGACAATTTTACATGATGTCTAGAAACATACACAGGATGATTCCGGAGGAATCTGCCATACTGCACAAGCTTATTCTTCTTAATAAAATAATGTAAAAAGTTCATGTAATCGACAATTTTACATGATGTCTAGAAACATACACAGGATGATTCAGGAGGATTCTGCCATACTGCACAAGCTTATTCTTCTCACCAAAACAATGTAAAAAGTTCATGTAATCGACAATTTTACATGATGTCTAGAAACATACACAGGATGATTCAGGAGGAATCTGCCATACTGCACAATCTTATTCTTCTCACCAAAATAATGTAAAAAGATCATGTGATCGACAATTTTACATGATGTCTAGAAACATACACAAGATGATTCAGGAGGAATCTGCCATACTGCAGAAGCTTATTACTCTCACCAAAATAATGTAAAAAGTTCATGTAATCGACAATTTTACATGATGTCTAGAAACATACACAGGACGACTGAGGAGGAATCTGCCATACTGCACAAGCCTATTCTTCTCACCAAAATAATGTAAAAAGTTCATGTAATCGACAATTTGACTTGATGTCTAGAAACATACACAGGATGATTCAGGAGGAATCTGCCATACTGCAGAAGCTTATTCCTCTCACCAAAATAATGTAAAAAGTTCATGTAATCGACAATTTTACATGATGTCTAGAAACATACACAGGATGATTCAGGAGGAATCTGCCATACTTGCCAAGCTTATTCCTCTCACCAAAATAATGTATAAAGTTCATGTAATCGACAATTTTACATGATGTCTAGAAACATACACAGGATGATACAGGAGGAATCTGCCATACTGCACAAGCTTATTCCTCTCACCAAAATAATGTAAAAAGTTCATGTAATCGACAATTTTACATAATGTCTAGAAACATACACAGGATGATTCAGGAGGAATCTGCCATACTGCACAAGCCTATTCCTCTCACCAAAATAATGTAAAATGTTCATGTAATCGACAATTTTACATGATGTCTAGAAACATACACAGGATGATTCAGGAGGAATCTGATATACTGCACAAGCTTATTCCTCTCACCAAAATAGTGTAAAAAGTTCATGTAATCGACAATTTTACATGATGTCTAGAAACATACACAGGATGATTCAGGAGGAATCTGGCATACTGCACAAGCTTATTCCTCTCACCAAAATAATGTAAAAAGTTCATGTAATCGACAATTTTACATGATGTCTAGAAACATACTCAGGATGATTCAGGAGGAATCTGCCATACTGCACAAGCTTATTCCTCGCACCAAAATAATGTAAAAAGTTCATGTAATCGACAATTTTACATGATGTCTAGCAACATACATAGGATGATTCATTAGGAATCTGCCATACTGCACAAGCTTATTCCTCTGACCAAAATAATGTAAAAAATTCATTAAATCGACAATTTCACATGATGTCTAGAAACATACACAGGATGATTCAGGAGGAATCTGCCATACTGCACAAGCTTATTCCTCTCACCAAAATAATGTAAAAAGTTCATGTAATCGACAATTTTACATGGTGTAAGTTCATATAATCGACAATTTTACATGATGTCTAGAAACATACACAGGATGATTTATTAGGAATCTGCCATACTGCACAAGCTTATTCCTCTCAAAAAAAAAATGTAAAAAGTTCATGTAATTGACAATTTTACATGATGTCTAGACACATACACAGGATGATTCAGGAGGAATCTGCCATACTGCACAAGCTTATTCTTCTCACCAAAATAATGTAAAAAGTTCATGTAATTGACAATTTTACATGATGTCTAGAAACATACACAGGATGATTCAGGTGGAATCTGCCATACTGCAGAAGCTTATTACTCTCACCAAAATAATGTAAAAAGTTCATGTAATCGACAATTTTACAAGATGTCTAGAAACATACACAGGACGACTGAGGAGGAATCTGCCATACTGCACAAGCCTATTCTTCTCACAAAATAATGTAAAAAGTTCATGTAATCGACAATTTGACTTGATGTCTAGAAACATAAACAGGATGATTCAGGAGGAATCTGCCATACTGCACAAGCTTATTCTTCTCACCAAAATAATGTAAAAAGTTCATGTAATCGACAATTTTACATGATGTCTAGAAACATACACACAATGATTCAGGAGGAATCTGCCATACTGCAGAAGCTTATTCTTCTCACCAAAATAATGAAAAAAGTTCATGTAATCGGCAATTTTCATGATGTCTAGAAACATACACAGGATGAATCACAAGGAATCTGCCATACTGCAGAAGCTTATTCCTCTCACCAAAATAATGTAAAAAGTTCATGTAATCGACAATTTTACATGATGTCTAGAAACATACACAGGATGATTCAGGAGGAATCTGCCATACTGCACAAGCTTATTCCTCTCACCAAAATAATGTAAAAAGTTCATGTAATCGACAATTTTACATGATGTCTAGAAACATACACAGGATGATTCAGGAGGAATCTGCCATACTGCACAAGCTAATTCTTCTCACCAAAATAATGTAAAAAGTTCATATAATAGACAATTTTACATGATGTCTAGAATTATACACAGGATGATTCAGGAGGAATCTGCCATACTGCACAAGCCTATTCCTCTCACCAAAATAATGTAAAGAGTTCAAATAATCGACAATTTTACATGATGTCTAGAAACATACCCAGGATGATTCATTAGGAATCTGCCATACTGCACAAGCTTATTCCTCTCACCAAAATAATGTAAAAAGTTCATGTAATCGACAATTTTACATGATGTCTAGAAACATAGACAGGATGATTCAGGAGGAATCTGCCATACTGCAGAAGCTTATTACTCTCACCAAAATAATGTAAAAAGTTCATGTAATCGACAATTTTACATGATGTCTAGAAACATACAAAGGACGACTGAATAGGAATCTGCCATACTGCACAAGCCTATTCTTCTCACCAAAATAATGTAAAAAGTTCATGTAATCGACAATTTTACATGATGTCTAGAAACATACACAGGATGATTCAGGAGGAATCTGCCATACTGCACAAGCCTATTCCTCTCACCAAAATAATGTAAAAAGTTCATATAATCGACAATTTTACATGATGTCTAGAAACATACCCAGGATGATTCATTAGGAATCTGCCATACTGCACAAGCTTATTCCTCTCACCAAAATAATGTAAAAAGTTCATGTAATCGACAATTTTACATGATGTCTAGAAACATAGACAGGATGATTCAGGAGGAATCTGCCATACTGCAGAAGCTTATTACTCTCACCAAAATAATGTAAAAAGTTCATGTAATCGACAATTTTACATGATGTCCAGAAACATACACAGGATGATTCCGGAGGAATCTGCCATACTGCACAAGCTTATTCTTCTTAATAAAATAATGTAAAAAGTTCATGTAATCGACAATTTTACATGATGTCTAGAAAGACACACAGGATGATTCAGGAGGAATCTGCCATACTGCACAAGCTTATTCCTCTCACCAAATAATGTAAAAAGTTCATGTAATTGACAATTTTACATGATGTCGAGAAACATACACCGGAAGATTCAGGAGGATTCTGCCATACTGCACAAGCTTATTCTTCTCACCAAAATAATGTAAAAAGTTCATGTAATCGACAATTTTACATGATGTCTAGAAACATACACAGGATGATTCAGGAGGAATCTGCCATACTGCACAATCTTATTCTTCTCACCAAAATAATGTAAAAAGATCATGTGATCGACAATTTTACATGATGTCTAGAAACATACACAAGATGATTCAGGAGGAATCTGCCATACTGCAGAAGCTTATTACTCTCACCAAAATAATGTAAAAAGTTCATGTAATCGACAATTTTACATGATGTCTAGAAACATACACAGGACGACTGAGGAGGAATCTGCCATACTGCACAAGCCTATTCTTCTCACCAAAATAATGTAAAAAGTTCATGTAATCGACAATTTGACTTGATGTCTAGAAACATACACAGGATGATTCAGGAGGAATCTGCCATACTGCAGAAGCTTATTCCTCTCACCAAAATAATGTAAAAAGTTCATGTAATCGACAATTTTACATGATGTCTAGAAACATACACAGGATGATTCAGGAGGAATCTGCCATACTTGCCAAGCTTATTCCTCTCACCAAAATAATGTATAAAGTTCATGTATTCGACAATTTTACATGATGTCTAGAAACATACACAGGATGATACAGGAGGAATCTGCCATACTGCACAAGCTTATTCCTCTCACCAAAATAATGTAAAAAGTTCATGTAATCGACAATTTTACATGATGTCTAGAAACATACACAGGATGATTCAGGAGGAATCTGCCATACTGCACAAGCTTATTCTTCTCACCAAAATAATGTAAAAAGTTCATGTAATCGACAATTTTACATGATGTCTAGAAACATACCCAGGATGATTCATTAGGAATCTGCCATACTGCACAAGCTTATTCCTCTCACCAAAATAATGTAAAAAGTTCATGTAATCGACAATTTTACATGATGTCTAGAAACATACACAGGACGACTGAGGAGGAATCTGCCATACTGCACAAGCCTATTCTTCTCACCAAAATAATGTAAAAAGTTCATGTAATCGACAATTTTACATGATGTCTAGAAACATACACAGGATGATTCAGGAGGAATCTGCCATACTGCACAAGCCTATTCCTCTCACCAAAATAATGTAAAAAGTTCATATAATCGACAATTTAACATGATGTCTAGAAACATACCCAGGATGAATCATTAGGAATCTGCCATACTGCACAAGCTTATTCTTCTTAATAAAATAATGTAAAAAGTTCATGTAATCGACAATTTTACATGATGTCTAGAAAGACACACAGGATGATTCAGGAGGAATCTGCCGTACTGCACAAGCTTATTCCTCTCACCAAATAATGTAAAAAGTTCATGTAATTGACAATTTTACATGATGTCTAGAAACATGCACAGGATGATTCAGGCGGAATCTGCCATACTGCACAAGCTTATTCTTCTCACCAAAATAATGTAAAAAGTTCATGTAATTGACAATTTTACATGATGTCTAGAAACATACACAGGATGATTCAGGAGGAATCTGCCATACTGCACAAGCTTATTCTTCTCACCAAAATAATGTAAAAAGTTCATGTGATCGACAATTTTACATGATGTCTAGAAACATACACAGGATGATTCAGGAGGAATCTGCCATACTGCAGAAGCTTATTCTTCTCACCAAAATAATGTAAAAAGTTCATGTAATCGACAATTTTACATGATGTCTAGAAACATACACAGGATGATTCAGGAGGAATCTGCCATACTTGCCAAGCTTATTCCTCTCACCAAAATAATGTATAAAGTTCATGTAATCGACAATTTTACATGATGTCTAGAAACATACACAGGATGATTCAGGAGGAATCTGCCATACTGCACAAGCTTATTCCTCTCACCAAAATAATGTAAAAAGTTCATGTAATCGACAATTTTACATGATGTCTAGAAACATACACAGGATGATTCAGGAGGAATCTGCCATACTGCACAAGCTTATTCTTCTCACCAAAATAATGTAAAAATGTTCATGTGATCGACAATTTTACATGATGTCTAGAAACATACACAGGATGATTCAGGAGGAATCTGCCATACTGCACAAGCTTATTCCTCTCACCAAAATAATGTAAAAAGTTCATGTAATCGACAATTTTACATGATGTCTAGAAACATACACAGGATGATTCAGGAGGATTCTGCCATACTGCACAAGCTTATTCTTCTCACCAAAATAATGTAAAAAGTTCATGTAATCGACAATTTTACATGATGTCTAGAAACATACACAGGATGATTCAGGAGGAATCTGCCATACTGCACAAGCTAATTCTTCTCACCAAAATAATGTAAAAAGTTCATATAATCGACAATTTTACATGATGTCTAGAATTATACACAGGATGATTCAGGAGGAATCTGCCATACTGCACAAGCTTATTCTTCTCACCAATATAATGTAAAATGTTCATATAATCGACAATTTACATGATGTCTAGAAACATACACACGATGATTCAGGAGGAATCTGCCATACTGCACAAGCTTATTCTTCTCACCAAAATAATGTAAAAACTTCATGTAATCGGCAATTTTACATGATGTCTAGAAACATACACAGGATGAATCACAAGGAATCTGCCATACTGCAGAAACTTATTCCTCTCACCAAAATAATGTAAAAAGTTCATGTAATCGACAATTTTACATGATGTCCAGAAACACACACAGGATGATTCCGGAGGAATCTGCCATACTGCACAAGCTTATTCTTCTTAATAAAATAATGTAAAAAGTTCATGTAATCGACAATTTTACATGATGTCTAGAAAGACACACAGGATGATTCAGGAGGAATCTGCCATACTGCACAAGCTTATTCCTCTCACCAAATAATGTAAAAAGTTCATGTAATTGACAATTTTACATGATGTCGAGAAACATACACCGGATGATTCAGGAGGATTCTGCCATACTGCACAAGCTTATTCTTCTCACCAAAATAATGTAAAAAGTTCATGTAATCGACAATTTTACATGATGTCTAGAAACATACACAGGATGATTCAGGAGGAATCTGCCATACTGCAGAAGCTTATTCCTCGCACCAAAATAATGTAAAAAGTTCATGTAATTGACAATTTTACATGATGTCTAGAAACATACCAGGATGATTCAGGAGGAATCTGCCATACTGTACAAGCTTATTCCTCGCACCAAAATAATGTAATAAGTTCATGTAATCGACAATTTTACATGATGTCTAGAAACATACATAGGATGATTCATTAGGAATCTGCCATACTGCACAAGCTTATTCCTCTGACCAAAATAATGTAAAAAATTCATTAAATCGACAATTTTACATGATGTTTAGAAACATACACAGGATGATTCAGGAGGAATCTGCCATACTGCACAAGCCTATTCCTCTCACCAAAATAATGTAAAAAGGTCATGTAATCGACAATTTTACATGATGTCTAGAAACATACACAGGATGATTCAGGAGGAATCTGCCATACTGCACAAGCTTATTCCTCTCACCAAAATAATGTAAAAAGTTCATGTAATCGACAATTTTACATGATGTCTAGAAACATACACAGGATGATTCAGGAGGAATCTGCCATACTGCACAAGCTTATTCCTCTCACCAAAATAATGTAAAAAGTTCATGTAATCGACAATTTTACATAATGTCTAGAAACATACACAGGATGATTCAGGAGGAATCTGCCATACTGCACAAGCCTATTCCTCTCACCAAAATAATGTAAAAAGTTCATGTAATCGACAATTTTACATGATGTCTAGAAACATACACAGGATGATTCAGGAGGATTCTGATATACTGCACAAGCTTATTCCTCTCACCAAAATAATGTAAAATGTTCATGTAATCCACAATTTTACATGATGTCTAGAAACATACACAGGATGATTCAGGAGGAATCTGCCATACTGCACAAGCTTATTCCTCTCACCAAAATAATGTAAAAAGTTCATGTAATCGACAATTTTACATGATGTTTAGAAACATACACAGGATGATTCAGGAGGAATCTGCCATACTGCACAAGCTTATTCCTCGCACCAAAATAATGTAATAAGTTCATGTAATCGACAATTTTACATGATGTCTAGAAACATACATAGGATGATTCATTAGGAATCTGCCATACTGCACAAGCTTATTCCTCTGACCAAAATAATGTAAAAAATTCATTAAATTGACAATTTTACATGATGTTTAGAAACATACACAGGATGATTCAGGAGGAATCTGCCATACTGCACAAGCTTATTCCTCTCACCAAAATATGTAAAAAGTTCATGTAATCGACAATTTTACATGATGTAAGTTCATATAATCGACAATTTTTCATGATGTCTAGAAACATACACAGGATGATTTATTAGGAATCTGCCATACTGCACAAGCTTATTCCTCTCACCAAATAATGTAAAAAGTTCATGTAATTGACAATTTTACATGATGTCTAGAAACATACACAGGATGATTCAGGAGGAATCGTCCATACTGCACAAGCTTATTCTTCTCACAAAATAATGTAAAAAGTTCATGTAATCGACAATTTGACTTGATGTCTAGAAACATACACAGGATGATTCAGGAGGAATCTGCCATACTGCAGAAGCTTATTCCTCTCACCAAAATAATGTAAAAAGTTCATGTAATCGACAATTTTACATGATGTCTAGAAACATACACAGGATGATTCAGGAGGAATCTGCCATACTTGCCAAGCTTATTCCTCTCACCAAAATAATGTAAAAAGTTCATGTAATCGACAATTTTAAATGATGTCTAGAAACATACACAGGATGATTCAGGAGGAATCTGCCATACTGCACAAGCTTATTCCTCTCACCAAAATAATGTAAAAAGTTCATGTAATCGACAATTTTACATGATGTCTAGAAACATACACAGGATGATTCAGGAGGAATCTGCCATACTGCACAAGCTTATTCTTCTCACCAAAATAATGAAAAATGTTCATGTGATCGACAATTTTACATGATGTCTAGAAACATACACAGGATGATTCAGGAGGAATCTGCCATACTGCACAAGCTTATTCCTCTCACCAAAATAATGTAAAAAGTTCATGTAATCGACAATTTTACATGATGTCTAGAAACATACACAGGATGATTCAGGAGGATTCTGCCATACTGCACAAGCTTATTCTTCTCACCAAAATAATGTAAAAAGTTCATGTAATCGACAATTTTACATGATGTCTAGAAACATACACAGGATGATTCAGGAGGAATCTGCCATACTGTACAAGCTAATTCTTCTCACCAAAATAATGTAAAAAGTTCATATAATCGACAATTTTACATGATGTCTAGAATTATACACAGGATGATTCAGGAGGAATCTGCCATACAGCACAAGCTTATTCTTCTCACCAAATTAATGTAAAATGTTCATGTAATCGACAATTTTACATGATGTCTAGAAACATACACAGGATGATTCAGGAGGAATCTGCCATACTGCACAAGGCTATTCCTCTCACCAAAATAATGTAAAAAGTTCATGTAATCGACAATTTTACATGATGTCTAGAAACATACACAGGATGATTCAGGATGAATCTGCCATACTGTACAAGCTTATTCCTCTCACTAAAGAATGTAAAAAGTTCATGTAATCGACAATTTTACATGATGTCTAGAAACATACACAGGATGATTCAGGAGGAATCTGCCATACTGCACAAGCTTATTCCTCTCACCAAAAAATTGTAAAAAGTTCATGTAATCGACAATTTTACATGATGTCTAGAAACATACACAGGATGATTCAGGAGGAATCTGCCATACTGCACAAGCTAATTCCTCTCACCAAAATAATGTAATAAGTTCATGTAATCGACAATTTTACATGATGTCTAGAAACTTACACAGGATGATTCAGGAGGAATCTGCCATACTGCACAAGCTTATTCCTATCACCAAACTAATGTAAAAAGTTCATGTAATCGACAATTTTACATGATGTCTAGAAACATACACAGGATGATTCAGGAGGAAACTGCCATACTGCACAAGCTTATTCTTCTCAATAAAATAATGTAAAAAGTTCATGTAATCGACAATTTTACATGATGTCTAGAAACATACATAGGATGATTCATTAGGAATCTGCCATACTGCACAAGCTTATTCCTCTCACCAAAATATGTAAAAAGTTCATGTAATCGACAATTTTACATGATGTAAGTTCATATAATCGACAATTTTACATGATGTCTAGAAACATACACAGGATGATTTATTAGGAATCTGCCATACTGCACAAGCTTATTCCTCTCACCAAACTAATGTAAAAAGTTCATGTAATTGACAATTTTACATGATGTCTAGAAACATACACAGGATGATTCAGGAGGAAACTGTCATACTGCACAAGCTTATTCTTCTCACCAAAATAATGTAAAAAGTTCATGTAATCGACAATTTTACATGATGTCTAGAAACATACACAGGATGAATCACAAGGAATCTGCCATACTGCAGAAGCTTATTCCTCTCACCAAAATAATGTAAAAAGTTCATGTAATCGACAATTTTATATGATGTCTAGAAACATACACAGGATGATTCAGGAGGAATCTGCCATACTGCACAAGCTTATTCTTCTCACCAAAATAATGTAAAATGTTCATGTGATCGACAATTTTACCTGATGTCTAGAATTATACACAGGATGATACAGGAGGAATCTGCCATACTGCACAAGCTTATTCTTCTCACCAAAATAATGTAAAAAGTAAATGTAATCGACAATTTTACATGATGTCTAGAAACATACACACGATGATTCAGGAGGAATCTGCCATACTGCAGAAGCTTATTCTTCTCACCAAAATAATGAAAAAAGTTCATGTAATCGGCAATTTTACATGATGTCTAGAAACATACACAGGATGAATCACAAGGAATCTGCCATACTGCAGAAGCTTATTCCTCTCACCAAAATAATGTAAAAAGTTCATGTAATCGACAATTTTACATGATGTCTAGAAACATACACAGGATGATTCAGGAGGAATCTGCCATACTGCACAAGCTTATTCCTCTCACCAAAATAATGTAAAAAGTTCATGTAATCGACAAGTTTACATGATGTCTAGAAACATACACAGGATGATTCAGGATTAATCTGCCATACTGCACAAGCTTATTCCTCTCACCAAAATAATGTAAAAAGTTCATGTAATCGACAATTTTACATGATGTCTAGAAACATACACAGGATGATTCAGGAGGAATCTGCCATACTGCACAAGGCTATTCCTCTCACCAAAATAATGTAAAAAGTTCATGTAATCGACAATTTTACATGATGTCTAGAAACATACACAGGATGATTCAGGAGGTATCTGCAATACTGCAGAATCTTATTACTCTCTCCAAAGTAATGTAATAAGTTCATGTAATCGACAATTTTACATGATGTCCAGAAACATACACAGGATGATTCAGGAGGAATCTGCCATACTGCACAAGCTTAATCCTCTCACCAAATAATGTAAAAGTTCATGTAATTGACAATTTTACATGATGTCGAGAAACATACACAGGATAATTCAGGAGGAATCTGCCATACTGCTCAAGCTTATTCTTCTCACCAAAATATTGTAAAAAGTTCATGTAATCGACAATTTTACATGATGTCTAGAAACATACACAGGATGATTCAGGAGGAATCTGCCATACTGCACAAGCCTATTCTTCTCACCAAAATAATGTAAAAAGTTCATGTAATCGACAATTTTACATGATGTCTAGAAACATACACAGGATGATTCAGGAGGAATCTGCCATACTGCACAAGCTTATTCTTCTCACCAAAATAATGTAAAAAGTTCATGTAATTGACAATTTTACATGATGTCTAGAAACATACACAGGATGATTCAGGAGGAATCTGCCATACTGCACAAGTTTATTCTTCTTACCAAAATAATGTAAAAAGTTCATGTGATCGACAATTTTACATGATATCTAGAAACATACACAGGATGATTCAGGAGGTATCTGCAATACTGCAGAATATTATTACTCTCTCCAAAGTAATGTAATAAGTTCATGTAATCGACAATTTTACATGATGTCCAGAAACATACACAGGATGATTCAGGAGGAATCTGCCATACTGCACAAACTTAATCCTCTCACCAAATAATGTAAAAGTTCATGTAATTGACAATTTTACATGATGTCCTGAAACATACACAGGATGATTCAGGAGGAATCTGCCATACTGCACAAGCTTATTCTTCTCACCAAAATATTGTAAAAAGTTCATGTAATCGACAATTTTACATGATGTCTAGAAACATACACAGGATGATTCAGGAGGAATCATCCATACTGCACAAGCCTATTCTTCTCACCAAAATAATGTAAAAAGTTCATGTAATCGACAATTTGACTTGATGTCTAGAAACATACACAGGATGATTCAGGAGGAATCTGCCATACTGCAGAAGCTTATTCCTATCACCAAAATAATGTAAAAAGTTCATGTAATCGACAATTTTACATGATGTCTAGAAACATACACAGGATGATTCAGGAGGAATCTGCCATACTGCACAAGCTTATTCTTCTCACCAAAATAATGTAAAATGTTAATGTGATCGACAATTTTACATGATGTCTAGAAACATATACAGGATGATTCATTAGGAATCTGCCATACTGCACAATGTTATTCCTCTCACCAAAATAATGTAAAAAGTTCATATAATCGACAATTTTACATGATGTCTAGAAACATACCCAGGATGATTCATTAGGAATCTGCCATACTGCACAAGCTTATTCCTCTCACCAAAATAATGTAAAAAGTTCATGTAATCGACAATTTTACATGATGTCTAGAAACATAGACAGGATGATTCAGGAGGAATCTGCCATACTGCAGAAGCTTATTCCTCTGACCAAAATAATGTAAAATTTCATGTAATCGACAATTTTACATGATGTCCAGAATCATACACAGGATGATTCCGGAGGAATCTGGCATACTGCTCAAGCTTATTCTTCTTAATAAAATAATGTAAAAAGTTCATGTAATCGACAATTTTACATGATGTCTAGAAACACACACAGGATGATTCAGGAGGCATCTGCCATACTGCACAAGCTTATTCCTCTCACCAAAATAATGTAAAAAGTTCATGTAATCGACAATTTTACATGATGTCGAGAAACATACACCGGATGATTCAGGAGGATTCTGCCATACTGCACAAGCTTATTCTTCTCACCAAAATAATGTAAAAAGTTCATGTAATCGACAATTTTACATGATGTCTAGAAACATACACAGGATGATTCAGGAGGAATCTGCCATACTGCAGAAGCTTATTCCTCGCACCAAAATAATGTAAAAAGTTCATGTAATTGACAATTTTACATGATGTCTAGAAACATACCAGGATGATTCAGGAGGAATCTGCCATACTGTACAAGCTTATTCCTCGCACCAAAATAATGTAATAAGTTCATGTAATCGACAATTTTACATGATGTCTAGAAACATACATAGGATGATTCATTAGGAATCTGCCATACTGCACAAGCTTATTCCTCTGACCAAAATAATGTAAAAAATTCATTAAATCGACAATTTTACATGATGTTTAGAAACATACACAGGATGATTCAGGAGGAATCTGCCATACTGCACAAGCTTATTCCTCTCACCAAAATATGTGAAAAGTTCATGTAATCGACAATTTTACATGATGTAAGTTCATATAATCGACAATTTTACATGATGTCTAGAAACATACACAGGATGATTTATTAGGAATCTGCCATACTGCACAAGCTTATTCCTCTCACCAAATAATGTAAAAAGTTCATGTAATTGACAATTTTACATGATGTCTAGAAACATACACAGGATGATTCAGGAGGAATCGTCCATACTGCACAAGCTTATTCTTCTCACAAAATAATGTAAAAAGTTCATGTAATCGACAATTTGACTTGATGTCTAGAAACATACACAGGATGATTCAGGAGGAATCTGCCATACTGCAGAAGCTTATTCCTCTTACCAAAATAATGTAAAAAGTTCATGTAATCGACAATTTTACATGATGTCTAGAAACATACACAGGATGATTCAGGAGGAATCTGCCATACTTGCCAAGCTTATTCCTCTCACCAAAATAATGTAAAAAGTTCATGTAATCGACAATTTTACATGATGTCTAGAAACATACACAGGATGATTCAGGAGGAATCTGCCATACTGCACAAGCCTATTCCTCTCACCAAAATAATGTAAAAAGGTCATGTAATCGACAATTTTACATGATGTCTAGAAACATACACAGGATGATTCAGGAGGAATCTGCCATACTGCACAAGCTTATTCCTCTCACCAAAATAATGTAAAAAGTTCATGTAATCGACAATTTTACATGATGTCTAGAAACATACACAGGATGATTCAGGAGGAATCTGCCATACTGCACAAGCTTATTCCTCTCACCAAAATAATGTAAAAAGTTCATGTAATCGACAATTTTACATAATGTCTAGAAACATACACAGGATGATTCAGGAGGAATCTGCCATACTGCACAAGCCTATTCCTCTCACCAAAATAATGTAAAAAGTTCATGTAATCGACAATTTTACATGATGTCTAGAAACATACACAGGATGATTCAGGAGGATTCTGATATACTGCACAAGCTTATTCCTCTCACCAAAATAATGTAAAATGTTCATGTAATCCACAATTTTACATGATGTCTAGAAACATACACAGGATGATTCAGGAGGAATCTGCCATACTGCACAAGCTTATTCCTCTCACCAAAATAATGTAAAAAGTTCATGTAATCGACAATTTTACATGATGTCTAGAAACATACTCAGGATGATTCAGGAGGAATCTGCCATACTGCACAAGCTTATTCCTCGCACCAAAATAATGTAATAAGTTCATGTAATCGACAATTTTACATGATGTCTAGAAACATACATAGGATGATTCATTAGGAATCTGCCATACTGCACAAGCTTATTCCTCTGACCAAAATAATGTAAAAAATTCATTAAATCGACAATTTTACATGATGTTTAGAAACATACACAGGATGATTCAGGAGGAATCTGCCATACTGCACAAGCTTTTTCCTCTCACCAAAATAATGTAAAAAGTTCATGTAATCGACAATTTTACATGATGTCTAGAAACATACTCAGGATGATTCAGGAGGAATCTGCCATACTGCACAAGCTTATTCCTCGCACCAAAATAATGTAATAAGTTCATGTAATCGACAATTTTACATGATGTCTAGAAACATACATAGGATGATTCATTAGGAATCTGCCATACTGCACAAGCTTATTCCTCTGACCAAAATAATGTAAAAAATTCATTAAATTGACAATTTTACATGATGTTTAGAAACATACACAGGATGATTCAGGAGGAATCTGCCATACTGCACAAGCTTATTCCTCTCACCAAAATATGTAAAAAGTTCATGTAATCGACAATTTTACATGATGTAAGTTCATATAATCGACAATTTTTCATGATGTCTAGAAACATACACAGGATGATTTATTAGGAATCTGCCATACTGCACAAGCTTATTCCTCTCACCAAATAATGTAAAAAGTTCATGTAATTGACAATTTTACATGATGTCTAGAAACATACACAGGATGATTCAGGAGGAATCGTCCATACTGCACAAGCTTATTCTTCTCACAAAATAATGTAAAAAGTTCATGTAATCGACAATTTGACTTGATGTCTAGAAACATACACAGGATGATTCAGGAGGAATCTGCCATACTGCAGAAGCTTATTCCTCTCACCAAAATAATGTAAAAAGTTCATGTAATCGACAATTTTACATGATGTCTAGAAACATACACAGGATGATTCAGGAGGAATCTGCCATACTTGCCAAGCTTATTCCTCTCACCAAAATAATGTAAAAAGTTCATGTAATCGACAATTTTAAATGATGTCTAGAAACATACACAGGATGATTCAGGAGGAATCTGCCATACTGCACAAACTTATTCCTCTCACCAAAATAATGTAAAAAGTTCATGTAATCGACAATTTTACATGATGTCTAGAAACATACACAGGATGATTCAGGAGGAATCTGCCATACTGCACAAGCTTATTCTTCTCACCAAAATAATGAAAAATGTTCATGTGATCGACAATTTTACATGATGTCTAGAAACATACACAGGATGATTCAGGAGGAATCTGCCATACTGCACAAGCTTATTCCTCTCACCAAAATAATGTAAAAAGTTCATGTAATCGACAATTTTACATGATGTCTAGAAACATACACAGGATGATTCAGGAGGATTCTGCCATACTGCACAAGCTTATTCTTCTCACCAAAATAATGTAAAAAGTTCATGTAATCGACAATTTTACATGATGTCTAGAAACATACACAGGATGATTCAGGAGGAATCTGCCATACTGTACAAGCTAATTCTTCTCACCAAAATAATGTAAAAAGTTCATATAATCGACAATTTTACATGATGTCTAGAATTATACACAGGATGATTCAGGAGGAATCTGCCATACAGCACAAGCTTATTCTTCTCACCAAATTAATGTAAAATGTTCATGTAATCGACAATTTTACATGATGTCTAGAAACATACACAGGATGATTCAGGAGGAATCTGCCATACTGCACAAGGCTATTCCTCTCACCAAAATAATGTAAAAAGTTCATGTAATCGACAATTTTACATGATGTCTAGAAACATACACAGGATGATTCAGGATGAATCTGCCATACTGTACAAGCTTATTCCTCTCACTAAAGAATGTAAAAAGTTCATGTAATCGACAATTTTACATGATGTCTAGAAACATACACAGGATGATTCAGGAGGAATCTGCCATACTGCACAAGCTTATTCCTCTCACCAAAAAATTGTAAAAAGTTCATGTAATCGACAATTTTACATGATGTCTAGAAACATACACAGGATGATTCAGGAGGAATCTGCCATACTGCACAAGCTAATTCCTCTCACCAAAATAATGTAATAAGTTCATGTAATCGACAATTTTACATGATGTCTAGAAACTTACACAGGATGATTCAGGAGGAATCTGCCATACTGCACAAGCTTATTCCTATCACCAAACTAATGTAAAAAGTTCATGTAATCGACAATTTTACATGATGTCTAGAAACATACACAGGATGATTCAGGAGGAAACTGCCATACTGCACAAGCTTATTCTTCTCAATAAAATAATGTAAAAAGTTCATGTAATCGACAATTTTACATGATGTCTAGAAACATACATAGGATGATTCATTAGGAATCTGCCATACTGCACAAGCTTATTCCTCTGACCAAAATAATGTAAAAAATTCATTAAATCGACAATTTTACATGATGTTTAGAAACATACACAGGATGATTCAGGAGGAATCTGCCATACTGCACAAGCTTATTCCTCTCACCAAAATATGTAAAAAGTTCATGTAATCGACAATTTTACATGATGTAAGTTCATATAATCGACAATTTTACATGATGTCTAGAAACATACACAGGATGATTTATTAGGAATCTGCCATACTGCACAAGCTTATTCCTCTCACCAAACTAATGTAAAAAGTTCATGTAATTGACAATTTTACATGATGTCTAGAAACATACACAGGATGATTCAGGAGGAAACTGTCATACTGCACAAGCTTATTCTTCTCACCAAAATAATGTAAAAAGTTCATGTAATCGACAATTTTACATGATGTCTAGAAACATACACAGGATGAATCACAAGGAATCTGCCATACTGCAGAAGCTTATTCCTCTCACCAAAATAATGTAAAAAGTTCATGTAATCGACAATTTTATATGATGTCTAGAAACATACACAGGATGATTCAGGAGGAATCTGCCATACTGCACAAGCTTATTCTTCTCACCAAAATAATGTAAAATGTTCATGTGATCGACAATTTTACCTGATGTCTAGAATTATACACAGGATGATACAGGAGGAATCTGCCATACTGCACAAGCTTATTCTTCTCACCAAAATAATGTAAAAAGTAAATGTAATCGACAATTTTACATGATGTCTAGAAACATACACACGATGATTCAGGAGGAATCTGCCATACTGCAGAAGCTTATTCTTCTCACCAAAATAATGAAAAAAGTTCATGTAATCGGCAATTTTACATGATGTCTAGAAACATACACAGGATGAATCACAAGGAATCTGCCATACTGCAGAAGCTTATTCCTCTCACCAAAATAATGTAAAAAGTTCATGTAATCGACAATTTTACATGATGTCTAGAAACATACACAGGATGATTCAGGAGGAATCTGCCATACTGCACAAGCTTATTCCTCTCACCAAAATAATGTAAAAAGTTCATGTAATCGACAAGTTTACATGATGTCTAGAAACATACACAGGATGATTCAGGATTAATCTGCCATACTGCACAAGCTTATTCCTCTCACCAAAATAATGTAAAAAGTTCATGTAATCGACAATTTTACATGATGTCTAGAAACATACACAGGATGATTCAGGAGGAATCTGCCATACTGCACAAGGCTATTCCTCTCACCAAAATAATGTAAAAAGTTCATGTAATCGACAATTTTACATGATGTCTAGAAACATACACAGGATGATTCAGGAGGTATCTGCAATACTGCAGAATCTTATTACTCTCTCCAAAGTAATGTAATAAGTTCATGTAATCGACAATTTTACATGATGTCCAGAAACATACACAGGATGATTCAGGAGGAATCTGCCATACTGCACAAGCTTAATCCTCTCACCAAATAATGTAAAAGTTCATGTAATTGACAATTTTACATGATGTCGAGAAACATACACAGGATAATTCAGGAGGAATCTGCCATACTGCTCAAGCTTATTCTTCTCACCAAAATATTGTAAAAAGTTCATGTAATCGACAATTTTACATGATGTCTAGAAACATACACAGGATGATTCAGGAGGAATCTGCCATACTGCACAAGCCTATTCTTCTCACCAAAATAATGTAAAAAGTTCATGTAATCGACAATTTTACATGATGTCTAGAAACATACACAGGATGATTCAGGAGGAATCTGCCATACTGCACAAGCTTATTCTTCTCACCAAAATAATGTAAAAAGTTCATGTAATTGACAATTTTACATGATGTCTAGAAACATACACAGGATGATTCAGGAGGAATCTGCCATACTGCACAAGCTTATTCTTCTCACCAAAATAATGTAAAAAGTTCATGTGATCGACAATTTTACATGATATCTAGAAACATACACAGGATGATTCAGGAGGTATCTGCAATACTGCAGAATATTATTACTCTCTCCAAAGTAATGTAATAAGTTCATGTAATCGACAATTTTACATGATGTCCAGAAACATACACAGGATGATTCAGGAGGAATCTGCCATACTGCACAAGCTTAATCCTCTCACCAAATAATGTAAAAGTTCATGTAATTGACAATTTTACATGATGTCCTGAAACATACACAGGATGATTCAGGAGGAATCTGCCATACTGCACAAGCTTATTCTTCTCACCAAAATATTGTAAAAAGTTCATGTAATCGACAATTTTACATGATGTCTAGAAACATACACAGGATGATTCAGGAGGAATCATCCATACTGCACAAGCCTATTCTTCTCACCAAAATAATGTAAAAAGTTCATGTAATCGACAATTTGACTTGATGTCTAGAAACATACACAGGATGATTCAGGAGGAATCTGCCATACTGCAGAAGCTTATTCCTATCACCAAAATAATGTAAAAAGTTCATGTAATCGACAATTTTACATGATGTCTAGAAACATACACAGGATGATTCAGGAGGAATCTGCCATACTGCACAAGCTTATTCTTCTCACCAAAATAATGTAAAATGTTAATGTGATCGACAATTTTACATGATGTCTAGAAACATATACAGGATGATTCATTAGGAATCTGCCATACTGCACAATGTTATTCCTCTCACCAAAATAATGTAAAAAGTTCATATAATCGACAATTTTACATGATGTCTAGAAACATACCCAGGATGATTCATTAGGAATCTGCCATACTGCACAAGCTTATTCCTCTCACCAAAATAATGTAAAAAGTTCATGTAATCGACAATTTTACATGATGTCTAGAAACATAGACAGGATGATTCAGGAGGAATCTGCCATACTGCAGAAGCTTATTCCTCTGACCAAAATAATGTAAAAGTTCATGTAATCGACAATTTTACATGATGTCCAGAATCATACACAGGATGATTCCGGAGGAATCTGGCATACTGCTCAAGCTTATTCTTCTTAATAAAATAATGTAAAAAGTTCATGTAATCGACAATTTTACATGATGTCTAGAAACACACACAGGATGATTCAGGAGGCATCTGCCATACTGCACAAGCTTATTCCTCTCACCAAATAATGTAAAAAATCCATGTAATTGACAATTTTACATGATGTCGAGAAACATACACCGGATGATTCAGGAGGAATCTGCCATACTGCACAAGCTTATTCTTCTCACCAAAATAATTTAAAAAGTTCATGTAATCGACAATTTTACATGATGTCTAGAAACATACACAGGATGATTCAGGAGGAATCTGCCATACTGCACAAGGCTATTCCTCTCATCAAAATAATGTAAAAAGTTCATGTAATCGACAATTTTACATGATGTCTAGAAACATACACAGGATGATTCAGGAGGAATCTGCCATACTGCACAAGCTTATACTTCTCACCAAAATAATGTACAAAGTTCATGTAATTGACAATTTTACATGATGTCTAGAAACATACACAGGATGATTCAGGAGGAATCTGCCATACTGCACAAGCTTATTCTTCTCACCAAAATAATGTAAAAAGTTCATGTGATCGACAATTTTACATGATATCTAGAAACATACACAGGATGATTCAGGAGGTATCTGCAATACTGCAGAAGCTTATTACTCTCACCAAAGTAATGTAATAAGTTCATGTAATCGACAATTTTACATGATGTCCAGAAACATACACAGGATGATTCAGGAGGAATCTGCCATACTGCACAAGCCTATTCTTCTCACCAAAATAATGTAAAAAGTTCATGTAATCGACAATTTGACTTGATGTCTAGAAACATACACAGGATGATTCAGGAGGAATCTGCCATACTGCAGAAGCTTATTCCTCTCACCAAAATAATGTAAAAAGTTCATGTAATCGACAATTTTACATGATGTCTAGAAACATATACAGGATGATTCAGGAGGAATCTGCCATACTGCAGAAGCTTCTTCCTCTCACCAAAATAATGTAAAATGTTCATGTAATCGACAATTTTACATGATGTCTAGAAACATACACAGGATGATTCAGGAGGAATCTGCCATACTGCACAAGCTTATTCTTCTCACCAAAATAATGTAAAATGTTCATGTGATCGACAATTTTACATGATGTCTAGAAACATATACAGTATGATTCATTAGGAATCTGCCATACTGCACAATGTTATTCCTCTCACCAAAATAATGTAAAAAGTTCATATAATCGACAATTTTACATGATGTCTAGAAACATACCCAGGATGATTCATTAGGAATCTGCCATACTGCACAAGCTTATTCCTCTCACCAAAATAATGTAAGAAGTTCATGTAATCGACAATTTTACATGATGTCTAGAAACATAGACAGGATGATTCAGGAGGAATCTGCCATACTGCAGAAGCTTATTCCTCTGACCAAAATAATGTAAAAGTTCATGTATGCGACAATTTTACATGATGACCAGAAACATACACAGGATGATTCCGGAGGAATCTGCCATACTGCTCAAGCTTATTCTTCCTAATAAAATAATGTAAAAAGTTCATGTAATCGACAATTTTACATGATGTCTAGAAACATACACAGGATGATTCAGGAGGTATCTGCAATACTGCAGAAGCTTATTACTCTCACCAAAGTAATGTAATAAGTTCATGTAGTCGACAATTTTACATGATGTCCAGAAACATACACAGGATGATTCAGGAGGAATCTGCCATACTGCACAAGCTTAATCCTCTCACCAAATAATGTAAAAAGTTCATGTAATTGACAATTTTACATGATGTCGAGAAACATACACAGGATGATTCAGGAGGAATCTGCCATACTGCACAAGCTTATTCTTCTCACCAAAATAATGTAAAAAGTTCATGTAATCAACAATTTTACATAATGTCTAGAAACATACACAGGATGATTCAGGAGGAATCTGCCATACTGCACAAGCCTATTCTTCTCACCAAAATAATGTAAAAAGTTCATGTAATCGACAATTTGACTTGATGTCTAGAAACATACACAGGATGATTCAGGAGGAATCTGCCATACTGCAGAGGCTTATTCCTCTCAACAAAATAATGTAAAATGTTCATGTGATCGACAATTTTACATGATGTCTAGAAACATATACAGGATGATTCATTAGGAATCTGCCATACTGCACAATATTATTCCTCTCACCAAAATAATGTAAAAAGTTCATTTAATCGACAATTTTACATGATGTCTAGAAACATACCCAGGATGATTCATTAGGAATCTGCCATACTGCACAAGCTTATTCCTCTCACCAAAATAATGTAAAAAGTTCATGTAATCGACAATTTTACATGATGTCTAGAAACATAGACAGGATGATTCAGGAGGAATCTGCCATACTGCAGAAGCTTATTCCTCTGACCAAAATAATGTAAATGTTCATGTAATCGACAATTTTACATGATGTCCAGAAACATACACAGGATGATTCCGGAGGAATCTGCCATACTGCTCAAGCTTATTCTTCTTAATAAAATAATGTAAAAAGTTCATGTAATCGACAATTTTACATGATGTCTAGAAACACACACAGGATGATTCAGGAGGAATCTGCCATACTGCACAAGCTCATTCCTCTCACCAAATAATGTAAAAAGTTCATGTAATTGACAATTTTACATGATGTCGAGAAACATACACCGGTTGATTCAGGAGGATTCTGCCATACTGCACAAGCTTATTCTTCTCACCAAAATAATGTAAAAAGTTCATGTAATCGACAATTTTACATGATGTCTAGAAACATACACAGGATGATTCAGGAGGTATCTGCAATACTGCAGAAGCTTATTACTCTCACCAAAGTAATGTAATAAGTTCATGTAATCGACAATTTCACATGATGTCCAGAATCATACACAGGATGATTCAGGAGGAATCTGCCATACTGCACAAGCTTAATCCTCTCACCAAATAATGTAAAAATTTCATGTAATTGACAATTTTACATGATGTCGAGAAACATACACAGGATGATTCAGGAGGAATCTGCCATACTGCACAAGCTTATTCTTCTCACCAAAATAATGTAAAATGTTCATGCAATCGACAATTTTACATGATGTCTAGAAACATACACAGGATGATTCAGGAGGAATCTGCCATACTGCACAAGCCTATTCTTCTCACCAAAATAATGTAAAAAGTTCATGTAATCGACAATTTGACTTGATGTCTAGAAACATACACAGGATGATTCAGGAGGAATCTGCCATACTGCACAAGCTTAATCCTCTCACCAAATAATGTAAAAAGTTCATGTAATTGACAATTTTACATGATGTCGAGAAACATACACAGGATGATTCAGGAGGAATCTGCCATACTGCACAAGCTTATTCTTCTCACCAAAATAATGTAAAAAGTTCATGTAATCGACAATTTTACATGATGTCTAGAAACATACACAGGATGATTCAGGAGGAATCTGCCATACTGCACAAGCCTATTCTTGTCACCAAAATAATGTAAAAAGTTCATGTAATCGACAATTTGACTTGATGTCTAGAAACATACACAGGATGATTCAGGAGGAATCTCCCATACTGCAGAAGCTTATTCCTCTCACCAAAATAATGTAAAAAGTTCATGTAATCGACAATTTTACATGATGTCTAGAAACGTATTCAGGATGATTCAGGAGAAATCTGCCATACTGCAGAAGCTTCTTCCTCTCACCAAAATAATGTAAAAAGTTCATGTAATCGACAATTTTACATGATGTCTAGAAACATACCCAGGATGATTCATTAGGAATCTGCCATACTGCACAAGCTTATTCCTCTCACCAAAATAATGTAAAAAGTTCATGTAATCGACAATTTTACATGATGTCTAGAAACATAGACAGGATGATTCAGGAGGAATCTGCCATACTGCAGAAGCTTATTCCTCTGACCAAAATAATGTAAAAGTTCATGTAATCGACAATTTTACATGATGTCCAGAAACATACACAGGATGATTCCGGAGGAATCTGCCATACTGCTCAAGCTTATTCTTCTTAATAAAATAATGTAGAAAGTTCATGTAATCGACAATTTTACATGATGTCTAGAAACACACACAGGATGATTCAGGAGGAATCTGCCATACTGCACAAGCTTATTCCTCTCACCAAATAATGTAAAAAGTTCATGTAATCGACAATTTTACATGATGTCTAGAAACATACACAGGATGATTCAGGAGGAATCTGCCATACTGCACAAGCCTATTCTTCTCACCAAAATAATGTAAAAAGTTCATGTAATCGACAATTTGACTTGATGTCTAGAAACATATACAGGATGATTCAGGAGGAATCTGCCATACTGCAGAAGCTTATTCCTCTCACCAAAATAATGTAAAAAGTTCTTGTAATCGACAATTTTACATGATGTCTAGAAACATATACAGGATGATTCAGGAGGAATCTGCCATACTGCAGAAGCTTCTTCCTCTCACCAAAATAATGTAAAATGTTCAAGTAATCGACAATTTTACATGATGTCTAGAAACATACACAGGATGATTCAGGAGGGATCTGCCATACTGCACAAGCTTATGCTTATCACCAAAATAATGTAAAATGTTCATGTGATCGACAATTTTACATGATGTCTAGGAACATATACAGGATGATTCATTAGGAATCTGCCATACTGCACAAGGTTATTCCTCTCACCAAAATAAAGTAAAAAGTTCATATAATCGACAATTTTACATGATGTCTAGAAACATACCCAGGATGATTCATTAGGAATCTGCCATACTGCACAAGCTTATTCCTCTCACCAAAATAATGTAAAACGTTCATGTAATCGACAATTTTACATGATGTCTAGAAACATAGACAGGATGATTCAGGAGGAATCTGCCATACTGCAGAAGCTTATTCCTCTGACCAAAATAATGTAAATGTTCATGTAATCGACAATTTTACATGATGTCCAGAAACATACACAGGATGATTCCGGAGGAATCTGCCATACTGCTCAAGCTTATTCTTCTTAAAAAAATAATGTAAAAAGTTCATGTAATCGACAATTTTACATGATATCTAGAAACACACACAGGATGATTCAGGAGGAATCTGCCATACTGCACAAGCTTATTCCTCTCACCAAAATAATGTAAAAAGTTCATGTAATCGACAATTTTACATGATGTCTAGAAACGTATACAGGATGATTCAGGAGGTATCTGCCATACTGCAGAAGCTTCTTCCTCTCACCAAAATAATGTAAAATGTTCATGTAATCGACAATTTTACATGATGTCTAGAAACATACGTAGGATGATTCAGGAGGAATCTGCCATACTGCACAAGCTTATTCTTCTCACCAAAATAATGTAAAATGTTCATGTGATCGACAATTTTACATGATGTCTAGAAACATATACAGGATGATTCATTAGGAATCTGCCATACTGCACAAGGTTATTCCTCTCACCAAAATAATGTAAAAAGTTCATATAATCGACAATTTTACATGATGTCTAGAAACATACCCAGGATGATTCATTAGGAATCTGCCATACTGCACAAGCTTATTCCTCTCACCAAAATAATGTAAAAAGTTCATGTAATCGACAATTTTACATGATGTCTAGAAACATAGACAGGATGATTCAGGAGGAATCTGCCATACTGCAGAAGCTTATTCCTCTCACCAAAATAATGTAAAAAGTTCATGTAATCGACAATTTTACATGATGTCTAGAAACATACACAGGATGATTCAGGAGGAATCTGCCATACTGCACAAGCTTATTCTTCTCACCAAAATAATGTAAAATGTTCATTTGATCGACAATTTTACATGATGTCTAGAAACATACACAGGATGATTCAGGAGGAATCTGCCATACTGCACAAGCTTATTCCTCTCACCAAAATAATGTAAAAAGTTCATGTAATCGACAATTTTACATGATGTCTAGAAACATACACAGGATGATTCATTAGGAATCTGCCATACTGCACAAGCTGATTCCTCTCACCAAAATAATGTAAAAAGTTCATGTAATCGACAATTTTACATGATGTCTAGAAACATACACAGGATGATTCAGGAGGAATCTGCCATACTGCACAAGCTAATTCTTCTCACCAAAATAATGTAAAAAGTTCATATAATCGACAATTTTACATGATATCTAGAATTATACACAGGATGATTCAGGAGAAATCTGCCATACTGCACAAGCTTATTCTTCTCACCAATATAATGTAAAAAGTTCATGTAATCGACAATTTACATGATGTCTAGAAACATACACACGATGACTCAGGAGGAATATGCCATACTGCAGAAGCTTATTCTTCTCACCAAAATAATGTAAAAAGTTAATGTAATCGGCAATTTTACATGATGTCTAGAAACATACACAGGATGAATCACAAGGAATCTGCCATACTGCAGAAGCTTATTCCTCTCACCAAAATAATGTAAAAAGTTCATGTAATCGACAATTTTACATGATGTCTAGAAACATACACAGGATGATTCAGGAGGAATCTGCCATACTGCACAAGCTTATTCCTCTCACCAAAATAATGTAAAAAGGTCATGTAATCGACAATTTTACATGATGTCTAGAAACATACACAGGATGATTCAGGAGGAATCTGCCATACTGCACAAGCTTATTCCTCTCACCAAAATAATGTATAAAGTTCATGTAATCTACAATTTTACATGATGTCTAGAAACATACACAGAATGATTCAGGAGGAATCTGCCATACTGCACAAGCTTATTCCTCTCACCAAAATAATGTAAAAAGTTCATGTAATCGACAATTTTACATGATGTCTAGAATCATACACAGGATGATTCAGGAGGAATCTGCCATACTGCACAAGCTTATTCTTCTCACCAAAATAATGTAAAATGTTCATGTGATCGACAATTTTACATGATGTCTAGAAACATACACCGGATGATTCAGGAGGAATCTGCCATACTGCACAAGCTTATTCCTCTCACCAAAATAATGTAAAAAGTTCATGTAATCGACAATTTTACATGATGTCTAGAAACATACACATGATGATTCATTAGGAATCTGCCATACTGCACAAGCTGATTCCTCTCACCAAAATAATGTAAAAAGTTCATGTAATCGACAATTTTACATGATGTCTAGAAACATACACAGGATGATTCCGGAGGATTCTGCCATACTGCACAAGCTAATACTTCTCACCAAAATAATGTAAAAAGTTCATATAATCGACAATTTTACATGATATCTAGAATTATACACAGGATGATTCAGGAGGAATCTGCCATACTGCACAAGCTTATTCTTCTCACCAATATAATGTAAATAGTTCATGTAATCGACAATTTACATGATGTCTAGAAACATACACACGATGATTCAGGAGGAATCTGCCATACTGCAGAAGCTTATTCTTCTCACCAAAATAATGTAAAAGTTCATGTAATCGGCAATTTTACATGAAGTCTAGAAACATACACAGGATGAATCACAAGGAATCTGCCATACTGCAGAAGCTTATTCCTCTCACCAAAATAATGTAAAAAGTTCATGTAATCGACAATTTTACATGATGTCTAGAAACATACACAGGATGATTCAGGAGGAATCTGCCATACGGCACAAGCTTATTCTTCTCACCAAAATAATGTAAAAAGTTCATGTAATCGACAATTTTACATGATGTCTAGAAACATACACAGGATGATTCAGGAGGAATCTGCCATACTGCACAAGCCTATTCTTCTCACCAAAATAATGTAAAAAGTTCATGTAATCGACAATTTTACATGATGTCTAGAAACATACACAGGACGATTCAGGAGGAATCTGCCATACTGCACAAGCTTATTCCTCTCACCAAAATAATGTATAAAGTTCATGTAATCGACAATTTTACATGATGTCTAGAAACATACACAGAATGATTCAGGAGGAATCTGCCATACTGCACAAGCTTATTCCTCTCACCAAAATAATGTAAAAAGTTCATGTAATCGACAATTTTACATGATGTCTAGAAACATACACAGGATGATTCAGGAGGAATCTGCCATACTGCACAAGCTTATTCTTCTCACCAAAATAATGTAAAATGTTCATGTGATCGACAATTTTACATGATGTCTAGAAACATACACAGGATGATTCAGGAGGAATCTGCCATACGGCACAAGCTTATTCCTCTCACCAAAATAGTGTAAAAAGTTCATGTAATCGACAATTTTACATGATGTGTAGAAACATACACAGGATGATTCATTAGGAATCTGCCATACTGCACAAGCTGATTCCTCTCACCAAAATAATGTAAAAAGTTCATGTAATCGACAATTTTACATGATGTCTAGAAACATACACAGGATGAATCACAAGGAATCTGCCATACTGCAGAAGCTTATTCCTCTCACCAAAATAATGTAAAAAGTTCATGTAATCGACAATTTTAAATGATGTCTAGAAACATAAACATGATGATTCAGGAGGAATCTGCCATACTGCACAAGCTTATTCTTCTCACCAAAATAATGTAAAAAGTTCATGTAATCGACAATTTTACATGATGTCTAGAAACATACTCAGGATGATTCAGGAGGAATCTGCCATACTGCACAAGCCTATTCTTCTCACCAAAATAATGTAAAAAGGTCATGTAATCGACAATTTTACATGATGTCTAAAAACATACACAGGATGATTCAGGAGGAATCTGCTATACTGCACAAGCTTATTCCTCTCACCAAAATAATGTAAAAAGTTCATGTAATCGACAATTTTCCATGATGTCTAGAAACATACACAGGATGATTCTGGAGGAATCTGCCATACTGCACAAGCCTATTCCTCTCACCAAAATAATGTAAAAAGTTCATGTAATTGACAATTTTACATGATGTCTAGAAACATACACAGGATGATTCAGGAGGAATCTGCCACACTGCACAAGCCTATTCCTCTCACCAAAATAATGTAAAAAGTTCATGTAATCGACAATTTTACATGATGTCTAGAAACATACACAGGATGATTCAGGAGGAATCTCATATACTGCACAAGCTTATTCCTCTCACCAAAATAATGTAAAAAGTTCATGTAATCGACAATTTTACATGATGTCTAGAAACATACACAGGATGATTCAGGAGGAATCTGCCATACTGCACAAGCTTATTCCTCTCACCAAAATAATGTATAAAGTTCATGTAATCGACAATTTTACATGATGTCTAGAAACATACTCAGGATGATTCAGGAGGAATCTGCCATACTGCACAAGCTTATTCCTCGCACCAAAATAATGTAATAAGTTCATGTAATCGACAATTTTACATGATGTCTAGAAACATACATAGGATGATTCATTAGGAATCTGCCATACTGCACAAGCTTATATCTCTGACCAAAATAATGTAAAAAATTCATTAAATCGACAATTTTACATGATGTCTAGAAACATACACAGGATGATTCAGGAGGAATCTGCCATACTGCAGAAGCTTATTCCTCTCACCAAAATAATGTAAAAAGTTCATGTAATCGACAATTTTACATGATGTCTAGAAACATACACAGGATGAATCAGGAGGAATCTGCCTAACTGCACAAGCTTATTCCTCTCACCAAAATAATGTAAAAAGTTCATGTAATCGACAATTTTACATGATGTCTAGAAACATACACAGGATGATTCAGGAGGAATCTGCCATACTGCACAAGCTTATTCCTCTCACAAAAATAATGTAAAAAGTTCATGTAATCGACAATTTTACATGATGTCTAGAAACATACACAGGATGATTCAGGAGGAATCTGCCATACTGCACAAGGCTATTCCTCTCACAAAAATAATGTAAAATGTTCATGTAATCGACAATTTTACATGATGTCTAGAAACATACACAGGATGATTCAGGAGGAATCTGCAATACTGCACAAGCTTATTCCTCTCACCAAAAAATTGTAAAAAGTTCATGTAATTGACAATTTTACATGATGTCTAGAAACATACACAGGATGATTCAGGAGGAATCTGCCATACTGCACAAGCTTATTCCTCTCACCAAAATAATGTAAAAAGTTCATGTAATCGACAATTTTACATGATGTCTAGATACTTACACAGTATGTTTCAGGAGGAATCTGCCATACTGCACAAGCTTTTTCCTCTCACCAAACTAATGTAAAAAGTTCATGTAGTCGACAATTTTACATGATGTCTAGAAACATACACAGGATGATTCAGGAGGAAGCTGCCATACTGCACAAGCTTATTCTTCTCACCAAAATAATGTAAAAAGTTCATGTAATCGACAATTTTACATGATGTCTAGAAACATACACAGGATGATTCAGGAGGAATCTGCCATACTGCACAAGCTTATTCCTCTCACCAAAATAATGTAAAAAGTTCATGTAATCGACAATTTTACATGATGTCTAGAAACATACACAGGATGATTCATTAGGAATCTGCCAATACTGCACAAGCTGATTCCTCTCACCAAAATAATGTAAAAAGTTCATGTAATCGACAATTTTACATGATGTCTAGAAACATACACAGGATGATTCAGGAGGAATCTGCCATACTGCACAATCTTATTCTGCTCACCAAAATAATGTAAAAAGTTCATGTAATCGACAATTTTACATGATGTCTAGAAACATACACAGGATGATTCTGGAGGAATCTGCCATACCTACAAGCTAATTCTTCTCACCAAAATAATGTAAAAAGTTCATGTAATCGACAATTTTACATGATGTCTAGAAACATACACACGATGATTCAGGAGGAATCTGCATTACTGCAGAAGCTTATTCTTCTCACCAAAATAATGAAAAAAGTTCATGTAATCGGCAATTTTACATGATGTCTAGAAACATACACAGGATGAATCACAAGGAATCTGCCATACTGCAGAAGCTTATTCCTCGCACCAAAATAATGTAAAAAGTTCATGTAATCGACAATTTTACATGATGTCTAGAAACATACACAGGATGATTCAGGAGGAATCTGCCATACTGCACAAGCTTATTCCTCTCACCAAAATAATGTAAAAAGTTCATGTAATCGACAATTTTACTTGATGTCTAGAAACATACACAGGATGATTCAGGAGGAATCTGCCATACTGCACAAGGCTATTCCTCTCACCAAAATAACGTAAAAAGTTCATGTAATCGACAATTTTACATGATGTCTAGAAACATACACAGGATGATTCAGGAGGAATCTGCCATACTGCACAAGCTTATTCCTCTCACCAAAATAATAAAAAAAGTTCATGTAATCGACAATTTTACATGATGTCTAGAAACATACACAGGATGATTCAGGAGGAATCTGCCATACTGCACAAGCTTATTCCTCTCACCAAAATAATGTAAAAAGTTCATGTAATCGACAATTTTACATGATGTCTAGAAACATACACAGGATGATTCAGGAGGAATCTGCCATACTGCACAAGCTTATTCTTCTCACCAAAATAATGTAAAATGTTCATGTGATCGACAATTTTACATGATGTCTAGAAACATACACAGGATGATTCAGGAGGAATCTGCCATACGGCACAAGCTTATTCCTCTCACCAAAATAGTGTAAAAAGTTCATGTAATCGACAATTTTACATGATGTGTAGAAACATACACAGGATGATTCATTAGGAATCTGCCATACTGCACAAGCTGATTCCTCTCACCAAAATAATGTAAAAAGTTCATGTAATCGACAATTTTACATGATGTCTAGAAACATACACAGGATGAATCACAAGGAATCTGCCATACTGCAGAAGCTTATTCCTCTCACCAAAATAATGTAAAAAGTTCATGTAATCGACAATTTTAAATGATGTCTAGAAACATAAACATGATGATTCAGGAGGAATCTGCCATACTGCACAAGCTTATTCTTCTCACCAAAATAATGTAAAAAGTTCATGTAATCGACAATTTTACATGATGTCTAGAAACATACTCAGGATGATTCAGGAGGAATCTGCCATACTGCACAAGCCTATTCTTCTCACCAAAATAATGTAAAAAGGTCATGTAATCGACAATTTTACATGATGTCTAAAAACATACACAGGATGATTCAGGAGGAATCTGCCATACTGCACAAGCTTATTCCTCTCACCAAAATAATGTAAAAAGTTCATGTAATCGACAATTTTCCATGATGTCTAGAAACATACACAGGATGATTCTGGAGGAATCTGCCATACTGCACAAGCCTATTCCTCTCACCAAAATAATGTAAAAAGTTCATGTAATTGACAATTTTACATGATGTCTAGAAACATACACAGAATGATTCAGGAGGAATCTGCCACACTGCACAAGCCTATTCCTCTCACCAAAATAATGTAAAAAGTTCATGTAATCGACAATTTTACATGATGTCTAGAAACATACACAGGATGATTCAGGAGGAATCTCATATACTGCACAAGCTTATTCCTCTCACCAAAATAATGTAAAAAGTTCATGTAATCGACAATTTTACATGATGTCTAGAAACATACACAGGATGATTCAGGAGGAATCTGCCATACTGCACAAGCTTATTCCTCTCACCAAAATAATGTATAAAGTTCATGTAATCGACAATTTTACATGATGTCTAGAAACATACTCAGGATGATTCAGGAGGAATCTGCCATACTGCACAAGCTTATTCCTCGCACCAAAATAATGTAATAAGTTCATGTAATCGACAATTTTACATGATGTCTAGAAACATACATAGGATGATTCATTAGGAATCTGCCATACTGCACAAGCTTATATCTCTGACCAAAATAATGTAAAAAATTCATTAAATCGACAATTTTACATGATGTCTAGAAACATACACAGGATGATTCAGGAGGAATCTGCCATACTGCAGAAGCTTATTCCTCTCACCAAAATAATGTAAAAAGTTCATGTAATCGACAATTTTACATGATGTCTAGAAACATACACAGGATGAATCAGGAGGAATCTGCCTAACTGCACAAGCTTATTCCTCTCACCAAAATAATGTAAAAAGTTCATGTAATCGACAATTTTACATGATGTCTAGAAACATACACAGGATGATTCAGGAGGAATCTGCCATACTGCACAAGCTTATTCCTCTCACAAAAATAATGTAAAAAGTTCATGTAATCGACAATTTTACATGATGTCTAGAAACATACACAGGATGATTCAGGAGGAATCTGCCATACTGCACAAGGCTATTCCTCTCACAAAAATAATGTAAAATGTTCATGTAATCGACAATTTTACATGATGTCTAGAAACATACACAGGATGATTCAGGAGGAATCTGCAATACTGCACAAGCTTATTCCTCTCACCAAAAAATTGTAAAAAGTTCATGTAATTGACAATTTTACATGATGTCTAGAAACATACACAGGATGATTCAGGAGGAATCTGCCATACTGCACAAGCTTATTCCTCTCACCAAAATAATGTAAAAAGTTCATGTAATCGACAATTTTACATGATGTCTAGATACTTACACAGTATGTTTCAGGAGGAATCTGCCATACTGCACAAGCTTTTTCCTCTCACCAAACTAATGTAAAAAGTTCATGTAATCGACAATTTTACATGATGTCTAGAAACATACACAGGATGATTCAGGAGGGAGCTGCCATACTGTACAAGCTTATTCTTCTCACCAAAATAATGTAAAAAGTTCATGTAATCGACAATTTTACATGATGTCTAGAAACATACACAGGATGATTCAGGAGGAATCTGCCATACTGCACAAGCTTATTCCTCTCACCAAAATAATGTAAAAAGTTCATGTAATCGACAATTTTACATGATGTCTAGAAACATACACAGGATGATTCATTAGGAATCTGCCAATACTGCACAAGCTGATTCCTCTCACCAAAATAATGTAAAAAGTTCATGTAATCGACAATTTTACATGATGTCTAGAAACATACACAGGATGATTCAGGAGGAATCTGCCATACTGCACAATCTTATTCTTCTCACCAAAATAATGTAAAAAGTTCATGTAATCGACAATTTTACATGATGTCTAGAAACATACACAGGATGATTCTGGAGGAATCTGCCATACCTACAAGCTAATTCTTCTCACCAAAATAATGTAAAAAGTTCATGTAATCGACAATTTTACATGATGTCTAGAAACATACACACGATGATTCAGGAGGAATCTGCATTACTGCAGAAGCTTATTCTTCTCACCAAAATAATGAAAAAAGTTCATGTAATCGGCAATTTTACATGATGTCTAGAAACATACACAGGATGAATCACAAGGAATCTGCCATACTGCAGAAGCTTATTCCTCGCACCAAAATAATGTAAAAAGTTCATGTAATCGACAATTTTACATGATGTCTAGAAACATACACAGGATGATTCTGGAGGAATCTGCCATACTGCACAAGCTTATTCCTCTCACAAAATAATGTAAAAAGTTCATGTAATCGACAATTTTACTTGATGTCTAGAAACATACACAGGATGATTCAGGAGGAATCTGCCATACTGCACAAGGCTATTCCTCTCACCAAAATAACGTAAAAAGTTCATGTAATCGACAATTTTACATGATGTCTAGAAACATACACAGGATGATTCAGGAGGAATCTGCCATACTGCACAAGCTTATTCCTCTCACCAAAATAATAAAAAAAGTTCATGTAATCGACAATTTTACATGATGTCTAGAAACATACACAGGATGATTCAGGAGGAATCTGCCATACTGCACAAGGCTATTCCTCTCACCAAAATAACGTAAAAAGTTCATGTAATCGACAATTTTACATGATGTCTAGAAACATACACAGGATGATTCAGGAGGAATCTGCCATACTGCACAAGCTCATTCCTCTCACCAAAATAATAAAAAAAGTTCATGTAATCGACAATTTTACATGATGTCTAGAAACATACACAGGATGATTCAGGAGGAATCTGCCATACTGCACAAGCTTATTCCTCTCACCAAAAAATTGTAAAAAGTTCATGTAATCGACAATTTTACATGATGTCTAGAAACATACACAGGATGATTCAGGAGGAATCTGCCATACTGCACAAGCTTATTCCTCTCACCAAAATAATGTAATAAGTTCATGTAATCGACAAATTTACATGATGTCTAGAAACATAGACAGGATGATTCAGGAGGAATCTGCCATACTGCACAATCTTATTCCTCTCAGCAAACTAATGTAAAAAGTTCATGTAATCGACAATTTTACATGATGTGTAGAAACATACACAGGATGATTCATTAGGAATCTGCCATACTGCACAAGCTGATTCCTCTCACCAAAATAATGTAAAAAGTTCATGTAATCGACAATTTTACATGATGTCTAGAAACATACACAGGATGAATCACAAGGAATCTGCCATACTGCAGAAGCTTATTCCTCTCACCAAAATAATGTAAAAAGTTCATGTAATCGACAATTTTAAATGATGTCTAGAAACATAAACATGATGATTCAGGAGGAATCTGCCATACTGCACAAGCTTATTCTTCTCACCAAAATAATGTAAAAAGTTCATGTAATCGACAATTTTACATGATGAATAGAAACATACACACGATGATTCATTAGGAATCTGCCATACTGCAGAAGCTTATTCTTCTCACCAAAATAATGTAAAAAGTTCATGTAATCGACAATTTTACATGATGTCTAGAAACATACACAGGATGATTCATTAGGAATCTGCCATACTGCAGAAGCTTATTCCTCTCACCAAAATAATGTAAAAAGTTCATGTAATCGACAATTTTACATGATGTCTAGAAACATACACTAGATGATTCAGGAGGAATTTGCCATACTGCACAAGCTTATTCCTCGCACCAAAATAATGTAATAAGTTCATGTAATCGACAATTTTACATGATGTCTAGAAACATACATAGGATGATTCATTAGGAATCTGCCATACTGCACAAGCTTATTCCTCTGACCAAAATAATGTAAAAAATTCATTAAATCGACAATTTTACATGATGTCTAGAAACATACACAGGATGATTCAGGAGGAAACTGCCATACTGCACAAGCTAATTCCTCTCACCAAATAATGTAAAAAGTTCATGTAATTGACAATTTTACATGATGTCTAGAAACATACACAGGATGATTCAGGAGGAATCTGCCATACTGCAGAAGCTTATTACTCTCACCAAAATAATGTAAAAAGTTCATGTAATCGACAATTTTACATGATGTCTAGAAACATACACAGGACGACTGAGGAGGAATCTGCCATACTGCACAAGCCTATTCTTCTCACCAAAATAATGTAAAAAGTTCATGTAATCGACAATTTTACATGATGTCTAGAAACATACACAGGATGATTCAGGAGGAATCTGCCATACTGCACAAGGCTATTCCTCTCACCAAAATAATGTAAAAAGTTCATGTAATCGACAATTTTACATGATGTCTAGAAACATACACAGGATGATTCTGGAGGAATCTGCCATACCTACAAGCTAATTCTTCTCACCAAAATAATGTAAAAAGTTCATGTAATCGACAATTTTACATGATGTCTAGAAACATACACACGATGATTCAGGAGGAATCTGCATTACTGCAGAAGCTTATTCTTCTCACCAAAATAATGAAAAAAGTTCATGTAATCGGCAATTTTACATGATGTCTAGAAACATACACAGGATGAATCACAAGGAATCTGCCATACTGCAGAAGCTTATTCCTCGCACCAAAATAATGTAAAAAGTTCATGTAATCGACAATTTTACATGATGTCTAGAAACATACACAGGATGATTCTGGAGGAATCTGCCATACTGCACAAGCTTATTCCTCTCACCAAAATAATGTAAAAAGTTCATGTAATCGACAATTTTACTTGATGTCTAGAAACATACACAGGATGATTCAGGAGGAATCTGCCATACTGCACAAGGCTATTCCTCTCACCAAAATAACGTAAAAAGTTCATGTAATCGACAATTTTACATGATGTCTAGAAACATACACAGGATGATTCAGGAGGAATCTGCCATACTGCACAAGCTTATTCCTCTCACCAAAATAATAAAAAAAGTTCATGTAATCGACAATTTTACATGATGTCTAGAAACATACACAGGATGATTCAGGAGGAATCTGCCATACTGCACAAGCTTATTCCTCTCACCAAAAAATTGTAAAAAGTTCATGTAATCGACAATTTTACATGATGTCTAGAAACATACACAGGATGATTCAGGAGGAATCTGCCATACTGCACAAGCTTATTCCTCGCACCAAAATAATGTAAAAAGTTCATGTAATCGACAATTTTACATGATGTCTAGAAACATACACAGGATGATTCAGGAGGAATCTGCCATACTGCACAAGCTTATTCCTCTCACCAAAATAATGTAAAAAGTTCATGTAATCGACAATTTTACTTGATGTCTAGAAACATACACAGGATGATTCAGGAGGAATCTGCCATACTGCACAAGGCTATTCCTCTCACCAAAATAACGTAAAAAGTTCATGTAATCGACAATTTTACATGATGTCTAGAAACATACACAGGATGATTCAGGAGGAATCTGCCATACTGCACAAGCTCATTCCTCTCACCAAAATAATAAAAAAAGTTCATGTAATCGACAATTTTACATGATGTCTAGAAACATACACAGGATGATTCAGGAGGAATCTGCCATACTGCACAAGCTTATTCCTCTCACCAAAAAATTGTAAAAAGTTCATGTAATCGACAATTTTACATGATGTCTAGAAACATACACAGGATGATTCAGGAGGAATCTGCCATACTGCACAAGCTTATTCCTCTCACCAAAATAATGTAATAAGTTCATGTAATCGACAAATTTACATGATGTCTAGAAACATAGACAGGATGATTCAGGAGGAATCTGCCATACTGCACAATCTTATTCCTCTCAGCAAACTAATGTAAAAAGTTCATGTAATCGACAATTTTACATGATGTCTAGAAACATACACAGGATGATTCAGGAGGAATCTGCCATACTGCACAAGCTTATTCTTCTCACCAAAATAATGTAAAAAGTTCATGTAATCGACAATTTTACATGATGTCTAGAAACATACACAGGATGATTCAGGAGGAATCTGCCATACTGCACAAGCTTATTCCTCTCACCAAAATAATGTACAAAGTTCATGTAATCGACAATTTTACATGATGTCTAGAAACATACACAGGATGACTCAGGAGGAATCTGCCATACTGCACAAGCTTATTCTTCTCACCAAAATAATGTAAAAAGTTCATGTAATCGACAATTTTACATGATGAATAGAAACATACACACGATGATTCATTAGGAATCTGCCATACTGCAGAAGCTTATTCTTCTCACCAAAATAATGTAAAAAGTTCATGTAATCGACAATTTTACATGATGTCTAGAAACATACACAGGATGATTCATTAGGAATCTGCCATACTGCAGAAGCTTATTCCTCTCACCAAAATAATGTAAAAAGTTCATGTAATCGACAATTTTACATGATGTCTAGAAACATACACTAGATGATTCAGGAGGAATTTGCCATACTGCACAAGCTTATTCCTCGCACCAAAATAATGTAATAAGTTCATGTAATCGACAATTTTACATGATGTCTAGAAACATACATAGGATGATTCATTAGGAATCTGCCATACTGCACAAGCTTATTCCTCTGACCAAAATAATGTAAAAAATTCATTAAATCGACAATTTTACATGATGTCTAGAAACATACACAGGATGATTCAGGAGGAAACTGCCATACTGCACAAGCTAATTCCTCTCACCAAATAATGTAAAAAGTTCATGTAATTGACAATTTTACATGATGTCTAGAAACATACACAGGATGATTCAGGAGGAATCTGCCATACTGCAGAAGCTTATTACTCTCACCAAAATAATGTAAAAAGTTCATGTAATCGACAATTTTACATGATGTCTAGAAACATACACAGGACGACTGAGGAGGAATCTGCCATACTGCACAAGCCTATTCTTCTCACCAAAATAATGTAAAAAGTTCATGTAATCGACAATTTTACATGATGTCTAGAAACATACACAGGATGATTCAGGAGGAATCTGCCATACTGCACAAGGCTATTCCTCTCACCAAAATAATGTAAAAAGTTCATGTAATCGACAATTTTACATGATGTCTAGAAACATACACAGGATGATTCAGTAGGAATCTGCCATACTGCACAAGCTTATTCCTCTCACCAAAATAATGTAAAAAGTTCATGTAATCAACAATTTTACATGATGTCTAGAAACATACACAGGATGATTCAGGAGGAATCTGCCATACTGCACAAGCTTATTCTTCTCACCAAAATAATGTAAAAAGTTCATGTAATCGACAATTTTACATGATGTCTAGAAACATACACACGATGATTCAGGAGGAATCTGCCATACTGTAGAAGCTTATTCTTCTCACCAAAATAACGTAAAAAGTTCATGTAATCGACAATTTTACATGATGTCTAGAAACATACACAGGATGAATCAGGAGGAATCTGCCATACTGCACAAGCTTATTCCTCTCACCAAAATAATTTAAAAAGTTCATGTAATCGACAATTTTACATGATGTCTAGAAACATACACAGGATGATTCAGGAGGAATCTGCCATACTGCACAAGCTTATTTCTCTCACCAAAATAATTTAAAACGTTCATGTAATCGACAATTTTACATGATGTCTAGAAAAATACTCAGGATGATTCAGGAGGAATCTGCCATACTGCACAAGCTTATTCCTCGCACCAAAATAATGTAATAAGTTCATGTAATCGACAATTTTACATGATGTCTAGAAACATACATAGGATGATTCATTAGGAATCTGCCATACTGCACAAGCTTATTCCTCTGACCAAAATAATGTAAAAAATTCATTAAATCGACAATTTTACATGATGTCTAGAAACATAGACAGGATGATTCAGGAGGAATCTGCCATACTGCACAAGCTTATTCCTCTCACCAAAATAATGTAAAAAGTTCATGTAATCGACAATTTTACATGATGTCTAGAAACATACACAGGATGACTCAGGAGGAATCTGCCATACTGCACAAGCTTATTCTTCTCACCAAAATAATGTAAAAAGTTCATGTAATCGACAATTTTACATGTTGTCTAGAAACATACACACGATGATTCATTAGGAATCTGCCATACTGCAGAAGCTTATTCTTCTCACCAAAATAATGTAAAAAGTTCATGTAATCGACAATTTTACATGATGTCTAGAAACATACACAGGATGATTCATTAGGAATCTGCCATACTGCAGAAGCTTATTCCTCTCACCAAAATAATGTAAAAAGTTCATGTAATCGACAATTTTACATGATGTCTAGAAACATACACTAGATGATTCAGGAGGAATTTGCCATACTGCACAAGCTTATTCCTCGCACCAAAATAATGTAATAAGTTCATGTAATCGACAATTTTACATGATGTCTAGAAACATACATAGGATGATTCATTAGGAATCTGCCATACTGCACAAGCTTATTCCTCTGACCAAAATAATGTAAAAAATTCATTAAATCGACAATTTTACATGATGTCTAGAAACATACACAGGATGATTCAGGAGGAAACTGCCATACTGCACAAGCTTATTCCTCGCACCAAAATAATGTAAAAAGTTCATGTAATCGACAATTTTACATGATGTAAGTTCATATAATTGACAATTTTACATGATGTCTAGAAACATACACAGGATGATTTATTAGGAATCTGCCATACTGCACAAGCTTATTCTTCTCACCAAAATAATGTAAAAAGTTCATGTAATTGACAATTTTACATGATGTCTAGAAACATACACAGGATGATTCAGGAGGAATCTGCCATACTGCAGAAGCCTATTACTCTCACCAAAATAATGTAAAAAGTTCATGTAATCGGCAATTTTACATGATGTCTAGAAACATACACAGGATGAATCACAAGGAATCTGCCATACTGCAGCAGCTTATTCCTCTAGCCAAAATAATGTAAAAAGTTCATGTAATCGACAATTTTACATGATGTCTAGAAACATACACAGGATGATTCAGGAGGAATCTGCCATACTGCACAAGCTTATTCTTCTCACCAAAATAATGTAAAAAGTTCATGTAATCGACAATTTTACATGATGTCTAGAAACATACACAGGATGATTCAGGAGGAATCTGCCATACTGCACAAGCTTATTCCTCTCACCAAAATAATGTCAAAAGTTCATGTAATCGACAATTTTACATGATGTCTAGAAACATACACAGGACGACTGAGGAGGAATCTGCCATACTGCACAAGCCTATTCTTCTCACCAAAATAATGTAAAAAGTTCATGTAATCGACAATTTTACAAGATGTCTAGAAACATACACAGGATGATTCAGGAGGAATCTGCCATACTGCACAAGGCTATTCCTCTCACCAAAATAATGTAAAAAGTTCATGTAATCGACAATTTTACATGATGTCTAGAAACATACACAGGATGATTCAGGAGGAATCTGCCATACTGCACAAGCTTATTCCTCTCACCAAAATAATGTCAAAAGTTCATGTAATCGACAATTTTACATGATGTCTAGAAACATACACAGGATGATTCAGGAGGAATCTGCCATACTGCACAAGCTTATTCTTCTCACCAAAATAATGTAAAAAGTTCATGTAACCGGCAATTTTACATGATGTCTAGAAACATACACAGGATGAATCACAAGGAATCTGTCATACTGCAGAAGCTTATTCCTCTCACCAAAATAATGGAAAAGTTCATGTAATCGACAATTTTACATGATGTCTAGAAACATACACAGGATGATTCAGGAGGAATCTGCCATACTGCACAAGCTTATTCCTCTCACCAAAATAATGTAAAAAGTTCATGTAATCGACAATTTTACATGATGTCTAGAAACATACACAGGATGATTCAGGAGGAATCTGCCATACTGCACAAGCTTATTCCTCTCACAAAAATAATGTAAAAAGTTCATGTAATCGACAATTTTACATGATGTCTAGAAACATACACAGGATGATTCAGGAGGAATCTGCCATACTGCACAAGCTTATTCTTCTCACCAAAATAATGTAAAAAGTTCATGTAATCGACAATTTTACATGATGTCTAGAAACATACACAGGATGACTCAGGAGGAATCTGCCATACTGCACAAGCTTATTCTTCTCACCAAAATAATGTAAAAAGTTCATGTAATCGACAATTTTACATGATGTCTAGAAACATACACACGATGATTCATTAGGAATCTGCCATACTGCAGAAGCTTATTCTTCTCACCAAAATAATGTAAAAAGTTCATGTAATCGACAATTTTACATGATGTCTAGAAACATACACAGGATGATTCATTAGGAATCTGCCATACTGCAGAAGCTTATTCCTCTCACCAAAATAATGTAAAAAGTTCATGTAATCGACAATTTTACATGATGTCTAGAAACATACACTAGATGATTCAGGAGGAATTTGCCATACTGCACAAGCTTATTCCTCGCACCAAAATAATGTAATAAGTTCATGTAATCGACAATTTTACATGATGTCTAGAAACATACATAGGATGATTCATTAGGAATCTACCATACTGCACAAGCTTATTCCTCTCACCAAATAATGTAAAAAGTTCATGTAATTGACAATTTTACATGATGTCTAGAAACATACACAGGATGATTTATTAGGAATCTGCCATACTGCACAAGCTAATTCCTCTCACCAAAACTTGTAAAAAGTTCATGTAATTGACAATTTTACATGATGTCTAGAAACATACACAGGATGATTCAGGAGGAATCTGCCATACTGCACAAGCTTATTCTTCTCACCAAAATAATGTAAAAAGTTCATGTAATTGACAATTTTACATGATGTCTAGAAACATACACAGGATGATTCAGGAGGAATCTGCCATACTGCAGAAGCTTATTACTCTCACCAAAATAATGTAAAAAGTTCATGTAATCGACAATTTTACATGATGTCTAGAAACATACACAGGACGACTGAGGAGGAATCTGCCATACTGCACAAGCCTATTCTTCTCACCAAAATAATGTAAAAAGTTCATGTAATCGACAATTTTACATGATGTCTAGAAACATACACAGGATGATTCAGGAGGAATCTGCCATACTGCACAAGGCTATTCCTCTCAACAAAATAATGTAAAAAGTTCATGTAATCGACAATTTTACATGATGTCTAGAAACATACACAGGATGATTCAGGAGGAATCTGCCATACTGCACAAGCTTATTCCTCTCACCAAAATAATGTAAAAAGTTCATGTAATCGACAATTTTACATGATGTCTAGAAACATACACAGGATGATTCAGGAGGAATCTGCCATACTGCACAAGCTTATTCTTCTCACCAAAATTATGTAAAAAGTTCATGTAATCGGCAATTTTACATGATGTCTAGAAACATACACAGGATGAATCACAAGGAATCTGCCATACTGCAGAAGCTTATTCCTCTCACCAAAATAATGTAAAAAGTTCATGTAATCGACAATTTTACATGATGTCTAGAAACATACACAGGATGATTCAGGAGGAATCTGCCATACTGCACAAGCTTATTCCTCTCACCAAAATAATGTAAAAAGTTCATGTAATCGACAATTTTACATGATGTCTAGAAACATACACAGGATGATTCAGGAGGAATCTGCCATACTGCACAAGCTTATTCCTCTCACCAAAATAATGTAAAAAGTTCATGTAATCGACAATTTTACATGATGTCTAGAAACATACACAGGATGACTCAGGAGGAATCTGCCATACTGCACAAGCTTATTCTTCTCACCAAAATAATGTAAAAAGTTCATGTAATCGACAATTTTACATGATGAATAGAAACATACACACGATGATTCATTAGGAATCTGCCATACTGCAGAAGCTTATTCTTCTCACCAAAATAATGTAAAAAGTTCATGTAATCGACAATTTTACATGATGTCTAGAAACATACACAGGATGATTCATTAGGAATCTGCCATACTGCAGAAGCTTATTCCTCTCACCAAAATAATGTAAAAAGTTCATGTAATCGACAATTTTACATGATGTCTAGAAACATACACTAGATGATTCAGGAGGAATTTGCCATACTGCACAAGCTTATTCCTCGCACCAAAATAATGTAATAAGTTCATGTAATCGACAATTTTACATGATGTCTAGAAACATACATAGGATGATTCATTAGGAATCTGCCATACTGCACAAGCTTATTCCTCTGACCAAAATAATGTAAAAAATTCATTAAATCGACAATTTTACATGATGTCTAGAAACATACACAGGATGATTCAGGAGGAAACTGCCATACTGCACAAGCTAATTCCTCTCACCAAATAATGTAAAAAGTTCATGTAATTGACAATTTTACATGATGTCTAGAAACATACACAGGATGATTCAGGAGGAATCTGCCATACTGCAGAAGCTTATTACTCTCACCAAAATAATGTAAAAAGTTCATGTAATCGACAATTTTACATGATGTCTAGAAACATACACAGGACGACTGAGGAGGAATCTGCCATACTGCACAAGCCTATTCTTCTCACCAAAATAATGTAAAAAGTTCATGTAATCGACAATTTTACATGATGTCTAGAAACATACACAGGATGATTCAGGAGGAATCTGCCATACTGCACAAGGCTATTCCTCTCACCAAAATAATGTAAAAAGTTCATGTAATCGACAATTTTACATGATGTCTAGAAACATACACAGGATGATTCTGGAGGAATCTGCCATACCTACAAGCTAATTCTTCTCACCAAAATAATGTAAAAAGTTCATGTAATCGACAATTTTACATGATGTCTAGAAACATACACACGATGATTCAGGAGGAATCTGCATTACTGCAGAAGCTTATTCTTCTCACCAAAATAATGAAAAAAGTTCATGTAATCGGCAATTTTACATGATGTCTAGAAACATACACAGGATGAATCACAAGGAATCTGCCATACTGCAGAAGCTTATTCCTCGCACCAAAATAATGTAAAAAGTTCATGTAATCGACAATTTTACATGATGTCTAGAAACATACACAGGATGATTCTGGAGGAATCTGCCATACTGCACAAGCTTATTCCTCTCACCAAAATAATGTAAAAAGTTCATGTAATCGACAATTTTACTTGATGTCTAGAAACATACACAGGATGATTCAGGAGGAATCTGCCATACTGCACAAGGCTATTCCTCTCACCAAAATAACGTAAAAAGTTCATGTAATCGACAATTTTACATGATGTCTAGAAACATACACAGGATGATTCAGGAGGAATCTGCCATACTGCACAAGCTTATTCCTCTCACCAAAATAATAAAAAAAGTTCATGTAATCGACAATTTTACATGATGTCTAGAAACATACACAGGATGATTCAGGAGGAATCTGCCATACTGCACAAGCTTATTCCTCTCACCAAAAAATTGTAAAAAGTTCATGTAATCGACAATTTTACATGATGTCTAGAAACATACACAGGATGATTCAGGAGGAATCTGCCATACTGCACAAGCTTATTCCTCGCACCAAAATAATGTAAAAAGTTCATGTAATCGACAATTTTACATGATGTCTAGAAACATACACAGGATGATTCAGGAGGAATCTGCCATACTGCACAAGCTTATTCCTCTCACCAAAATAATGTAAAAAGTTCATGTAATCGACAATTTTACTTGATGTCTAGAAACATACACAGGATGATTCAGGAGGAATCTGCCATACTGCACAAGGCTATTCCTCTCACCAAAATAACGTAAAAAGTTCATGTAATCGACAATTTTACATGATGTCTAGAAACATACACAGGATGATTCAGGAGGAATCTGCCATACTGCACAAGCTCATTCCTCTCACCAAAATAATAAAAAAAGTTCATGTAATCGACAATTTTACATGATGTCTAGAAACATACACAGGATGATTCAGGAGGAATCTGCCATACTGCACAAGCTTATTCCTCTCACCAAAAAATTGTAAAAAGTTCATGTAATCGACAATTTTACATGATGTCTAGAAACATACACAGGATGATTCAGGAGGAATCTGCCATACTGCACAAGCTTATTCCTCTCACCAAAATAATGTAATAAGTTCATGTAATCGACAAATTTACATGATGTCTAGAAACATAGACAGGATGATTCAGGAGGAATCTGCCATACTGCACAATCTTATTCCTCTCAGCAAACTAATGTAAAAAGTTCATGTAATCGACAATTTTACATGATGTCTAGAAACATACACAGGATGATTCAGGAGGAATCTGCCATACTGCACAAGCTTATTCTTCTCACCAAAATAATGTAAAAAGTTCATGTAATCGACAATTTTACATGATGTCTAGAAACATACACAGGATGATTCAGGAGGAATCTGCCATACTGCACAAGCTTATTCCTCTCACCAAAATAATGTAAAAAGTTCATGTAATCGACAATTTTACATGATGTCTAGAAACATACACAGGATGACTCAGGAGGAATCTGCCATACTGCACAAGCTTATTCTTCTCACCAAAATAATGTAAAAAGTTCATGTAATCGACAATTTTACATGATGAATAGAAACATACACACGATGATTCATTAGGAATCTGCCATACTGCAGAAGCTTATTCTTCTCACCAAAATAATGTAAAAAGTTCATGTAATCGACAATTTTACATGATGTCTAGAAACATACACAGGATGATTCATTAGGAATCTGCCATACTGCAGAAGCTTATTCCTCTCACCAAAATAATGTAAAAAGTTCATGTAATCGACAATTTTACATGATGTCTAGAAACATACACTAGATGATTCAGGAGGAATTTGCCATACTGCACAAGCTTATTCCTCGCACCAAAATAATGTAAAAAGTTCATGTAATCGACAATTTTACATGATGTCTAGAAACATACATAGGATGATTCATTAGGAATCTGCCATACTGCACAAGCTTATTCCTCTGACCAAAATAATGTAAAAAATTCATTAAATCGACAATTTTACATGATGTCTAGAAACATACACAGGATGATTCAGGAGGAAACTGCCATACTGCACAAGCTAATTCCTCTCACCAAATAATGTAAAAAGTTCATGTAATTGACAATTTTACATGATGTCTAGAAACATACACAGGATGATTCAGGATGAATCTGCCATACTGCAGAAGCTTATTACTCTCACCAAAATAATGTAAAAAGTTCATGTAATCGACAATTTTACATGATGTCTAGAAACATACACAGGACGACTGAGGAGGAATCTGCCATACTGCACAAGCCTATTCTTCTCACCAAAATAATGTAAAAAGTTCATGTAATCGACAATTTTACATGATGTCTAGAAACATACACAGGATGATTCAGGAGGAATCTGCCATACTGCACAAGGCTATTCCTCTCACCAAAATAATGTAAAAAGTTCATGTAATCGACAATTTTACATGATGTCTAGAAACATACACAGGATGATTCAGTAGGAATCTGCCATACTGCACAAGCTTATTCCTCTCACCAAAATAATGTAAAAAGTTCATGTAATCAACAATTTTACATGATGTCTAGAAACATACACAGGATGATTCAGGAGGAATCTGCCATACTGCACAAGCTTATTCTTCTCACCAAAATAATGTAAAAAGTTCATGTAATCGACAATTTTACATGATGTCTAGAAACATACACACGATGATTCAGGAGGAATCTGCCATACTGTAGAAGCTTATTCTTCTCACCAAAATAACGTAAAAAGTTCATGTAATCGACAATTTTACATGATGTCTAGAAACATACACAGGATGAATCAGGAGGAATCTGCCATACTGCACAAGCTTATTCCTCTCACCAAAATAATTTAAAAAGTTCATGTAATCGACAATTTTACATGATGTCTAGAAACATACACAGGATGATTCAGGAGGAATCTGCCATACTGCACAAGCTTATTTCTCTCACCAAAATAATTTAAAACGTTCATGTAATCGACAATTTTACATGATGTCTAGAAAAATACTCAGGATGATTCAGGAGAAATCTGCCATACTGCACAAGCTTATTCCTCGCACCAAAATAATGTAATAAGTTCATGTAATCGACAATTTTACATGATGTCTAGAAACATACATAGGATGATTCATTAGGAATCTGCCATACTGCACAAGCTTATTCCTCTGACCAAAATAATGTAAAAAATTCATTAAATCGACAATTTTACATGATGTCTAGAAACATAGACAGGATGATTCAGGAGGAATCTGCCATACTGCACAAGCTTATTCCTCTCACCAAAATAATGTAAAAAGTTCATGTAATCGACAATTTTACATGATGTCTAGAAACATACACAGGATGACTCAGGAGGAATCTGCCATACTGCACAAGCTTATTCTTCTCACCAAAATAATGTAAAAAGTTCATGTAATCGACAATTTTACATGATGTCTAGAAACATACACACGATGATTCATTAGGAATCTGCCATACTGCAGAAGCTTATTCTTCTCACCAAAATAATGTAAAAAGTTCATGTAATCGACAATTTTACATGATGTCTAGAAACATACACAGGATGATTCATTAGGAATCTGCCATACTGCAGAAGCTTATTCCTCTCACCAAAATAATGTAAAAAGTTCATGTAATCGACAATTTTACATGATGTCTAGAAACATACACTAGATGATTCAGGAGGAATTTGCCATACTGCACAAGCTTATTCCTCGCACCAAAATAATGTAATAAGTTCATGTAATCGACAATTTTACATGATGTCTAGAAACATACATAGGATGATTCATTAGGAATCTGCCATACTGCACAAGCTTATTCCTCTGACCAAAATAATGTAAAAAATTCATTAAATCGACAATTTTACATGATGTCTAGAAACATACACAGGATGATTCAGGAGGAAACTGCCATACTGCACAAGCTTATTCCTCGCACCAAAATAATGTAAAAAGTTCATGTAATCGACAATTTTACATGATGTAAGTTCATATAATTGACAATTTTACATGATGTCTAGAAACATACACAGGATGATTTATTAGGAATCTGCCATACTGCACAAGCTTATTCTTCTCACCAAAATAATGTAAAAAGTTCATGTAATTGACAATTTTACATGATGTCTAGAAACATACACAGGATGATTCAGGAGGAATCTGCCATACTGCAGAAGCTTATTACTCTCACCAAAATAATGTAAAAAGTTCATGTAATCGGCAATTTTACATGATGTCTAGAAACATACACAGGATGAATCACAAGGAATCTGCCATACTGCAGCAGCTTATTCCTCTAGCCAAAATAATGTAAAAAGTTCATGTAATCGACAATTTTACATGATGTCTAGAAACATACACAGGATGATTCAGGAGGAATCTGCCATACTGCACAAGCTTATTCTTCTCACCAAAATAATGTAAAAAGTTCATGTAATCGACAATTTTACATGATGTCTAGAAACATACACAGGATGATTCAGGAGGAATCTGCCATACTGCACAAGCTTATTCCTCTCACCAAAATAATGTCAAAAGTTCATGTAATCGACAATTTTACATGATGTCTAGAAACATACACAGGACGACTGAGGAGGAATCTGCCATACTGCACAAGCCTATTCTTCTCACCAAAATAATGTAAAAAGTTCATGTAATCGACAATTTTACAAGATGTCTAGAAACATACACAGGATGATTCAGGAGGAATCTGCCATACTGCACAAGGCTATTCCTCTCACCAAAATAATGTAAAAAGTTCATGTAATCGACAATTTTACATGATGTCTAGAAACATACACAGGATGATTCAGGAGGAATCTGCCATACTGCACAAGCTTATTCCTCTCACCAAAATAATGTCAAAAGTTCATGTAATCGACAATTTTACATGATGTCTAGAAACATACACAGGATGATTCAGGAGGAATCTGCCATACTGCACAAGCTTATTCTTCTCACCAAAATAATGTAAAAAGTTCATGTAACCGGCAATTTTACATGATGTCTAGAAACATACACAGGATGAATCACAAGGAATCTGTCATACTGCAGAAGCTTATTCCTCTCACCAAAATAATGGAAAAGTTCATGTAATCGACAATTTTACATGATGTCTAGAAACATACACAGGATGATTCAGGAGGAATCTGCCATACTGCACAAGCTTATTCCTCTCACCAAAATAATGTAAAAAGTTCATGTAATCGACAATTTTACATGATGTCTAGAAACATACACAGGATGATTCAGGAGGAATCTGCCATACTGCACAAGCTTATTCCTCTCACAAAAATAATGTAAAAAGTTCATGTAATCGACAATTTTACATGATGTCTAGAAACATACACAGGATGATTCAGGAGGAATCTGCCATACTGCACAAGCTTATTCTTCTCACCAAAATAATGTAAAAAGTTCATGTAATCGACAATTTTACATGATGTCTAGAAACATACACAGGATGACTCAGGAGGAATCTGCCATACTGCACAAGCTTATTCTTCTCACCAAAATAATGTAAAAAGTTCATGTAATCGACAATTTTACATGATGTCTAGAAACATACACACGATGATTCATTAGGAATCTGCCATACTGCAGAAGCTTATTCTTCTCACCAAAATAATGTAAAAAGTTCATGTAATCGACAATTTTACATGATGTCTAGAAACATACACAGGATGATTCATTAGGAATCTGCCATACTGCAGAAGCTTATTCCTCTCACCAAAATAATGTAAAAAGTTCATGTAATCGACAATTTTACATGATGTCTAGAAACATACACTAGATGATTCAGGAGGAATTTGCCATACTGCACAAGCTTATTCCTCGCACCAAAATAATGTAATAAGTTCATGTAATCGACAATTTTACATGATGTCTAGAAACATACATAGGATGATTCATTAGGAATCTACCATACTGCACAAGCTTATTCCTCTCACCAAATAATGTAAAAAGTTCATGTAATTGACAATTTTACATGATGTCTAGAAACATACACAGGATGATTTATTAGGAATCTGCCATACTGCACAAGCTAATTCCTCTCACCAAAACTTGTAAAAAGTTCATGTAATTGACAATTTTACATGATGTCTAGAAACATACACAGGATGATTCAGGAGGAATCTGCCATACTGCACAAGCTTATTCTTCTCACCAAAATAATGTAAAAAGTTCATGTAATTGACAATTTTACATGATGTCTAGAAACATACACAGGATGATTCAGGAGGAATCTGCCATACTGCAGAAGCTTATTACTCTCACCAAAATAATGTAAAAAGTTCATGTAATCGACAATTTTACATGATGTCTAGAAACATACACAGGACGACTGAGGAGGAATCTGCCATACTGCACAAGCCTATTCTTCTCACCAAAATAATGTAAAAAGTTCATGTAATCGACAATTTTACATGATGTCTAGAAACATACACAGGATGATTCAGGAGGAATCTGCCATACTGCACAAGGCTATTCCTCTCAACAAAATAATGTAAAAAGTTCATGTAATCGACAATTTTACATGATGTCTAGAAACATACACAGGATGATTCAGGAGGAATCTGCCATACTGCACAAGCTTATTCCTCTCACCAAAATAATGTAAAAAGTTCATGTAATCGACAATTTTACATGATGTCTAGAAACATACACAGGATGATTCAGGAGGAATCTGCCATACTGCACAAGCTTATTCTTCTCACCAAAATTATGTAAAAAGTTCATGTAATCGGCAATTTTACATGATGTCTAGAAACATACACAGGATGAATCACAAGGAATCTGCCATACTGCAGAAGCTTATTCCTCTCACCAAAATAATGTAAAAAGTTCATGTAATCGACAATTTTACATGATGTCTAGAAACATACACAGGATGATTCAGGAGGAATCTGCCATACTGCACAAGCTTATTCCTCTCACCAAAATAATGTAAAAAGTTCATGTAATCGACAATTTTACATGATGTCTAGAAACATACACAGGATGATTCAGGAGGAATCTGCCATACTGCACAAGCTTATTCCTCTCACAAAAATAATTTAAAACGTTCATGTAATCGACAATTTTACATGATGTCTAGAAAAATACTCAGGATGATTCAGGAGGAATCTGCCATACTGCACAAGCTTATTCCTCGCACCAAAATAATGTAATAAGTTCATGTAATCGACAATTTTACAAGATGTCTAGAAACATACACAGGATGACTCAGGAGGAATCTGCCATACTGCACAAGCTTATTCTTCTCACCAAAATAATGTAAAAAGTTCATGTAATCGACAATTTTACATGATGTCTAGAAACATACACACGATGATTCATTAGGAATCTGCCATACTGCAGAAGCTTATTCTTCTCACCAAAATAATGTAAAAAGTTCATGTAATCGACAATTTTACATGATGTCTAGAAACATACACAGGATGATTTATTAGGAATCTGCCATACTGCACAAGCTAATTCCTCTCACCAAAACTTGTAAAAAGTTCATGTAATTGACAATTTTACATGATGTCTAGAAACATACACAGGATGATTCAGGAGGAATCTGCCATACTGCACAAGCTTATTCTTCTCACCAAAATAATGTAAAAAGTTCATGTAATTGACAATTTTACATGATGTCTAGAAACATACACAGGATGATTCAGGAGGAATCTGCCATACTGCAGAAGCTTATTACTCTCACCAAAATAATGTAAAACGTTCATGTAATCGACAATTTTACATGATGTCTAGAAACATACACAGGACGACTGAGGAGGAATCTGCCATACTGCACAAGCCTATTCTTCTCACCAAAATAATGTAAAAAGTTCATGTAATCGACAATTTTACATGATGTCTAGAAACATACACAGGATGATTCAGGAGGAATCTGCCATACTGCACAAGGCTATTCCTCTCACCAAAATAATGTAAAAAGTTCATGTAATCGACAATTCTACATGATGTCTAGAAACATACACAGGATGATTCAGGAGGAATCTGCCATACTGCACAAGCTTATACCTCTCACCAAAATAATGTAAAAAGTTCATGTAATCAACAATTTTACATGATGTCTAGAAACATACACAGGATGATTCAGGAGGAATCTGCCATACTGCACAAGCTTATTCTTCTCACCAAAATAATGTAAAAAGTTCATGTAATCGACAATTTTACATGATGTCTAGAAACATACACACGATGATTCAGGAGGAATCTGCCATACTGTAGAAGCTCATTCCTCTCACCAAAATAATGTAAAAAGTTCATGTAATCGACAATTTTACATGATGTCTAGAAACATACACAGGATGATTCAGGAGGAATCTGCCATACTGCACAAGCTTATTCCTCTCACCAAAATAATGTAAAAAGTTCATGTAATCGACAATTTTACATGATGTCTAGAAACATACACAGGATGATTCAGGAGGAATCTGCCATACTGCACAAGCTTATTTCTCTCACCAAAATAATTTAAAACGTTCATGTAATCGACAATTTTACATGATGTCTAGAAAAATACTCAGGATGATTCAGGAGGAATCTGCCATACTGCACAAGCTTATTCCTCGCACCAAAATAATGTAATAAGTTCATGTAATCGACAATTTTACATGATGTCTAGAAACATACATAGGATGATTCATTAGGAATCTGCCATACTGCACAAGCTTATTCCTCTGACCGAAATAATGTAAAAAATTCATTAAATCGACAATTTTACATGATGTCTAGAAACATACACAGGATGATTCAGGAGGAAACTGCCATACTGCACAAGCTTATTCCTCGCACCAAAATAATGTAATAAGTTCATGTAATCGACAATTTTACATGATGTCTAGAAACATAGACAGGATGATTCAGGAGGAATCTGCCATACTGCACAATCTTATTCCTCTCAGCAAACTAATGTAAAAAGTTCATGTAATCGACAATTTTACATGATGTCTAGAAACATACACAGGGTGATTCAGGAGGAATCTGCCATACTGCACAAGCTTATTCTTCTCACCAAAATAATGTAAAAAGTTCATGTAATCGACAATTTTACATGATGTCTAGAAACATACACAGGATGATTCAGGAGGAATCTCCCATACTGCACAAGCTTATTCCTCTCACCAAAATAATGTAAAAAGTTCATGTAATCGACAATTTTACATGATTTCTAGAAACATACACAGGATGACTCAGGAGGAATCTGCCATACTGCACAAGCTTATTCTTCTCACCAAAATAATGTAAAAAGTTCATGTAATCGACAATTTTACATGATGTCTAGAAACATACACAAGATGATTCATTAGGAATCTGCCATACTGCAGAAGCTTATTCTTCTCAACAAAATAATGTAAAAAGTTCATGTATTCGACAATTTTACATGATGTCTAGAAACATACACAGGATGATTCATTAGGAATCTGCCATACTGCAGAAGCTTATTCCTCTCACCAAAATAATGTAAAAAGTTCATGTAATCGACAATTTTACATGATGTCTAGAAACATACACTAGATGATTCAGGAGGAATTTGCCATACTGCACAAGCTTATTCCTCGCACCAAAATAATGTAATAAGTTCATGTAATCGACAATTTTACATGATGTCTAGAAACATACATAGGATGATTCATTAGGAATCTGCCATACTGCACAAGCTTATTCCTCTGACCAAAATAATGTAAAAAATTCATTAAATCGACAATTTTACATGATGTCTAGAAACATACACAGGATGATTCAGGAGGAAACTGCCATACTGCACAAGCTTATTCCTCGCACCAAAATAATGTAAAAAGTTCATGTAATCGATAATTTTACATGATGTAAGTTCATATAATTGACAATTTTACATGATGTCTAGAAACATACACAGGATGATTTATTAGGAATCTGCCATACTGCACAAGCTTATTCTTCTCACCAAAATAATGTAAAAAGTTCATGTAATTGACAATTTTACATGATGTCTAGAAACATACACAGGATGATTCAGGAGGAATCTGCCATACTGCAGAAGCTTATTACTCTCACCAGAATAATGTAAAAAGTTCATGTAATTGACAATTTTACATGATGTCTAGAAACATACACAGGATGATTCATTAGGAATCTGCCGTACTGCAGAAGCTTATTCCTCTCACCAAAATAATGTAAAAAATTCATTAAATCGACAATTTTACATGATGTCTAGAAACATACACAGGATGATTCAGGAGGAAACTGCCATACTGCACAAGCTTATTCCTCGCACCAAAATAATGTAAAAAGTTCATGTAATCGACAATTTTACATGATGTAAGTTCATATAATTGACAATTTTACATGACGTCTAGAAACATACACAGGATGATTTATTAGGAATCTGCCATACTGCACAAGCTAATTCCTCTCACCAAATAATGTAAAAAGTTCATGTAATTGACAATTTTACATGATGTCTAGAAACATACACAGGATGATTCAGGAGGAATCTGCCATACTGCACAAGCTTATTCCTCGCACCAAAATAATGTAAAAAGTTCATGTAATCGATAATTTTACATGATGTAAGTTCATATAATTGACAATTTTACATGATGTCTAGAAACATACACAGGATGATTTATTAGGAATCTGCCATACTGCACAAGCTTATTCTTCTCACCAAAATAATGTAAAAAGTTCATGTAATTGACAATTTTACATGATGTCTAGAAACATACACAGGATGATTCAGGAGGAATCTGCCATACTGCAGAAGCTTATTACTCTCACCAGAATAATGTAAAAAGTTCATGTAATCGACAATTTTACATGATGTCTAGAAACATACACAGGACGACTGAGGAGGAATCTGCCATACTGCACAAGCCTATTCTTCTCACCAAAATAATGTAAAAAGTTCATGTAATCGACAATTTTACATGATGTCTAGAAACATACACAGGATGATTCAGGAGGAATCTGCCATACTGCACAAGGCTATTCCTCTCACCAAAATAATGTAAAAAGTTCATGTAATCGACAATTTTACATGATGTCTAGAAACATACACAGGATGATTCAGGAGGAATCTGCCATACTGCACAAGCTTATTCCTCTCACCAAAATAATGTAAAAAGTTCATGTAATCGACAATTTTACATGATGTCTAGAAACATACACAGGATGATTCAGGAGGAATCTGCCATACTGCACAAGCTTATTCTTCTCACCAAAATAATGTAAAAAGTTCATGTAATCGGCAATTTTACATGATATCTAGAAACATACACAGGATGAATCACAAGGAATCTGCCATACTGCAGAAGCTTATTCCTCTCACCAAAATAATGTAAAAAGTTCATGTAATCGACAATTTTACATGATGTCTAGAAACATACACAGGATGATTCAGGAGGAATCTGCCATACTGCACAAGCTTATTCCTCTCACCAAAATAATGTAAAAAGTTCATGTAATCGACAATTTTACATGATGTCTAGAAACATACACAGGATGATTCAGGAGGAATCTGCCATACTGCACAAGGCTATTCCTCTCACCAAAATAATTTAAAATGTTCATGTAATCGACAATTTTACATGATGTCTAGAAACATACACAGGATGATTCAGGAGGAATCTGCCATACTGCACAAGCTTATTCCTCTCACCAAAAAATTGTAAAACGTTCATGTAATTGACAATTTTACATGATGTCTAGAAACATACACAGGATGATTCAGGAGGAATCTGCCATACTGCACAAGCTTATTCCTCTCACCAAAATAATGTAATAAGTTCATGTAATCGACAATTTTACATGATGTCTAGAAACTTACACAGGATGATTCAGGAGGAATCTGCCATACTGCACAAGCTCTTTCCTCTCACCAAACTAATGTAAAAAGTTCATGTAATCGACAATTTTACATGATGTCTAGAAACATACACAGGATGATTCAGGAGGAATCTGCCATACTGCACAAGGCTATTCCTCTCACCAAAATAACGTAAAAAGTTCATGTAATCGACAATTTTACATGATGTCTAGAAACATACACAGGATGATTCAGGAGGAATCTGCCATACTGCACAAGCTTATTCCTCTCACCAAAATAATAAAAAAAGTTCATGTAATCGACAATTTTACATGATGTCTAGAAACATACACAGGATGATTCAGGAGGAATCTGCCATACTGCACAAGCTTATTCCTCTCACCAAAAAATTGTAAAAAGTTCATGTAATCGACAATTTTACATGATGTCTAGAAACATACACAGGATGATTCAGGAGGAATCTGCCATACTGCACAAGCTTATTCCTCTCACCAAAATAATGTAATAAGTTCATGTAATCGACAATTTTACATGATGTCTAGAAACATAGACAGGATGATTCAGGAGGAATCTGCCATACTGCACAATCTTATTCATCTCAGCAAACTAATGTAAAAAGTTCATGTAATCGACAATTTTACTTGATGTCTAGAAACATACACAGGATGATTCAGGAGGAATCTGCCATACTGCACAAGCTTATTCTTCTCACCAAAATAATGTAAAAAGTTCATGTAATCGACAATTTTACATGATGTCTAGAAACATACACAGGATGATTCAGGAGGAATCTGCCATACTGCACAAGCTTATTCCTCTCACCAAAATAATGTAAAAAGTTCATGTAATCGACAATTTTACATGATGTCTAGAAACATACACAGGATGACTCAGGAGGAATCTGCCATACTGCACAAGCTTATTCTTCTCACCAAAATAATGTAAAAAGTTCATGTAATCGACAATTTTACATGATGTCTAGAAACATACACACGATGATTCATTAGGAATCTGCCATACTGCAGAAGCTTATTCTTCTCACCAAAATAATGTAAAAAGTTCATGTAATCGACAATTTTACATGATGTCTAGAAACATACACAGGATGATTCATTAGGAATCTGCCGTACTGCAGAAGCTTATTCCTCTCACCAAAATAATGTAAAAAGTTCATGTAATCGACAATTTTACATGATGTCTAGAAACATACACTAGATGATTCAGGAGGAATTTGCCATACTGCACAAGCTTATTCCTCGCACCAAAATAATGTAATAAGTTCATGTAATCGACAATTTTACATGATGTCTAGAAACATACACAGGATGATTCATTAGGAATCTGCCGTACTGCAGAAGCTTATTCCTCTCACCAAAATAATGTAAAAAATTCATTAAATCGACAATTTTACATGATGTCTAGAAACATACACAGGATGATTCAGGAGGAAACTGCCATACTGCACAAGCTTATTCCTCGCACCAAAATAATGTAAAAAGTTCATGTAATCGACAATTTTACATGATGTAAGTTCATATAATTGACAATTTTACATGATGTCTAGAAACATACACAGGATGATTTATTAGGAATCTGCCATACTGCACAAGCTAATTCCTCTCACCAAATAATGTAAAAAGTTCATGTAATTGACAATTTTACATGATGTCTAGAAACATACACAGGATGATTCAGGAGGAATCTGCCATACTGCACAAGCTTATTCTTCTCACCAAAATAATGTAAAAAGTTCATGTAATTGACAATTTTACATGATGTCTAGAAACATACACAGGATGATTCAGGAGGAATCTGCCATACTGCAGAAGCTTATTACTCTCACCAAAATAATGTAAAAAGTTCATGTAATCGACAATTTTTTTATGATGTCTAGAAACATACACAGGACGACTGAGGAGGAATCTGCCATACTGCACAAGCCTATTCTTCTCACCAAAATAATGTAAAAAGTTCATGTAATCGACCATTTTACATGATGTCTAGAAACATACACAGGATGATTCAGGAGGAATCTGCCATACTGCACAAGGCTATTCCTCTCACCAAAATAATGTAAAAAGTTCATGAAATCGACAATTTTACATGATGTCTAGAAACATACACAGGATGATTCAGTAGGAATCTGCCATACTGCACAAGCTTATTCCTCTCACCAAAATAATGTAAAAAGTTCATGTAATCAACAATTTTACATGATGTCTAGAAACTTACACAGGATGATTCAGGAGGAATCTGCCATACTGCACAATCTTATTCCTCTCAGCAAACTAATGTAAAAAGTTCATGTAATCGACAATTTTACATGATGTCTAGAAACATACACAGGATGATTCAGGAGGAATCTGCCATACTGTACAAGCTTATTTCTCTCACCAAAATAATTTAAAACGTTCATGTAATCGACAATTTTACATGATGTCTAGAAAAATACTCAGGATGATTCAGGAGGAATCTGCCATACTGCACAAGCTTATTCCTCGCACCAAAATAATGTAATAAGTTCATGTAATCGACAATTTTACATGATGTCTAGAAACATACATAGGATGATTCATTAGGAATCTGCCATACTGCACAAGCTTATTCCTCTGACCAAAATAATGTAAAAAATTCATTAAATCGACAATTTTACATGATGTCTAGAAACGTACACAGGATGATTCAGGAGGAAACTGCCATACTGCACAAGCTTATTCCTCGCACCAAAATAATGTAATAAGTTCATGTAATCGACAATTTTACATGATGTCTAGAAACATACACAGGATGATTCAGGAGGAATCTGCCATACTGCACAAGCTTATTCCTCTCACCAAAATAATGTAAAAAGTTCATGTAATCGACAATTTTACATGATGTCTAGAAACATACACAGGATGACTCAGGAGGAATCTGCCATACTGCACAAGCTTATTCTTCTCACCAAAATAATGTAAAAAGTTCATGTAATCGACAATTTTACATGATGTCTAGAAACATACACACGATGATTCATTAGGAATCTGCCATACTGCAGAAGCTTATTCTTCTCACCAAAATAATGTAAAAAGTTCATGTAATCGACAATTTTACATGATGTCTAGAAACATACACAGGATGATTCATTAGGAATCTGCCATACTGCAGAAGCTTATTCCTCTCACCAAAATAATGTAAAAAGTTCATGTAATCGACAATTTTACATGATGTCTAGAAACATACACTAGATGATTCAGGAGGAATTTGCCATACTGCACAAGCTTATTCCTCGCACCAAAATAATGTAATAAGTTCATGTAATCGACAATTTTACATGATGTCTAGAAACATACATAGGATGATTCATTAGGAATCTTCCATACTGCACAAGCTTATTCCTCTGACCAAAATAATGTAAAAAATTCATAAATCGACAATTTTACATGATGTCTAGAAACATACACAGGATGATTCAGGAGGAAACTGCCATACTGCACAAGCTTATTCCTCCCACCAAAATAATGTAAAAAGTTCATGAAATCGACAATTTTACATGATGTAAGTTCATATAATTGACAATTTTACATGATGTCTAGAAACATACAAAGGATGATTTATTAGGAATCTGCCATACTGCACAAGCTTATTATTCTCACCAAAATAATGTAAAAAGTTCATGTAATTGACAATTTTACATGATGTCTAGAAACATACACAGGATGATTCAGGAGGAATCTGCCATACTGCAGAAGCTTATTACTCTCACCAAAATAATGTAAAAAGTTCATGTAATCGACAATTTTACATGATGTCTAGAAACATACATAGGATGATTCATTAGGAATCTGCCATACTGCACAAGCCTATTCTTCTCACCAAAATAATGTAAAAAGTTCATGTAATCGACAATTTTACAAGATGTCTAGAAACATACACAGGATGATTCAGGAGGAATCTGCAATACTGCACAAGGCTATTCCTCTCACCAAAATAATGTAAAAAGTTCATGTAATCGACAATTTTACATCATGTCTAGAAACATACACAGGATGATTCAGGAGGAATCTGCCATACTGCACAAGCTTATTCCTCTCACCAAAATAATGTAAAAAGTTCATGTAATCGACAATTTTACATGATGTCTAGAAACATACACAGGATGATTCAGGAGGAATCTGCCATACTGCACAAGCTTATTCTTCTCACCAAAATAATGTAAAAAGTTCATGTAATCGGCAATTTTACATGATGTCTAGAAACATACACAGGATGAATCACAAGGAATCTGCCATACTGCAGAAGCTTATTCCTCTCACCAAAATAATGTAAAAAGTTCATGTAATCGACAATTTTACATGATGTCTAGAAACATACACAGGATGATTCAGGAGGAATCTGCCATACTGCACAAGCTTATTCCTCTCACCAAAATAATGTAAAAAGTTCATGTAATCGACAATTTTACATGATGTCTAGAAACATACACAGGATGATTCAGGAGGAATCTGCCATACTGCACAAGCTTATTCCTCTCACAAAAATAATGTAAAAAGTTCATGTAATCGACAATTTTACATGATGTCTAGAAACATACACACGATGATTCATTAGGAATCTGCCATACTGCACAAGCTTATTCTTCTCACCAAAATAATGTAAAAAGTTCATGTAATCGACAATTTTACATGATGTCTAGAAACATACACAGGATGACTCAGGAGGAATCTGCCATACTGCACAAGCTTATTCTTCTCACCAAAATAATGTAAAAAGTTCATGTAATCGACAATTTTACATGATGTCTAGAAACATACACTAGATGATTCAGGAGGAATTTGCCATACTGCACAAGCTTATTCCTCGCACCAAAATAATGTAATAAGTTCATGTAATCGACAATTTTACATGATGTCTAGAAACATACATAGGATGATTCATTAGGAATCTGCCATACTGCACAAGCTTATTCCTCTCACCAAATAATGTAAAAAGTTCATGTAATTGACAATTTTACATGATGTCTAGAAACATACACAGGATGATTTATTAGGAATCTGCCATACTGCACAAGCTAATTCCTCTCACCAAATAATGTAAAAAGTTCATGTAATTGACAATTTTACATGATGTCTAGAAACATACACAGGATGATTCAGGAGGAATCTGCCATACTGCAAAAGCTTATTCTTCTCACCAAAATAATGTAAAAAGTTCATGTAATTGACAATTTTACATGATGTCTAGAAACATACACAGGATGATTCAGGAGGAATCTGCCATACTGCAGAAGCTTATTACTCTCACCAAAATAATGTAAAAAGTTCATGTAATCGACAATTTTACATGATGTCTAGAAACATACACAGGACGACTGAGGAGGAATCTGCCATACTGCACAAGCCTATTCTTCTCACCAAAATAATGTAAAAAGTTCATGTAATCGACAATTTTACATGATGTCTAGAAACATACACAGGATGATTCAGGAGGAATCTGCCATACTGCACAAGGCTATTCCTCTCACCAAAATAATGTAAAAAGTTCATGTAATCGACAATTTTACATGATGTCTAGAAACATACACAGGATGATTCAGGAGGAATCTGCCATACTGCACAAGCTTATACCTCTCACCAAAATAATGTAAAAAGTTCATGTAATCAACAATTTTACATGATGTCTAGAAACATACACAGGATGATTCAGGAGGAATCTGCCATACTGCACAAGCTTATTCTTCTCACCAAAATAATGTAAAAAGTTCATGTAATCGACAATTTTACATGATGTCTAGAAACATACACAGGATGATTCAGGAGGAATCTGCCATACTGCACAAGCTTATTCCTCTCACCAAAATAATGAAAAAAGTTCATGTAATCGACAATTTTACATGATGTCTAGAAAAATACTCAGGATGATTCAGGAGGAATCTGCCATACTGCACAAGCTTATTCCTCGCACCAAAATAATGTAATAAGTTCATGTAATCGACAATTTTACATGATGTCTAGAAACATACATAGGATGATTCATTAGGAATCTGCCATACTGCACAAGCTTATTCCTCTGACCAAAATAATGTAAAAAATTCATTAAATCGACAATTTTACATGATGTCTAGAAACATACACAGGATGATTCAGGAGGAAACTGCCATACTGCACAAGCTTATTCCTCGCACCAAAATAATGTAATAAGTTCATGTAATCGACAATTTTACATGATGTCTAGAAACATAGACAGGATGATTCAGGAGGAATCTGCCATACTGCACAATCTTATTCCTCTCAGCAAACTAATGTAAAAAGTTCATGTAATCGACAATTTTACATGATGTCTAGAAACATACACAGGATGATTCAGGAGGAATCTGCCATACTGCACAAGCTTATTCTTCTCACCAAAATAATGTAAAAAGTTCATGTAATCGACAATTTTACATGATGTCTAGAAACATACACAGGATGATTCAGGAGGAATCTGCCATACTGCACAAGCTTATTCCTCTCACCAAAATAATGTAAAAAGTTCATGTAATCGACAATTTTACATGATGTCTAGAAACATACACAGGATGACTCAGGAGGAATTTGCCATACTGCACAAGCTCATTCCTCTCACCAAATAATGTAAAAAGTTCATGTAATTGACAATTTTACATGATGTCTAGAAACATACACAGGATGATTCAGGAGGAATCTGCCATACTGCACAAGCTTATTCTTCTCACCAAAATAATGTAAAAAGTTCATGTAATTGACAATTTTACATGATGTCTAGAAACATACACAGGATGATTCAGGAGGAATCTGCCATACTGCAGAAGCTTATTACTCTCACCAAAATAATGTAAAAAGTTCATGTAATCGACAATTTTACATGATGTCTAGAAACATACACAGGACGACTGAGGAGGAATCTGCCATACTGCACAAGCCTATTCTTCTCACCAAAATAATGTAAAAAGTTCATGTAATCGACAATTTTACATGATGTCTAGAAACATACACAGGATGATTCAGGAGGAATCTGCCATACTGCACAAGCTTATACCTCTCACCAAAATAATGTAAAAAGTTCATGTAATCAACAATTTTACATGATGTCTAGAAACATACACAGGATGATTCAGGAGGAATCTGCCATACTGCACAAGCTTATTCTTCTCACCAAAATAATGAAAAAAGTTCATGTAATCGACAATTTTACATGATGTCTAGAAACATACACACGATGATTCAGGAGGAATCTGCCATACTGTAGAAGCTTATTCTTCTCACCAAAATAATGTAAAAAGTTCATGTAATCGACAATTTTACATGATGTCTAGAAACATACACAGGATGATTCAGGAGGAATCTGCCATACTGCACAAGCTTATTCCTCTCACCAAAATAATGTAAAAAGTTCATGTAATCGACAATTTTTCATGATGTCTAGAAACATACACAGGATGATTCAGGAGGAATCTGCCATACTGCACAAGCTTATTTCTCTCACCAAAATAATTTAAAACGTTCATGTAATCGACAATTTTACATGATGTCTAGAAAAATACTCAGGATGATTCAGGAGGAATCTGCCATACTGCACAAGCTTATTCCTCGCACCAAAATAATGTAATAAGTTCATGTAATCGACAATTTTACATGATGTCTAGAAACATACATAGGATGATTCATTAGGAATCTGCCATACTGCACAAGCTTATTCCTCTGACCAAAATAATGTAAAAAATTCATTAAATCGACAATTTTACATGATGTCTAGAAACATACACAGGATGATTCAGGAGGAAACTGCCATACTGCACAAGCTTATTCCTCGCACCAAAATAATGTAATAAGTTCATGTAATCGACAATTTTACATGATGTCTAGAAGCATAGACAGGATGATTCAGGAGGAATCTGCCATACTGCACAATCTTATTCCTCTCAGCAAACTAATGTAAAAAGTTCATGTAATCGACAATTTTACATGATGTCTAGAAACATACACAGGATGATTCAGGAGGAATCTGCCATACTGCACAAGCTTATTCTTCTCACCAAAATAATGTAAAAAGTTCATGTAATCGACAATTTTACATGATGTCTAGAAACATACACAGGATGATTCAGGAGGAATCTGCCATACTGCACAAGCTTATTCCTCTCACCAAAATAATGTAAAAAGTTCATGTAATCGACAATTTTACATGATGTCTAGAAACATACACAGGATGACTCAGGAGGAATCTGCCATACTGCACAAGCTTATTCTTCTCACCAAAATAATGTAAAAAGTTCATGTAATCGACAATTTTACATGATGTCTAGAAACATACACACGATGATTCATTAGGAATCTGCCATACTGCAGAAGCTTATTCTTCTCACCAAAACAATGTAAAAAGTTCATGTAATCGACAATTTTACATGATGTCTAGAAACATACACAGGATGATTCATTAGGAATCTGCCATACTGCAGAAGCTTATTCCTCTCACCAAAATAATGTAAAAAGTTCATGTAATCGACAATTTTACATGATGTCTAGAAACATACACTAGATGATTCAGGAGGAATTTGCCATACTGCACAAGCTTATTCCTCGCACCAAAATAATGTAATAAGTTCATGTAATCGACAATTTTACATGATGTCTAGAAACATACATAGGATGATTCATTAGGAATCTGCCATACTGCACAAGCTTATTCCTCTGACCAATATAATGTAAAAAATTCATTAAATCGACAATTTTACATGATGTCTAGAAACATACACAGGATGATTCAGGAGGAAACTGCCATACTGCACAAGCTTATTCCTCGCACCAAAATAATGTAAAAAGTTCATGTAATCGATAATTTTACATGATGTAAGTTCATATAATTGACAATTTTACATGATGTCTAGAAACATACACAGGATGATTTATTAGGAATCTGCCATACTGCACAAGCTTATTCTTCTCACCAAAATAATGTAAAAAGTTCATGTAATTGACAATTTTACATGATGTCTAGAAACATACACAGGATGATTCAGGAGGAATCTGCCATACTGCACAAGCTTATTCCTCTCACAAAAATAATGTAAAAAGTTCATGTAATCGACAATTTTACATGATGTCTAGAAACATACACACGATGATTCATTAGGAATCTGCCATACTGCACAAGCTTATTCTTCTCACCAAAATAATGTAAAAAGTTCATGTAATCGACAATTTTACATGATGTCTAGAAACATACACAGGATGACTCAGGAGGAATCTGCCATACTGCACAAGCTTATTCTTCTCACCAAAATAATGTAAAAAGTTCATGTAATCGACAATTTTACATGATGTCTAGAAACATACACTAGATGATTCAGGAGGAATTTGCCATACTGCACAAGCTTATTCCTCGCACCAAAATAATGTAATAAGTTCATGTAATCGACAATTTTACATGATGTCTAGAAACATACATAGGATGATTCATTAGGAATCTGTCATACTGCACAAGCTTATTCCTCTCACCAAATAATGTAAAAAGTTCATGTAATTGACAATTTTACATGATGTCTAGAAACATACACAGGATGATTTATTAGGAATCTGCCATACTGCACAAGCTAATTCCTCTCACCAAATAATGTAAAAAGTTCATGTAATTGACAATTTTACATGATGTCTAGAAACATACACAGGATGATTCAGGAGGAATCTGCCATACTGCACAAGCTTATTCTTCTCACCAAAATAATGTAAAAAGTTCATGTAATTGACAATTTTACATGATGTCTAGAAACATACACAGGATGATTCAGGAGGAATCTGCCATACTGCAGAAGCTTATTACTCTCACCAAAATAATGTAAAAAGTTCATGTAATCGACAATTTTACATGATGTCTAGAAACATACACAGGACGACTGAGGAGGAATCTGCCATACTGCACAAGCCTATTCTTCTCACCAAAATAATGTAAAAAGTTCATGTAATCGACAATTTTACATGATGTCTAGAAACATACACAGGATGATTCAGGAGGAATCTGCCATACTGCACAAGGCTATTCCTCTCACCAAAATAATGTAAAAAGTTCATGTAATCGACAATTTTACATGATGTCTAGAAACATACACAGGATGATTCAGGAGGAATCTGCCATACTGCACAAGCTTATACCTCTCACCAAAATAATGTAAAAAGTTCATGTAATCAACAATTTTACATGATGTCTAGAAACATACACAGGATGATTCAGGAGGAATCTGCCATACTGCACAAGCTTATTCTTCTCACCAAAATAATGTAAAAAGTTCATGTAATCGACAATTTTACATGATGTCTAGAAACATACACAGGATGATTCAGGAGGAATCTGCCATACTGCACAAGCTTATTCCTCTCACCAAAATAATGAAAAAAGTTCATGTAATCGACAATTTTACATGATGTCTAGAAAAATACTCAGGATGATTCAGGAGGAATCTGCCATACTGCACAAGCTTATTCCTCGCACCAAAATAATGTAATAAGTTCATGTAATCGACAATTTTACATGATGTCTAGAAACATACATAGGATGATTCATTAGGAATCTGCCATACTGCACAAGCTTATTCCTCTGACCAAAATAATGTAAAAAATTCATTAAATCGACAATTTTACATGATGTCTAGAAACATACACAGGATGATTCAGGAGGAAACTGCCATACTGCACAAGCTTATTCCTCGCACCAAAATAATGTAATAAGTTCATGTAATCGACAATTTTACATGATGTCTAGAAACATAGACAGGATGATTCAGGAGGAATCTGCCATACTGCACAATCTTATTCCTCTCAGCAAACTAATGTAAAAAGTTCATGTAATCGACAATTTTACATGATGTCTAGAAACATACACAGGATGATTCAGGAGGAATCTGCCATACTGCACAAGCTTATTCTTCTCACCAAAATAATGTAAAAAGTTCATGTAATCGACAATTTTACATGATGTCTAGAAACATACACAGGATGATTCAGGAGGAATCTGCCATACTGCACAAGCTTATTCCTCTCACCAAAATAATGTAAAAAGTTCATGTAATCGACAATTTTACATGATGTCTAGAAACATACACAGGATGACTCAGGAGGAATCTGCCATACTGCACAAGCTTATTCCTCTCACCAAATAATGTAAAAAGTTCATGTAATTGACAATTTTACATGATGTCTAGAAACATACACAGGATGATTCAGGAGGAATCTGCCATACTGCACAAGCTTATTCTTCTCACCAAAATAATGTAAAAAGTTCATGTAATTGACAATTTTACATGATGTCTAGAAACATACACAGGATGATTCAGGAGGAATCTGCCATACTGCAGAAGCTTATTACTCTCACCAAAATAATGTAAAAAGTTCATGTAATCGACAATTTTACATGATGTCTAGAAACATACACAGGACGACTGAGGAGGAATCTGCCATACTGCACAAGCCTATTCTTCTCACCAAAATAATGTAAAAAGTTCATGTAATCGACAATTTTACATGATGTCTAGAAACATACACAGGATGATTCAGGAGGAATCTGCCATACTGCACAAGCTTATACCTCTCACCAAAATAATGTAAAAAGTTCATGTAATCAACAATTTTACATGATGTCTAGAAACATACACAGGATGATTCAGGAGGAATCTGCCATACTGCACAAGCTTATTCTTCTCACCAAAATAATGAAAAAAGTTCATGTAATCGACAATTTTACATGATGTCTAGAAACATACACACGATGATTCAGGAGGAATCTGCCATACTGTAGAAGCTTATTCTTCTCACCAAAATAATGTAAAAAGTTCATGTAATCGACAATTTTACATGATGTCTAGAAACATACACAGGATGATTCAGGAGGAATCTGCCATACTGCACAAGCTTATTCCTCTCACCAAAATAATGTAAAAAGTTCATGTAATCGACAATTTTACATGATGTCTAGAAACATACACAGGATGATTCAGGAGGAATCTGCCATACTGCACAAGCTTATTTCTCTCACCAAAATAATTTAAAACGTTCATGTAATCGACAATTTTACATGATGTCTAGAAAAATACTCAGGATGATTCAGGAGGAATCTGCCATACTGCACAAGCTTATTCCTCGCACCAAAATAATGTAATAAGTTCATGTAATCGACAATTTTACATGATGTCTAGAAACATACATAGGATGATTCATTAGGAATCTGCCATACTGCACAAGCTTATTCCTCTGACCAAAATAATGTAAAAAATTCATTAAATCGACAATTTTACATGATGTCTAGAAACATACACAGGATGATTCAGGAGGAAACTGCCATACTGCACAAGCTTATTCCTCGCACCAAAATAATGTAATAAGTTCATGTAATCGACAATTTTACATGATGTCTAGAAGCATAGACAGGATGATTCAGGAGGAATCTGCCATACTGCACAATCTTATTCCTCTCAGCAAACTAATGTAAAAAGTTCATGTAATCGACAATTTTACATGATGTCTAGAAACATACACAGGATGATTCAGGAGGAATCTGCCATACTGCACAAGCTTATTCTTCTCACCAAAATAATGTAAAAAGTTCATGTAATCGACAATTTTACATGATGTCTAGAAACATACACAGGATGATTCAGGAGGAATCTGCCATACTGCACAAGCTTATTCCTCTCACCAAAATAATGTAAAAAGTTCATGTAATCGACAATTTTACATGATGTCTAGAAACATACACAGGATGACTCAGGAGGAATCTGCCATACTGCACAAGCTTATTCTTCTCACCAAAATAATGTAAAAAGTTCATGTAATCGACAATTTTACATGATGTCTAGAAACATACACACGATGATTCATTAGGAATCTGCCATACTGCAGAAGCTTATTCTTCTCACCAAAACAATGTAAAAAGTTCATGTAATCGACAATTTTACATGATGTCTAGAAACATACACAGGATGATTCATTAGGAATCTGCCATACTGCAGAAGCTTATTCCTCTCACCAAAATAATGTAAAAAGTTCATGTAATCGACAATTTTACATGATGTCTAGAAACATACACTAGATGATTCAGGAGGAATTTGCCATACTGCACAAGCTTATTCCTCGCACCAAAATAATGTAATAAGTTCATGTAATCGACAATTTTACATGATGTCTAGAAACATACATAGGATGATTCATTAGGAATCTGCCATACTGCACAAGCTTATTCCTCTGACCAATATAATGTAAAAAATTCATTAAATCGACAATTTTACATGATGTCTAGAAACATACACAGGATGATTCAGGAGGAAACTGCCATACTGCACAAGCTTATTCCTCGCACCAAAATAATGTAAAAAGTTCATGTAATCGATAATTTTACATGATGTAAGTTCATATAATTGACAATTTTACATGATGTCTAGAAACATACACAGGATGATTTATTAGGAATCTGCCATACTGCACAAGCTTATTCTTCTCACCAAAATAATGTAAAAAGTTCATGTAATTGACAATTTTACATGATGTCTAGAAACATACACAGGATGATTCAGGAGGAATCTGCCATACTGCAGAAGCTTATTACTCTCACCAAAATAATGTAAAAAGTTCATGTAATCGACAATTTTACATGATGTCTAGAAACATACACAGGACGACTGAGGAGGAATCTGCCATACTGCACAAGCCTATTCTTCTCACCAAAATAATGTAAAAAGTTCATGTAATCGACAATTTTACATGATGTCTAGAAACATACACAGGATGATTCAGGAGGAATCTGCCATACTGCACAAGGCTATTCCTCTCACCAAAATAATGTAAAAAGTTCATGTAATCGACAATTTTACATGATGTCTAGAAACATACACAGGATGATTCAGGAGGAATCTGCCATACTGCACAAGCTTATTCCTCTCACCAAAATAATGTAAAAAGTTCATGTAATCGACAATTTTACATGATGTCTAGAAACATACACAGGATGATTCAGGAGGAATCTGCCATACTGCACAAGCTTATTCTTCTCACCAAAATAATGTAAAAAGTTCATGTAATCGGCAATTTTACATGATGTCTAGAAACATACACAGGATGAATCACAAGGAATCTGCCATACTGCAGAAGCTTATTCCTCTCACCAAAATAATGTAAAAAGTTCATGTAATCGACAATTTTACATGATGTCTAGAAACATACACAGGATGATTCAGGAGGAATCTGCCATACTGCACAAGCTTATTCCTCTCACAAAAATAATGTAAAAAGTTCATGTAATCGACAATTTTACATGATGTCTAGAAACATACACAGGATGATTCAGGAGGAATCTGCCATACTGCACAAGGCTATTCCTCTCACCAAAATAATGTAAAATGTTCATGTAATCGACAATTTTACATGATGTCTAGAAACATACACAGGATGATTCAGGAGGAATCTGCCATACTGCACAAGCTTATTCCTCTCACCAAAATAATGTAATAAGTTCATGTAATCGACAATTTTACATGATGTCTAGAAACTTACACAGGATGATTCAGGAGGAATCTGCCATACTGCACAAGCTCTTTCCTCTCACCAAACTAATGTAAAAACTTCATGTAATCGACAATTTTACATGATGTCTAGAAACATACACAGGATGATTCAGTAGGAATCTGCCATACTGCACAAGCTTATTCTTCTCACCAAAATAATGTAAAAAGTTCATGTAATCGACAATTTTACATGATGTCTAGAAACATACACAGGATGATTCAGGAGGAATCTGCCATACTGCACAAGCTTATTCCTCTCACCAAAATAATGTAAAAAGTTCATGTAATCGACAATTTTACATGATGTCTAGAAACATACACAGGATGATTCAGGAGGAATCTGCCATACTGCACAAGCTTATTCCTCTCACCAAAATAATGTAAAAAGTTCATGTAGTCGACAATTTTACATGATGTCTAGAAACATACACAGGATGATTCAGGAGGAATCTGCCATACTGCACAAGCTTATTCTTCTCACCAAAATAATGTAAAAAGTTCATGTAATCGGCAATTTTACATGATGTCTAGAAACATACACAGGATGAATCACAAGGAATCTGCCATACTGCAGAAGCTTATTCCTCTCACCAAAATAATGTAAAAAGTTCATGTAATCGACAATTTTACATGATGTCTAGAAACATACACAGGATGATTCAGGAGGAATCTGCCATACTGCACAAGCTTATTCCTCTCACAAAAATAATGTAAAAAGTTCATGTAATCGACAATTTTACATGATGTCTAGAAACATACACAGGATGATTCAGGAGGAATCTGCCATACTGCACAAGGCTATTCCTCTCACCAAAATAATGTAAAATGTTCATGTAATCGACAATTTTACATGATGTCTAGAAACATACACAGGATGATTCAGGAGGAATCTGCCATACTGCACAAGCTTATTCCTCTCACCAAAATAATGTAATAAGTTCATGTAATCGACAATTTTACATGATGTCTAGAAACTTACACAGGATGATTCAGGAGGAATCTGCCATACTGCACAAGCTCTTTCCTCTCACCAAACTAATGTAAAAACTTCATGTAATCGACAATTTTACATGATGTCTAGAAACATACACAGGATGATTCAGTAGGAATCTGCCATACTGCACAAGCTTATTCTTCTCACCAAAATAATGTAAAAAGTTCATGTAATCGACAATTTTACATGATGTCTAGAAACATACACAGGATGATTCAGGAGGAATCTGCCATACTGCACAAGCTTATTCCTCTCACCAAAATAATGTAAAAAGTTCATGTAATCGACAATTTTACATGATGTCTAGAAACATACACAGGATGATTCAGGAGGAATCTGCCATACTGCACAAGCTTATTCCTCTCACCAAAATAATGTAAAAAGTTCATGTAATCGACAATTTTACATGATGTCTAGAAACATACACAGGATGATTCAGGAGGAATCTGCCATACTGCACAAGCTTATTCTTCTCACCAAAATAATGTAAAAAGTTCATGTAATCGGCAATTTTACATGATGTCTAGAAACATACACAGGATGAATCACAAGGAATCTGCCATACTGCAGAAGCTTATTCCTCTCACCAAAATAATGTAAAAAGTTCATGTAATCGACAATTTTACATGATGTCTAGAAACATACACAGGATGATTCAGGAGGAATCTGCCATACTGCACAAGCTTATTCCTCTCACAAAAATAATGTAAAAAGTTCATGTAATCGACAATTTTACATGATGTCTAGAAACATACACAGGATGATTCAGGAGGAATCTGCCATACTGCACAAGGCTATTCCTCTCACCAAAATAATGTAAAATGTTCATGTAATCGACAATTTTACATGATGTCTAGAAACATACACAGGATGATTCAGGAGGAATCTGCCATACTGCACAAGCTTATTCCTCGCACCAAGATAATGTAAAAAGTTCATGTAATCGACAATTTTACATGATGTCTAGAAACATACACAGGATGATTCAGGAGGAATCTGCCATACTGCACAAGCTTATTCCTCTCACCAAAATAATGTAAAAAGTTCATGTAATCGACAATTTTACTTGATGTCTAGAAACATACACAGGATGATTTATTAGGAATCTGCCATACTGCACAAGCTAATTCCTCTCACCAAATAATGTAAAAAGTTCATGTAATTGACAATTTTACATGATGTCTAGAAACATACACAGGATGATTCAGGTGGAATCTGCCATACTGCACAAGCTTAATCTTCTCACCAAAATAATGTAAAAAGTTCATGTAATTGACAATTTTACATGATGTCTAGAAACATACACAGGATGATTCAGGAGGAATCTGCCATACTGCAGAAGCTTATTACTCTCACCAAAATAATGTAAAAAGTTCATGTAATCGACAATTTTACATGATGTCTAGAAACATACACAGGATGATTCAGGAGGAATCTGCCATACTGCAGAAGCTTATTCCTCTCACCAAAATAATGTAAAAAGTTCATGTAATCGACAATTTTACATGATGTCTAGAAACATACACAGGACGACTGAAGAGGAATCTGCCATACTGCACAAGCCTATTCTTCTCACCAAAATAATGTAAAAAGTTCATGTAATCGACAATTTTACATGATGTCTAGAAACATACACAGGATGATTCAGGAGGAATCTGCCATACTGCACAAGGCTATTCCTCTCACCAAAATAATGTATAAAGTTCATGTAATCGACAATTTTACATGATGTCTAGAAACATACACAGGATGATTCAGGAGGAATCTGCCATACTGCACAAGCTTATTCCTCTCACCAAAATAATGTAAAAAGTTCATGTAATCGACAATTTTACATGATGTCTAGAAACATACACAGGATGATTCAGGAGGAATCTGCCATACTGCACAAGCTTATTCTTCTCACCAAAATAATGTAAAAAGTTCATGTAATCGACAATTTTACATGATGTCTAGAAACATACACACGATGATTCAGGAGGAATCTGCCATACTGTAGAAGCTTATTCTTCTCACCAAAATAATGAAAAAAGTTCATGTAATCGGCAATTTTACATGATGTCTAGAAACATACACAGGATGAATCACAAGGAATCTGCCATACTGCAGAAGCTTATTCCTCTCACCAAAATAATGTAAAAAGTTCATGTAATCGACAATTTTACATGATGTCTAGAAACATACACAGGATGATTCAGGAGGAATCTGCCATACTGCACAAGCTTATTCCTCTCACCAAAATAATGTAAAAAGTTCATGTAATCGACAATTTTACATGATGTCTAGAAACATACACAGGATGATTCAGGAGGAATCTGCCATACTGCACAAGCTTATTCCTCTCACAAAAATAATGTAAAAAGTTCATGTAATCGACAATTTTACATGATGTCTAGAAACATACACAGGATGATTCAGGAGGAATCTGCCATACTGCACAAGGCTATTCCTCTCACCAAAATAATCTAAAATGTTCATGTAATCGACAATTTTACATGATGTCTAGAAACATATACAGGATGATTCAGGAGGAGTCTGCCATACTGCACAAGCTTATTCCTCTCACCAAAAAATTGTAAAAAGTTCATGTAATTGACAATTTTACATGATGTCTAGAAACATACACAGGATGATTCAGGAGGAATCTGCCATACTGCACAAGCTTATTCCTCTCACCAAAATAATGTAATAAGTTCATGTAATCGACAATTTTACATGATGTCTAGAAACATACACAGGATGATTCAGGAGGAATCTGCCATACTGCACAAGGCTATTCCTCTCACCAAAATAATCTAAAATGTTCATGTAATCGACAATTTTACATGATGTCTAGAAACATATACAGGATGATTCAGGAGGAGTCTGCCATACTGCACAAGCTTATTCCTCTCACCAAAAAATTGTAAAAAGTTCATGTAATTGACAATTTTACATGATGTCTAGAAACATACACAGGATGATTCAGGAGGAATCTGCCATACTGCACAAGCTTATTCCTCTCACCAAAATAATGTAATAAGTTCATGTAATCGACAATTTTACATGATGTCTAGAAACTTACACAGGATGATTCAGGAGGAATCTGCCATACTGCACAAGCTTTTTCCTCTCACCAAACTAATGTAAAAAGTTCATGTAATCGACAATTTTACATGATGTCTAGAAACATACACAGGATGATTCAGGAGGAATCTGCCATACTGCACAAGCTTATTCTTCTCACCAAAATAATGTAAAAAGTTCATGTAATCGACAATTTTACATGATGTCTAGAAACATACACAGGATGATTCATTAGGAATCTGCCATACTGCACAAGCTGATTCCTCTCACCAAAATAATGTAAAAAGTTCATGTAATCTACAATTTTACATGATGTCTAGAAACATACACAGGATGATTCAGGAAGAATCTGCCATACTGCACAATCTTATTCTTCTCACCAAAATAACGTAAAAAGTTCATGTAATCGACAATTTTACATGATGTCTAGAAACATACACAGGATGATTCAGGAGGAATCTGCCATACCTACAAGCTAATTCTTCTCACCAAAATAATGTAAAAATTTCATGTAATCGACAATTTTACATGATGTCTAGAAACATACACACGATGATTCAGGAGGAATCTGCCATACTGCAGAAGCTTATTCTTCTCACCAAAATAATGAAAAAAGTTCAGGTAATCGGCAATTTTACATGATGTCTAGAAACATACACAGGATGAATCACAAGGAATCTGCCATACTGCAGAAGCTTATTCCTCTCACCAAAATAATGTAAAACGTTCATGTAATCGACAATTTTACATGATGTCTAGAAACATACACAGGATGATTCAGGAGGAATCTGCCATACTGCACAAGCTTATACCTCTCACCAAAATAATGTAAAAAGTTCATGTAATCAACAATTTTACATGATGTCTAGAAACATACACAGGATGATTCAGGAGGAATCTGCCATACTGCACAAGCTTATTCTTCTCACCAAAATAATGAAAAAAGTTCATGTAATCGACAATTTTACATGATGTCTAGAAACATACACACGATGATTCAGGAGGAATCTGCCATACTGTAGAAGCTTATTCTTCTCACCAAAATAATGTAAAAAGTTCATGTAATCGACAATTTTACATGATGTCTAGAAACATACACAGGATGATTCAGGAGGAATCTGCCATACTGCACAAGCTTATTCCTCTCACCAAAATAATGTAAAAAGTTCATGTAATCGACAATTTTACATGATGTCTAGAAACATACACAGGATGATTCAGGAGGAATCTGCCATACTGCACAAGCTTATTTCTCTCACCAAAATAATTTAAAACGTTCATGTAATCGACAATTTTACATGATGTCTAGAAAAATACTCAGGATGATTCAGGAGGAATCTGCCATACTGCACAAGCTTATTCCTCGCACCAAAATAATGTAATAAGTTCATGTAATCGACAATTTTACATGATGTCTAGAAACATACATAGGATGATTCATTAGGAATCTGCCATACTGCACAAGCTTATTCCTCTGACCAAAATAATGTAAAAAATTCATTAAATCGACAATTTTACATGATGTCTAGAAACATACACAGGATGATTCAGGAGGAAACTGCCATACTGCACAAGCTTATTCCTCGCACCAAAATAATGTAATAAGTTCATGTAATCGACAATTTTACATGATGTCTAGAAGCATAGACAGGATGATTCAGGAGGAATCTGCCATACTGCACAATCTTATTCCTCTCAGCAAACTAATGTAAAAAGTTCATGTAATCGACAATTTTACATGATGTCTAGAAACATACACAGGATGATTCAGGAGGAATCTGCCATACTGCACAAGCTTATTCTTCTCACCAAAATAATGTAAAAAGTTCATGTAATCGACAATTTTACATGATGTCTAGAAACATACACAGGATGATTCAGGAGGAATCTGCCATACTGCACAAGCTTATTCCTCTCACCAAAATAATGTAAAAAGTTCATGTAATCGACAATTTTACATGATGTCTAGAAACATACACAGGATGACTCAGGAGGAATCTGCCATACTGCACAAGCTTATTCTTCTCACCAAAATAATGTAAAAAGTTCATGTAATCGACAATTTTACATGATGTCTAGAAACATACACACGATGATTCATTAGGAATCTGCCATACTGCAGAAGCTTATTCTTCTCACCAAAACAATGTAAAAAGTTCATGTAATCGACAATTTTACATGATGTCTAGAAACATACACAGGATGATTCATTAGGAATCTGCCATACTGCAGAAGCTTATTCCTCTCACCAAAATAATGTAAAAAGTTCATGTAATCGACAATTTTACATGATGTCTAGAAACATACACTAGATGATTCAGGAGGAATTTGCCATACTGCACAAGCTTATTCCTCGCACCAAAATAATGTAATAAGTTCATGTAATCGACAATTTTACATGATGTCTAGAAACATACATAGGATGATTCATTAGGAATCTGCCATACTGCACAAGCTTATTCCTCTGACCAATATAATGTAAAAAATTCATTAAATCGACAATTTTACATGATGTCTAGAAACATACACAGGATGATTCAGGAGGAAACTGCCATACTGCACAAGCTTATTCCTCGCACCAAAATAATGTAAAAAGTTCATGTAATCGATAATTTTACATGATGTAAGTTCATATAATTGACAATTTTACATGATGTCTAGAAACATACACAGGATGATTTATTAGGAATCTGCCATACTGCACAAGCTTATTCTTCTCACCAAAATAATGTAAAAAGTTCATGTAATTGACAATTTTACATGATGTCTAGAAACATACACAGGATGATTCAGGAGGAATCTGCCATACTGCAGAAGCTTATTACTCTCACCAAAATAATGTAAAAAGTTCATGTAATCGACAATTTTACATGATGTCTAGAAACATACACAGGACGACTGAGGAGGAATCTGCCATACTGCACAAGCCTATTCTTCTCACCAAAATAATGTAAAAAGTTCATGTAATCGACAATTTTACATGATGTCTAGAAACATACACAGGATGATTCAGGAGGAATCTGCCATACTGCACAAGGCTATTCCTCTCACCAAAATAATGTAAAAAGTTCATGTAATCGACAATTTTACATGATGTCTAGAAACATACACAGGATGATTCAGGAGGAATCTGCCATACTGCACAAGCTTATTCCTCTCACCAAAATAATGTAAAAAGTTCATGTAATCGACAATTTTACATGATGTCTAGAAACATACACAGGATGATTCAGGAGGAATCTGCCATACTGCACAAGCTTATTCTTCTCACCAAAATAATGTAAAAAGTTCATGTAATCGGCAATTTTACATGATGTCTAGAAACATACACAGGATGAATCACAAGGAATCTGCCATACTGCAGAAGCTTATTCCTCTCACCAAAATAATGTAAAAAGTTCATGTAATCGACAATTTTACATGATGTCTAGAAACATACACAGGATGATTCAGGAGGAATCTGCCATACTGCACAAGCTTATTCCTCTCACAAAAATAATGTAAAAAGTTCATGTAATCGACAATTTTACATGATGTCTAGAAACATACACAGGATGATTCAGGAGGAATCTGCCATACTGCACAAGGCTATTCCTCTCACCAAAATAATGTAAAATGTTCATGTAATCGACAATTTTACATGATGTCTAGAAACATACACAGGATGATTCAGGAGGAATCTGCCATACTGCACAAGCTTATTCCTCTCACCAAAATAATGTAATAAGTTCATGTAATCGACAATTTTACATGATGTCTAGAAACTTACACAGGATGATTCAGGAGGAATCTGCCATACTGCACAAGCTCTTTCCTCTCACCAAACTAATGTAAAAACTTCATGTAATCGACAATTTTACATGATGTCTAGAAACATACACAGGATGATTCAGTAGGAATCTGCCATACTGCACAAGCTTATTCTTCTCACCAAAATAATGTAAAAAGTTCATGTAATCGACAATTTTACATGATGTCTAGAAACATACACAGGATGATTCAGGAGGAATCTGCCATACTGCACAAGCTTATTCCTCTCACCAAAATAATGTAAAAAGTTCATGTAATCGACAATTTTACATGATGTCTAGAAACATACACAGGATGATTCATTAGGAATCTGCCATACTGCACAAGCTGATTCCTCTCACCAAAATAATGTAAAAAGTTCATGTAATCGACAATTTTACATGATGTCTAGAAACATACACAGGATGATTCAGGAGGAATCTGCCATACTGCACAATCTTATTCTTCTCACCAAAATAACGTAAGAAGTTCATGTAATCGACAATTTTACATGATGTCTAGAAAAATACACAGGATGATTCAGGAGGAATCTGCCATACTGCACAAGCTTTTTCCTCTCACCAAACTAATGTAAAAAGTTCATGTAATCGACAATTTTACATGATGTCTAGAAACATACACACGATGATTCAGGCGGAATCTGCCATACTGCAGAAGCTTATTCTTCTCACCAAAATAATGAAAAAAGTTCATGTAATCGGCAATTTTACATGATGTCTAGAAACATACACAGGATGAATCACAAGGAATCTGCCATACTGCAGAAGCTTATTCCTCTAAAAAAATAATGTAAAACGTTCATGTAATCGACAATTTTACATGATGTCTAGAAACATACACAGGATGATTCAGGAGGAATCTGCCATACTGCACAAGCTTATTCCTCGCACCAAGATAATGTAAAAAGTTCATGTAATCGACAATTTTACATGATGTCTAGAAACATACACAGGATGATTCAGGAGGAATCTGCCATACTGCACAAGCTTATTCCTCTCACCAAAATAATGTAAAAAGTTCATGTAATCGACAATTTTACTTGATGTCTAGAAACATACACAGGATGATTTATTAGGAATCTGCCATACTGCACAAGCTAATTCCTCTCACCAAATAATGTAAAAAGTTCATGTAATTGACAATTTTACATGATGTCTAGAAACATACACAGGATGATTCAGGTGGAATCTGCCATACTGCACAAGCTTATTCTTCTCACCAAAATAATGTAAAAAGTTCATGTAATTGACAATTTTACATGATGTCTAGAAACATACACAGGATGATTCAGGAGGAATCTGCCATACTGCAGAAGCTTATTACTCTCACCAAAATAATGTAAAAAGTTCATGTAATCGACAATTTTACATGATGTCTAGAAACATACACAGGACGACTGAGGAGGAATCTGCCATACTGCACAAGCCTATTCTTCTCACCAAAATAATGTAAAAAGTTCATGTAATCGACAATTTTACATGATGTCTAGAAACATACACAGGATGATTCAGGAGGAATCTGCCATACTGCACAAGGCTATTCCTCTCACCAAAATAATGTAAAAAGTTCATGTAATCGACAATTTTACATGATGTCTAGAAACATACACAGGATGATTCAGGAGGAATCTGCCATACTGCACAAGCTTATTCCTCTCACCAAAATAATGTAAAAAGTTCATGTAATCGACAATTTTACATGATGTCTAGAAACATACACAGGATGATTCAGGAGGAATCTGCCATACTGCACAAGCTTATTCTTCTCACCAAAATAATGTAAAAAGTTCATGTAATCGACAATTTTACATGATGTCTAGAAACATACACACGATGATTCAGGAGGAATCTGCCATACTGTAGAAGCTTATTCTTCTCACCAAAATAATGAAAAAAGTTCATGTAATCGGCAATTTTACATGATGTCTAGAAACATACACAGGATGAATCACAAGGAATCTGCCATACTGCAGAAGCTTATTCCTCTCACCAAAATAATGTAAAAAGTTCATGTAATCGACAATTTTACATGATGTCTAGAAACATACACAGGATGATTCAGGAGGAATCTGCCATACTGCACAAGCTTATTCCTCTCACCAAAATAATGTAAAAAGTTCATGTAATCGACAATTTTACATGATGTCTAGAAACATACACAGGATGATTCAGGAGGAATCTGCCATACTGCACAAGCTTATTCCTCTCACAAAAATAATGTAAAAAGTTCATGTAATCGACAATTTTACATGATGTCTAGAAACATACACAGGATGATTCAGGAGGAATCTGCCATACTGCACAAGGCTATTCCTCTCACCAAAATAATCTAAAATGTTCATGTAATCGACAATTTTACATGATGTCTAGAAACATATACAGGATGATTCAGGAGGAGTCTGCCATACTGCACAAGCTTATTCCTCTCACCAAAAAATTGTAAAAAGTTCATGTAATTGACAATTTTACATGATGTCTAGAAACATACACAGGATGATTCAGGAGGAATCTGCCATACTGCACAAGCTTATTCCTCTCACCAAAATAATGTAATAAGTTCATGTAATCGACAATTTTACATGATGTCTAGAAACTTACACAGGATGATTCAGGAGGAATCTGCCATACTGCACAAGCTTTTTCCTCTCACCAAACTAATGTAAAAAGTTCATGTAATCGACAATTTTACATGATGTCTAGAAACATACACAGGATGATTCAGGAGGAATCTGCCATACTGCACAAGCTTATTCTTCTCACCAAAATAATGTAAAAAGTTCATGTAATCGACAATTTTACATGATGTCTAGAAACATACACAGGATGATTCATTAGGAATCTGCCATACTGCACAAGCTGATTCCTCTCACCAAAATAATGTAAAAAGTTCATGTAATCTACAATTTTACATGATGTCTAGAAACATACACAGGATGATTCAGGAAGAATCTGCCATACTGCACAATCTTATTCTTCTCACCAAAATAACGTAAAAAGTTCATGTAATCGACAATTTTACATGATGTCTAGAAACATACACAGGATGATTCAGGAGGAATCTGCCATACTGCACAAGCTTATTCCTCTCACCAAAATAATGTAAAAAGTTCATGTAATCGACAATTTTACTTGATGTCTAGAAACATACACAGGATGATTCAGGAGGAATCTGCCATACTGCACAAGCTTATTCCTCTCACCAAAATAATGTAATAAGTTCATGTAATCGACAATTTTACATGATGTCTAGAAACTTACACAGGATGATTCAGGAGGAATCTGCCATACTGCAGAAGCTTATTCTTCTCACCAAAATAATGAAAAAAGTTCAGGTAATCGGCAATTTTACATGATGTCTAGAAACATACACAGGATGAATCACAAGGAATCTGCCATACTGCAGAAGCTTATTCCTCTCACCAAAATAATGTAAAACGTTCATGTAATCGACAATTTTACATGATGTCTAGAAACATACACAGGATGATTCAGGAGGAATCTGCCATACTGCACAAGCTTATTCCTCGCACCAAGATAATGTAAAAAGTTCATGTAATCGACAATTTTACATGATGTCTAGAAACATACACAGGATGATTCAGGAGGAATCTGCCATACTTCACAAGCTTATTCCTCTCACCAAAATAATGTAAAAAGTTCATGTAATCGACAATTTTACTTGATGTCTAGAAACATACACAGGATGATTCAGGAGGAATCTGCCATACTGCACAAGGCTATTCCTCTCACCAAAATAATGTAAAAAGTTCATTTGATCGACAATTTTACATGATGTCCAGAAACATACACAGGATGATTCAGGAGGAATCTGCCATACTGCACAAGCTTATTCCTCTCACCAAAATAATGTAATAAGTTCATGTAATCGACAATTTTACATGATGTCTAGAAACTTACACAGGATGATTCAGGAGGAATCTGCCATACTGCACAATCTTATTCCTCTCAGCAAACTAATGTAAAAAGTTCATGTAATCGACAATTTTACATGATGTCTAGAAACATACACAGGATGATTCAGGAGGAATCTGCCATACTGCACAAGCTTATTCTTCTCACCAAAATAATGTAAAAAGTTCATGTATTCGACAATTTTACATGATGTCTAGAAACATACACAGGATGATTCAGGAGGAATCTGCCATACTGCACAAGCTTATTCCTCTCACCAAAATAATGTAAAAAGTTCATGTAATCGACAATTTTACATGATGTCTAGAAACATACACAGGATGACTCAGGAGGAATCTGCCATACTGCACAAGCTTATTCTTCTCACCAAAATAATGTAAAAAGTTCATGTAATCGACAATTTTACATGATGTCTAGAAACATACACACGATGATTCATTACGAATCTGCCATACTGCAGAAGCTTATTCTTCTCACCAAAATAATGTAAAAAGTTCATGTAATCGACAATTTTACATGATGTCTAGAAACATACACACGATGATTCATTAGGAATCAGCCATACTGCAGAAGCTTATTCCTCTCACCAAAATAATGTAAAAAGTTCATGTAATCGACAATTTTACATGATGTCTAGAAACATACACTAGATGATTCAGGAGGAATTTGCCATTCTGCAGAAGCTTATTCTTCTCACCAAAATAATGTAAAAAGTTCATGTAATCGACAATTTTACATGATGCCTAGAAACTTACACAGGATGATTCAGAAGGAATCTGCCATACTGCACAAGCTTATGCCTCTCACCAAACTAATGTAAAAAGTTCATGTAATCGACAATTTTACATGATGTCTAGAAACATACATAGGATGATTCAGGAGGAATCTGCCATACTGCACAAGCTTATTCTTCTCACCAAAATAATGTAAAAATTCTTGTAATCGACAATTTTACATGATGTCTAGAAACATACACAGGATGAATCACAAGGAATCTGCCATACTGCAGAAGCTTATTCCTCTCACCAAAATAATGTAAAAAGTTCATGTAATCGACAATTTTACATGATGTCTAGAAACATACACAGGATGATTCAGGAGGAATCTGCCATACTGCACAAGCCTATTCTTCTCACCAAAATAATGTAAAAAGTTCATGTAATCGACAATTTTACATGATGTCTAGAAACATACACAGGATGATTCAGGAGGAATCTGCCATACTGCAGAAGCTTATTCCTCTCACCAAAATAATGTAAAAAGTTCATGTAATCGACAATTTTACATGATGTCTAGAAACATACACAGGATGATTCAGAAGGAATCTGCCATACTGCACAAGCTTATTCTTCTCACCAAAATAATGTAAAAAGTTCATGAAATCGACATTTTTACATGATGTCTAGAAACATACACAGGATGATTCAAGAGGGATCTGCCATACTGCACAAGCTTATTCCTCTCACCAAAATAATGTAAAAAGTTCATGTAATCGACAATTTTACATGATGTCTAGAAACATACACAGGATGATTCAGGAGGAATCTGCCATACTGCACAAGCTTATTCTTCTCAATAAAATAATGTAAAAAGTTCATGAAATCGACAAATTTACATGATGTCTAGAAACATACACAGGATGATTCAGGAGGAATCTGCCATACTGCACAAGCTTATTCTTCTCACCAAAATAATGTAAAAAGTTCATGAAATCGACATTTTTACATGATGTCTAGAAACATACACAGGATGATTCAAGAGGGATCTGCCATACTGCACAAGCTTATTCCTCTCACCAAAATAATGTAATAAGTTCATGTAATCGACAATTTTACATGATTTCTAGAAACTTACACAGGATGATTCAGGAGGAATCTGCCATACTGCACAAGCTTATTCCTCTCACCAAACTAATGTAAAAAGTTCATATAATCGACAATTTTACATGATGTCTAGAAACATACACAGGATGATTCAGGAGGAATCTGCCATACTGCACAAGCTTATTCTTCTCACCAAAATAATGTAAAAAGTTCATGTAATCGACAATTTTACATGATGTCTAGAAACATACACAGGATGATTCAGGAGGAATTTGCCATACTGCACAAGCTTATTCCTCTCACCAAAATAATGTAAAAAGTTCATGTAATCGACAATTTTACATGATGTCTAGAAACATACACAGGATGATTCATTAGGAATCTGCCATACTGCACAAGCTGATTCCTCTCACCAAAATAATGTAAAAAGTTCATGTAATCGACAATTTTACATGATGTCTAGAAACATACACAGGATGATTCAGGAGGAATCTGCCATACTGCACAATCTTATTCTTCTCACCAAAATAATGTAAAAAGTTCATGTAATCGACAATTTTACATGATGTCTAGAAACATACACACGATGATTCAGGAGGAATCTGCCATACTGCAGAAGCTTATTCTTCTCACCAAAATAATGAAAAAAGTTCATGTAATCGGCAATTTTACATGATGTCTAGAAACATACACAGGATGAACCACAAGGAATCTGCCATACTGCAGAAGCTTATTCCTCTCACCAAAATAATGTAAAACGTTCATGTAATCGACAATTTTACATGATGTCTAGAAACAAACACAGGATGATTCAGGAGGAATCTGCCATACTGCACAAGCTTATTCCTCGCACCAAAATAATGTAAAAAGTTCATGTAATCGACAATTTTACTTGATGTCTAGAAACATACACAGGATGATTCAGGAGGAATCTGCCATACTGCACAAGGCTATTCCTCTCACCAAAATAATGTAAAAAGTTCATGTAATCGACAATTTTACATGATGTCTAGAAACATACACAGGATGATTCAGGAGGAATCTGTCATACTGCACAAGCTTATTCCTCTCACCAAAATAATGTAAAAAGTTCATGTAATCGACAATTTTACATGATGTCTAGAAACATACACAGGATGATTCAGGAGGAATCTGCCATACTGCATAAGCTTATTCCTCTCACCAAAAAATTGTAAAAAGTTCATGTAATCGACAATTTTACATGATGTCTAGAAACATACACAGGATGATTCAGGAGGAATCTGCCATACTGCACAATCTTATTCTTCTCACCAAAATAACGTAAAAAGTTCATGTAATCGACAATTTTACATGATGTCTAGAAACATACACAGGATGATTCAGGAGGAATCTGCCATACTGCAACAAGCCTATTCTTCTCACCAAAATAATGTAAAAAGTTCATGTAATCGACAATTTTACATGATGTCTAGAAACATACACAGGATGATTCAGGAGGAATCTGCCATACTGCAGAAGCTTATTCCTCTCACCAAAATAATGTAAAAAGTTCATGTAATCGACAATTTTACATGATGTCTAGAAACATACACAGGATGATTCAGAAGGAATCTGCCATACTGCACAAGCTTATTCTTCTCACCAAAATAATGTAAAAAGTTCATGAAATCGACATTTTTACATGATGTCTAGAAACATACACAGGATGATTCAAGAGGGATCTGCCATACTGCACAAGCTTATTCCTCTCAACAAAATAATGTAAAAAGTTCATGTAATCGACAATTTTACATGATGTCTAGAAACATACACAGGATGATTTATTAGGAATCTGCCATACTGCACAAGCTAATTCCTCTCACCAAATAATGTAAAAAGTTCATGTAATTGACAATTTTACATGATGTCTAGAAACATACACAGGATGATTCAGGAGGAATCTGCCATTCTGCACAAGCTTATTCTTCTCACCAAAATAATGTAAAAAGTTCATGTAATTGACAATTTTACATGATGTCTAGAAACATACACAGGATGATTCAGGAGGAATCTGCCATACTGCAGAAGCTTATTACTCTCACCAAAATAATGTAAAAAGTTCATGTAATCGACAATTTTACATGATGTCTAGAAACATACACAGGACGACTGAGGAGGAATCTGCCATACTGCACAAGCCTATTCTTCTCACCAAAATAATTTAAAAAGTTCATGTAATCGACAATTTTACATGATGTCTAGAAACATACACAGGATGATTCAGGAGGAATCTGCCATACTGCACAAGGCTATTCCTCTCACCAAAATAATGTAAAAAGTTCATGTAATCGACAATTTTACATGATGTCTAGAAACATACACAGGATGATTCAGGAGGAATCTGCCATACTGCACAAGCTTATACCTCTCACCAAAATAATGTAAAAAGTTCATGTAATCAACAATTTTACATGATGTCTAGAAACATACACAGGATGATTCAGGAGGAATCTGCCATACTGCACAAGCTTATTCTTCTCACCAAAATAATGTAAAAAGTTCATGTAATCGACAATTTTACATGATGTCTAGAAAGATACACACGATGATTCAGGAGGAATCTGCCATACTGTAGAAGCTTATTCTTCTCACCAAAATAATGTAAAAAGTTCATGTAATCGACAATTTTACATGATGTCTAGAAACATACACAGGATGATTCAGGAGGAATCTGTCATACTGCACAAGCTTATTCCTCTCACCAAAATAATGTAAAAAGTTCATGTAATCGACAATTTTACATGATGTCTAGAAACATACACAGGATGATTCAGGAGGAATCTGCCATACTGCACAAGCTTATTTCTCTCACCAAAATAATTTAAAACGTTCATGTAATCGACAATTTTACATGATGTCTAGAAAAATACTCAGGATGATTCAGGAGGAATCTGCCATACTGCACAAGCTTATTCCTCGCACCAAAATAATGTAATAAGTTCATGTAATCGACAATTTTACATGATGTCTAGAAACATACATAGGATGATTCATTAGGAATCTGCCATACTGCACAAGCTTATTCCTCTGACCAAAATAATATAAAAAATTCATTAAATCGACAATTTTACATGATGTCTAGAAACATACACAGGATGATTCAGGAGGAAACTGCCATACTGCACAAGCTTATTCCTCGCACCAAAATAATGTAATAAGTTCATGTAATCGACAATTTTACATGATGTCTAGAAACATAGACAGGATGATTCAGGAGGAATCTGCCATACTGCACAATCTTATTCCTCTCAGCAAACTAATGTAAAAAGTTCATGTAATCGACAATTTTACATGATGTCTAGAAACATACACAGGATGATTCAGGAGGAATCTGCCATACTGCACAAGCTTATTCTTCTCACCAAAATAATGTAAAAAGTTCATGTAATCGACAATTTTACATGATGTCTAGAAACATACACAGGATGATTCAGGAGGAATCTGCCATACTGCACAAGCTTATTCCTCTCACCAAAATAATGTAAAAAGTTCATGTAATCGACAATTTTACATGATGTCTAGAAACATACACAGGATGACTCAGGAGGAATCTGCCATACTGCACAAGCTTATTCTTCTCACCAAAATAATGTAAAAAGTTCATGTAATCGACAATTTTACATGATGTCTAGAAACATACACACGATGATTCATTAGGAATCTGCCATACTGCAGAAGCTTATTCTTCTCACCAAAATAATGTAATAAGTTCATGTAATCGACAATTTTACATGATGTCTAGAAACATACATAGGATGATTCATTAGGAATCTGCCATACTGCACAAGCTTATTCCTCTGACCAAAATAATGTAAAAAATTCATTAAATCGACAATTTTACATGATGTCTAGAAACATACACAGGATGATTCAGGAGGAAACTGCCATACTGCACAAGCTTATTCCTCGCACCAAAATAATGTAAAAAGTTCATGTAATCGATAATTTTACATGATGTAAGTTCATATAATTGACAATTTTACATGATGTCTAGAAACATACACAGGATGATTTATTAGGAATCTGCCATACTGCACAAGCTTATTCTTCTCACCAAAATAATGTAAAAAGTTCATGTAATTGACAATTTTACATGATGTCTAGAAACATACACAGGATGATTCAGGAGGAATCTGCCATACTGCAGAAGCTTATTACTCTCACCAAAATAATGTAAAAAGTTCATGTAATCGACAATTTTACATGATGTCTAGAAACATACACAGGACGACTGAGGAGGAATCTGCCATACTGCACAAGCCTATTCTTCTCACCAAAATAATGTAAAAAGTTCATGTAATCGACAATTTTACATGATGTCTAGAAACATACACAGGATGATTCAGGAGGAATCTGCCATACTGCACAAGGCTATTCCTCTCACCAAAATAATGTAAAAAGTTCATGTAATCGACAATTTTACATGATGTCTAGAAACATACACAGGATGATTCAGGAGGAATCTGCCATACTGCACAAGCTTATTCCTCTCACCAAAATAATGTAAAAAGTTCATGTAATCGACAATTTTACATGATGTCTAGAAACATACACAGGATGATTCAGGAGGAATCTGCCATACTGCACAAGCTTATTCTTCTCACCAAAATAATGTAAAAAGTTCATGTAATCGGCAATTTTACATGATGTCTAGAAACATACACAGGATGAATCACAAGGAATCTGCCATACTGCAGAAGCTTATTCCTCTCACCAAAATAATGTAAAAAGTTCATGTAATCGACAATTTTACATGATGTCTAGAAACATACACAGGATGATTCAGGAGGAATCTGCCATACTGCACAAGCTTATTCCTCTCACCAAAATAATGTAAAAAGTTCATGTAATCGACAATTTTACATGATGTCTAGAAACATACACAGGATGATTCAGGAGGAATCTGCCATACTGCACAAGCTTATTCCTCTCACAAAAATAATGTAAAAAGTTCATGTAATCGACAATTTTACATGATGTCTAGAAACATACACAGGATGATTCAGGAGGAATCTGCCATACTGCACAAGGCTATTCCTCTCACCAAAATAATGTAAAATGTTCATGTAATCGACAATTTTACATGATGTCTAGAAACATACACAGGATGATTCAGGAGGAATCTGCCATACTGCACAAGCTTATTCCTCTCACCAAAAAAATGTAAAAAGATCATGTAATTGACAATTTTACATGATGTCTAGAAACATACACAGGATGATTCAGGAGGAATCTGCCATACTGCACAAGCTTATTCCTCTCACCAAAATAATGTAATAAGTTCATGTAATCGACAATTTTACATGATGTCTAGAAACTTACACAGGATGATTCAGGAGGAATCTGCCATACTGCACAAGCTCTTTCCTCTCACCAAACTAATGTAAAAAGTTCATGTAATCGACAATTTTACATGATGTCTAGAAACATACACAGGATGATTCAGTAGGAATCTGCCATACTGCACAAGCTTATTCTTCTCACCAAAATAATGTAAAAAGTTCATGTAATCGACAATTTTACATGATGTCTAGAAACATACACAGGATGATTCAGGAGGAATCTGCCATACTGCACAAGCTTATTCCTCTCACCAAAATAATGTAAAAAGTTCATGTAATCGACAATTTTACATGATGTCTAGAAACATACACAGGATGATTCATTAGGAATCTGCCATACTGCACAAGCTGATTCCTCTCACCAAAATAATGTAAAAAGTTCATGTAATCGACAATTTTACATGATGTCTAGAAACATACACAGGATGATTCAGGAGGAATCTGCCATACTGCACAATCTTATTCTTCTCACCAAAATAACGTAAAAAGTTCATGTAATTGACAATTTTACATGATGTCTAGAAACATACACAGGATGATTCAGGAGGAATCTGCCATACCTACAAGCTAATTCTTTCACCAAAATAATGTAAAAAGTTCATGTAATCGACAATTTTACATGATGTCTAGAAACATACACACGATGATTCAGGCGGAATCTGCCATACTGCAGAAGCTTATTCTTCTCACCAAAATAATGAAAAAAGTTCATGTAATCGGCAATTTTACATGATGTCTAGAAACATACACAGGATGAATCACAAGGAATCTGCCATACTGCAGAAGCTTATTCCTCTCACAAAAATAATGTAAAACGTTCATGTAATCGACAATTTTACATGATGTCTAGAAACATACACACGATGATTCAGGCGGAATCTGCCATACTGCACAAGCTTATTCCTCTCACCAAAATAATGTAAAAAGTTCAAGTAATCGACAATTTTACTTGATGTCTAGAAACATACACAGGATGATTTATTAGGAATCTGCCATACTGCACAAGCTAATTCCTCTCACCAAATAATGTAAAAAGTTCATGTAATTGACAATTTTACATGATGTCTAGAAACATACACAGGATGATTCAGGTGGAATCTGCCATACTGCACAAGCTTATTCTTCTCACCAAAATAATGTAAAATGTTCATGTAATTGACAATTTTACATGATGTCTAGAAACATACACAGGATGATTCAGGAGGAATCTGCCATACTGCAGAAGCTTATTACTCTCACCAAAATAATGTAAAAAGTTCATGTAATCGACAATTTTACATGATGTCTAGAAACATACACAGGACGACTGAGGAGGAATCTGCCATACTGCACAAGCCTATTCTTCTCACCAAAATAATGTAAAAAGTTCATGTAATCGACAATTTTACATGATGTCTAGAAACATACACAGGATGATTCAGGAGGAATCTGCCATACTGCACAAGGCTATTCCTCTCACCAAAATAATGTAAAAAGTTCATGTAATCGACAATTTTACATGATGTCTAGAAACATACACAGGATGATTCAGGAGGAATCTGCCATACTGCACAAGCTTATTCCTCTCACCAAAATAATGTAAAAAGTTCATGTAATCGACAATTTTACATGATGTCTAGAAACATACACAGGATGATTCAGGAGGAATCTGCCATACTGCACAAGCTTATTCCTCTCACCAAAATAATGTAAAAAGTTCATGTAATCGACAATTTTACATGATGTCTAGAAACTTACACAGGATGATTCAGGAGGAATCTGCCATACTGCACAAGCTTTTTCCTCTCACCAAACTAATGTAAAAAGTTCATGTAATCGACAATTTTACATGATGTCTAGAAACATACACAGGATGATTCAGGAGGAATCTGCCATACTGCACAAGCTTATTCTTCTCACCAAAATAATGTAAAAAGTTCATGTAATCGACAATTTTACATGATGTCTAGAAACATACACAGGATGATTCAGGAGGAATCTGCCATACTGCACAAGCTTATTCCTCTCACCAAAATAATGTAAAAAGTTCATGTAATCGACAATTTTACATGATGTCTAGAAACATACACAGGCTGATTCATTAGGAATCTGCCATACTGCACAAGCTGATTCCTCTCACCAAAATAATGTAAAAAGTTCATGTAATTGACAATTTTACATGATGTCTAGAAACATACACAGGATGATTCAGGAGGAATCTGCCATACTGCACAAGCTTATTCCTCTCACCAAAATAATGTAAAAAGTTCATGTAATCGACAATTTTACATGATGTCTAGAAACTTACACAGGATGATTCAGGAGGAATCTGCCATACTGCACAAGCTTTTTCCTCTCACCAAACTAATGTAAAAAGTTCATGTAATCGACAATTTTACATGATGTCTAGAAACATACACAGGATGATTCAGGAGGAATCTGCCATACTGCACAAGCTTATTCTTCTCACCAAAATAATGTAAAAAGTTCATGTAATCGACAATTTTACATGATGTCTAGAAACATACACAGGATGATTCAGGAGGAATCTGCCATACTGCACAAGCTTATTCCTCTCACCAAAATAATGTAAAAAGTTCATGTAATCGACAATTTTACATGATGTCTAGAAACATACACAGGATGATTCATTAGGAATCTGCCATACTGCACAAGCTGATTCCTCTCACCAAAATAATGTAAAAAGTTCATGTAATCTACAATTTTACATGATGTCTAGAAACATACACAGGATGATTCAGGAAGAATCTGCCATACTGCACAATCTTATTCTTCTCACCAAAATAACGTAAAAAGTTCATGTAATCGACAATTTTACATGATGTCTAGAAACATACACAGGATGATTCAGGAGGAATCTGCCATACCTACAAGCTAATTCTTCTCACCAAAATAATGTAAAAAGTTCATGTAATCGACAATTTTACATGATGTCTAGAAACATACACACGATGATTCAGGAGGAATCTGCCATACTGCAGAAGCTTATTCTTCTCACCAAAATAATGAAAAAAGTTCAGGTAATCGGCAATTTTACATGATGTCTAGAAACATACACAGGATGAATCACAAGGAATCTGCCATACTGCAGAAGCTTATTCCTCTCACCAAAATAATGTAAAACGTTCATGTAATCGACAATTTTACATGATGTCTAGAAACATACACAGGATGATTCAGGAGGAATCTGCCATACTGCACAAGCTTATTCCTCGCACCAAGATAATGTAAAAAGTTCATGTAATCGACAATTTTACATGATGTCTAGAAACATACACAGGATGATTCAGGAGGAATCTGCCATACGGCACAAGCTTATTCCTCTCACCAAAATAATGTAAAAAGTTCATGTAATCGACAATTTTACTTGATGTCTAGAAACATACACAGGATGATTCAGGAGGAATCTGCCATACTGCACAAGGCTATTCCTCTCACCAAAATAATGTAAAAAGTTCATTTGATCGACAATTTTACATGATGTCTAGAAACATACACAGGATGATTCAGGAGGAATCTGCCATACTGCACAAGCTTAATCCTCTCACCAAAATAATAAAAAAAGTTCATGTAATCGACAATTTTACATGATGTCTAGAAACATACACAGGATGATTCAGGAGGAATCTGCCATACTGCACAAGCTTATTCCACTCACCAAAAAATTGTAAAAAGTTCATGTAATCGACAATTTTACATGATGTCTAGAAACATACACAGGATGATTCAGGAGGAATCTGCAATACTGCACAAGCTTATTCTTCTCACCAAAATAATGTAAAAAGTTCATGTAATCGACAATTTTACATGATGTCTAGAAACTTACACAGGATGATTCAGGAGGAATCTGCCATACTGCACAATCTTATTCCTCTCAGCAAACTAATGTAAAAAGTTCATGTAATCGACAATTTTACATGATGTCTAGAAACATACACAGGATGATTCAGGAGGAATCTGCCATACTGCACAAGCTTATTCTTCTCACCAAAATAATGTAAAAAGTTCATGTATTCGACAATTTTACATGATGTCTAGAAACATACACAGGATGATTCAGGAGGAATCTGCCATACTGCACAAGCTTATTCCTCTCACCAAAATAATGTAAAAAGTTCATGTAATCGACAATTTTACATGATGTCTAGAAACATACACAGGATGACTCAGGAGGAATCTGCCATACTGCACAAGCTTATTCTTCTCACCAAAATAATGTAAAAAGTTCATGTAATCGACAATTTTACATGATGTCTAGAAACATACACACGATGATTCATTAGGAATCTGCCATACTGCAGAAGCTTATTCTTCTCACCAAAATAATGTAAAAAGTTCATGTAATCGACAATTTTACATGATGTCTAGAAACATACACACGATGATTCATTAGGAATCTGCCATACTGCAGAAGCTTATTCCTCTCACCAAAATAATGTAAAAAGTTCATGTAATCGACAATTTTACATGATGTCTAGAAACATACACTAGATGATTCAGGAGGAATTTGCCATTCTGCAGAAGCTTATTCTTCTCACCAAAATAATGTAAAAAGTTCATGTAATCGACAATTTTACATGATGCCTAGAAACTTACACAGGATGATTCAGAAGGAATCTGCCATACTGCACAAGCTTATGCCTCTCACCAAACTAACGTAAAAAGTTCATGTAATCGACAATTTTACATGATGTCTAGAAACATACATAGGATGATTCAGGAGGAATCTGCCATACTGCACAAGCTTATTCTTCTCACCAAAATAATGTAAAAATTCTTGTAATCGACAATTTTACATGATGTCTAGAAACATACACAGGATGATTCAGGAGGAATCTGCCATACTGCACAAGGCTATTCCTCTCACCAAAATAATGTAAAAAGTTCATGTAATCGACAATTTTACATGATGTCTAGAAACATACACAGGATGATTCAGGAGGAATCTGCCATACTGCACAAGCTTATACCTCTCACCAAAATAATGTAAAAAGTTCATGTAATCAACAATTTTACATGATGTCTAGAAACATACACAGGATGATTCAGGAGGAATCTGCCATACTGCACAAGCTTATTCTTCTCACCAAAATAATGTAAAAAGTTCATGTAATCGACAATTTTACATGATGTCTAGAAACATACACACGATGATTCAGGAGGAATCTGCCATACTGTAGAAGCTTATTCTTCTCACCAAAATAATGTAAAAAGTTCATGTAATCGACAATTTTACATGATGTCTAGAAACATACACAGGATGATTCAGGAGGAATCTGTCATACTGCACAAGCTTATTCTTCTCACCAAAATAATGTAAAAAGTTCATGTAATCGACAATTTTACATGATGTCTAGAAACATACACAGGATGATTCAGGAGGAATCTGCCATACTGCACAAGCTTATTCTTCTCACCAAAATAATGTAAAAAGTTCATGTAATCGACAATTTTACATGATGTCTAGAAACATACACACGATGATTCAGGAGGAATCTGCCATACTGTAGAAGCTTATTCTTCTCACCAAAATAATGTAAAAAGTTCATGTAATCGACAATTTTACATGATGTCTAGAAACATACACAGGATGATTCAGGAGGAATCTGCCATACTGCACAAGCTTATTCTTCTCACCAAAATAATGTAAAAAGTTCATGTAATCGACAATTTTACATGATGTCTAGAAACATACACAGGATGATTCAGGAGGAATCTGTCATACTGCACAAGCTTATTCTTCTCACCAAAATAATGTAAAAAGTTCATGTAATCGACAATTTTACATGATGTCTAGAAACATACACACGATGATTCAGGAGGAATCTGCCATACTGTAGAAGCTTATTCTTCTCACCAAAATAATGTAAAAAGTTCATGTAATCGACAATTTTACATGATGTCTAGAAACATACACAGGATGATTCAGGAGGAATCTGTCATACTGCACAAGCTTATTCTTCTCACCAAAATAATGTAAAAAGTTCATGTAATCGACAATTTTACATGATGTCTAGAAACATACACAGGATGATTCAGGAGGAATCTGCCATACTGCACAAGCTTATTCTTCTCACCAAAATAATGTAAAAAGTTCATGTAATCGACAATTTTACATGATGTCTAGAAACATACACACGATGATTCAGGAGGAATCTGCCATACTGTAGAAGCTTATTCTTCTCACCAAAATAATGTAAAAAGTTCATGTAATCGACAATTTTACATGATGTCTAGAAACATACACACGATGATTCAGGAGGAATCTGCCATACTGTAGAAGCTTATTCTTCTCACCAAAATAATGTAAAAAGTTCATGTAATCGACAATTTTACATGATGTCTAGAAACATACACACGATGATTCAGGAGGAATCTGCCATACTGTAGAAGCTTATTCTTCTCACCAAAATAATGTAAAACGTTCATGTAATCGACAATTTTACATGATGTCTAGAAACATACACACGATGATTCAGGAGGAATCTGCCATACTGTAGAAGCTTATTCTTCTCACCAAAATAATGTAAAAAGTTCATGTAATCGACAATTTTACATGATGTCTAGAAACATACACAGGATGATTCAGGAGGAATCTGTCATACTGCACAAGCTTATTCCTCTCACCAAAATAATGTAAAAAGTTCATGTAATCGACAATTTTACATGATGTCTAGAAACATACACAGGATGATTCAGGAGGAATCTGCCATACTGCACAAGCTTATGCCTCTCACCAAACTAATGTAAAAAGTTCATGTAATCGACAATTTTACATGATGTCTAGAAACATACATAGGATGATTCAGGAGGAATCTGCCATACTGCACAAGCTTATTCTTCTCACCAAAATAATGTAAAAATTCTTGTAATCGACAATTTTACATGATGTCTAGAAACATACACAGGATGATTCAGGAGGAATCTGCCATACTGCACAAGGCTATTCCTCTCACCAAAATAATGTAAAAAGTTCATGTAATCGACAATTTTACATGATGTCTAGAAACATACACAGGATGATTCAGGAGGAATCTGCCATACTGCACAAGCTTATACCTCTCACCAAAATAATGTAAAAAGTTCATGTAATCAACAATTTTACATGATGTCTAGAAACATACACAGGATGATTCAGGAGGAATCTGCCATACTGCACAAGCTTATTCTTCTCACCAAAATAATGTAAAAAGTTCATGTAATCGACAATTTTACATGATGTCTAGAAACATACACACGATGATTCAGGAGGAATCTGCCATACTGTAGAAGCTTATTCTTCTCACCAAAATAATGTAAAAAGTTCATGTAATCGACAATTTTACATGATGTCTAGAAACATACACAGGATGATTCAGGAGGAATCTGTCATACTGCACAAGCTTATTCTTCTCACCAAAATAATGTAAAAAGTTCATGTAATCGACAATTTTACATGATGTCTAGAAACATACACAGGATGATTCAGGAGGAATCTGCCATACTGCACAAGCTTATTCTTCTCACCAAAATAATGTAAAAAGTTCATGTAATCGACAATTTTACATGATGTCTAGAAACATACACACGATGATTCAGGAGGAATCTGCCATACTGTAGAAGCTTATTCTTCTCACCAAAATAATGTAAAAAGTTCATGTAATCGACAATTTTACATGATGTCTAGAAACATACACAGGATGATTCAGGAGGAATCTGCCATACTGCACAAGCTTATTCTTCTCACCAAAATAATGTAAAAAGTTCATGTAATCGACAATTTTACATGATGTCTAGAAACATACACAGGATGATTCAGGAGGAATCTGTCATACTGCACAAGCTTATTCTTCTCACCAAAATAATGTAAAAAGTTCATGTAATCGACAATTTTACATGATGTCTAGAAACATACACACGATGATTCAGGAGGAATCTGCCATACTGTAGAAGCTTATTCTTCTCACCAAAATAATGTAAAAAGTTCATGTAATCGACAATTTTACATGATGTCTAGAAACATACACAGGATGATTCAGGAGGAATCTGTCATACTGCACAAGCTTATTCTTCTCACCAAAATAATGTAAAAAGTTCATGTAATCGACAATTTTACATGATGTCTAGAAACATACACAGGATGATTCAGGAGGAATCTGCCATACTGCACAAGCTTATTCTTCTCACCAAAATAATGTAAAAAGTTCATGTAATCGACAATTTTACATGATGTCTAGAAACATACACACGATGATTCAGGAGGAATCTGCCATACTGTAGAAGCTTATTCTTCTCACCAAAATAATGTAAAAAGTTCATGTAATCGACAATTTTACATGATGTCTAGAAACATACACACGATGATTCAGGAGGAATCTGCCATACTGTAGAAGCTTATTCTTCTCACCAAAATAATGTAAAAAGTTCATGTAATCGACAATTTTACATGATGTCTAGAAACATACACACGATGATTCAGGAGGAATCTGCCATACTGTAGAAGCTTATTCTTCTCACCAAAATAATGTAAAACGTTCATGTAATCGACAATTTTACATGATGTCTAGAAACATACACACGATGATTCAGGAGGAATCTGCCATACTGTAGAAGCTTATTCTTCTCACCAAAATAATGTAAAAAGTTCATGTAATCGACAATTTTACATGATGTCTAGAAACATACACAGGATGATTCAGGAGGAATCTGTCATACTGCACAAGCTTATTCCTCTCACCAAAATAATGTAAAAAGTTCATGTAATCGACAATTTTACATGATGTCTAGAAACATACACAGGATGATTCAGGAGGAATCTGCCATACTGCACAAGCTTATTTCTCTCACCAAAATAATTTAAAACGTTCATGTAATCGACAATTTTACATGATGTCTAGAAAAATACTCAGGATGATTCAGGAGGAATCTGCCATACTGCACAAGCTTATTCCTCGCACCAAAATAATGTAATAAGTTCATGTAATCGACAATTTTACATGATGTCTAGAAACATACATAGGATGATTCATTAGGAATCTGCCATACTGCACAAGCTTATTCCTCTGACCAAAATAATGTAAAAAATTCATTAAATCGACAATTTTACATGATGTCTAGAAACATACACAGGATGATTCAGGAGGAAACTGCCATACTGCACAAGCTTATTCCTCGCACCAAAATAATGTAATAAGTTCATGTAATCGACAATTTTACATGATGTCTAGAAACATAGACAGGATGATTCAGGAGGAATCTGCCATACTGCACAATCTTATTCCTCTCAGCAAACTAATGTAAAAAGTTCATGTAATCGACAATTTTACATGATGTCTAGAAACATACACAGGATGATTCAGGAGGAATCTGCCATACTGCACAAGCTTATTCTTCTCACCAAAATAATGTAAAAAGTTCATGTAATCGACAATTTTACATGATGTCTAGAAACATACACAGGATGATTCAGGAGGAATCTGCCATACTGCACAAGCTTATTCCTCTCACCAAAATAATGTAAAAAGTTCATGTAATCGACAATTTTACATGATGTCTAGAAACATACACAGGATGACTCAGGAGGAATCTGCCATACTGCACAAGCTTATTCTTCTCACCAAAATAATGTAAAAAGTTCATGTAATCGACAATTTTACATGATGTCTAGAAACATACACACGATGATTCATTAGGAATCTGCCATACTGCAGAAGCTTATTCTTCTCACCAAAATAATGTAATAAGTTCATGTAATCTACAATTTTACATGATGTCTAGAAACATACATAGGATGATTCATTAGGAATCTGCCATACTGCACAAGCTTATTCCTCTGACCAAAATAATGTAAAAAATTCATTAAATCGACAATTTTACATGATGTCTAGAAACATACACAGGATGATTCAGGAGGAAACTGCCATACTGCACAAGCTTATTCCTCGCACCAAAATAATGTAAAAAGTTCATGTAATCGATAATTTTACATGATGTAAGTTCATATAATTGACAATTTTACATGATGTCTAGAAACATACACAGGATGATTTATTAGGAATCTGCCATACTGCACAAGCTTATTCTTCTCACCAAAATAATGTAAAAAGTTCATGTAATTGACAATTTTACATGATGTCTAGAAACATACACAGGATGATTCAGGAGGAATCTGCCATACTGCAGAAGCTTATTACTCTCACCAAAATAATGTAAAAAGTTCATGTAATCGACAATTTTACATGATGTCTAGAAACATACACAGGACGACTGAGGAGGAATCTGCCATACTGCACAAGCCTATTCTTCTCACCAAAATAATGTAAAAAGTTCATGTAATCGACAATTTTACATGATGTCTAGAAACATACACAGGATGATTCAGGAGGAATCTGCCATACTGCACAAGGCTATTCCTCTCACCAAAATAATGTAAAAAGTTCATGTAATCGACAATTTTACATGATGTCTAGAAACATACACAGGATGATTCAGGAGGAATCTGCCATACTGCACAAGCTTATTCCTCTCACCAAAATAATGTAAAAAGTTCATGTAATCGACAATTTTACATGATGTCTAGAAACATACACAGGATGATTCAGGAGGAATCTGCCATACTGCACAAGCTTATTCTTCTCACCAAAATAATGTAAAAAGTTCATGTAATCGGCAATTTTACATGATGTCTAGAAACATACACAGGATGAATCACAAGGAATCTGCCATACTGCAGAAGCTTATTCCTCTCACCAAAATAATGTAAAAAGTTCATGTAATCGACAATTTTACATGATGTCTAGAAACATACACAGGATGATTCAGGAGGAATCTGCCATACTGCACAAGCTTATTCCTCTCACCAAAATAATGTAAAAAGTTCATGTAATCGACAATTTTACATGATGTCTAGAAACATACACAGGATGATTCAGGAGGAATCTGCCATACTGCACAAGCTTATTCCTCTCACAAAAATAATGTAAAAAGTTCATGTAATCGACAATTTTACATGATGTCTAGAAACATACACAGGATGATTCAGGAGGAATCTGCCATACTGCACAAGGCTATTCCTCTCACCAAAATAATGTAAAATGTTCATGTAATCGACAATTTTACATGATGTCTAGAAACATACACAGGATGATTCAGGAGGAATCTGCCATACTGCACAAGCTTATTCCTCTCACCAAAAAAATGTAAAAAGATCATGTAATTGACAATTTTACATGATGTCTAGAAACATACACAGGATGATTCAGGAGGAATCTGCCATACTGCACAAGCTTATTCCTCTCACCAAAATAATGTAATAAGTTCATGTAATCGACAATTTTACATGATGTCTAGAAACTTACACAGGATGATTCAGGAGGAATCTGCCATACTGCACAAGCTCTTTCCTCTCACCAAACTAATGTAAAAAGTTCATGTAATCGACAATTTTACATGATGTCTAGAAACATACACAGGATGATTCAGTAGGAATCTGCCATACTGCACAAGCTTATTCTTCTCACCAAAATAATGTAAAAAGTTCATGTAATCGACAATTTTACATGATGTCTAGAAACATACACAGGATGATTCAGGAGGAATCTGCCATACTGCACAAGCTTATTCCTCTCACCAAAATAATGTAAAAAGTTCATGTAATCGACAATTTTACATGATGTCTAGAAACATACACAGGATGATTCATTAGGAATCTGCCATACTGCACAAGCTGATTCCTCTCACCAAAATAATGTAAAAAGTTCATGTAATCGACAATTTTACATGATGTCTAGAAACATACACAGGATGATTCAGGAGGAATCTGCCATACTGCACAATCTTATTCTTCTCACCAAAATAACGTAAAAAGTTCATGTAATTGACAATTTTACATGATGTCTAGAAACATACACAGGATGATTCAGGAGGAATCTGCCATACCTACAAGCTAATTCTTTCACCAAAATAATGTAAAAAGTTCATGTAATCGACAATTTTACATGATGTCTAGAAACATACACACGATGATTCAGGCGGAATCTGCCATACTGCAGAAGCTTATTCTTCTCACCAAAATAATGAAAAAAGTTCATGTAATCGGCAATTTTACATGATGTCTAGAAACATACACAGGATGAATCACAAGGAATCTGCCATACTGCAGAAGCTTATTCCTCTCACAAAAATAATGTAAAACGTTCATGTAATCGACAATTTTACATGATGTCTAGAAACATACACAGGATGATTCAGGAGGAATCTGCCATACTGCACAAGCTTATTCCTCGCACCAAGATAATGTAAAAAGTTCATGTAATCGACAATTTTACATGATGTCTAGAAACATACACAGGATGATTCAGGAGGAATCTGCCATACTGCACAAGCTTATTCCTCTCACCAAAATAATGTAAAAAGTTCAAGTAATCGACAATTTTACTTGATGTCTAGAAACATACACAGGATGATTTATTAGGAATCTGCCATACTGCACAAGCTAATTCCTCTCACCAAATAATGTAAAAAGTTCATGTAATTGACAATTTTACATGATGTCTAGAAACATACACAGGATGATTCAGGTGGAATCTGCCATACTGCACAAGCTTATTCTTCTCACCAAAATAATGTAAAATGTTCATGTAATTGACAATTTTACATGATGTCTAGAAACATACACAGGATGATTCAGGAGGAATCTGCCATACTGCAGAAGCTTATTACTCTCACCAAAATAATGTAAAAAGTTCATGTAATCGACAATTTTACATGATGTCTAGAAACATACACAGGACGACTGATGAGGAATCTGCCATACTGCACAAGCCTATTCTTCTCACCAAAATAATGTAAAAAGTTCATGTAATCGACAATTTTACATGATGTCTAGAAACATACACAGGATGATTCAGGAGGAATCTGCCATACTGCACAAGGCTATTCCTCTCACCAAAATAATGTAAAAAGTTCATGTAATCGACAATTTTACATGATGTCTAGAAACATACGCAGGATGATTCAGGAGGAATCTGCCATACTGCACAAGCTTATTCTTCTCACCAAAATAATGTAAAAAGTTCATGTAATCGACAATTTTACATGATGTCTAGAAACATACACAGGATGATTCAGGAGGAATCTGCCATACTGCACAAGCTTATTCCTCTCACCAAAATAATGTAAAAAGTTCATGTACTCGACAATTTTACATGATGTCTAGAAACATACACAGGCTGATTCATTAGGAATCTGCCATACTGCACAAGCTGATTCCTCTCACCAAAATAATGTAAAAAGTTCATGTAATTGACAATTTTACATGATGTCTAGAAACATACACAGGATGATTCAGGAGGAATCTGCCATACTGCACAAGCTTATTCCTCTCACCAAAATAATGTAAAAAGTTCATGTAATCGACAATTTTACATGATGTCTAGAAACTTACACAGGATGATTCAGGAGGAATCTGCCATACTGCACAAGCTTTTTCCTCTCACCAAACTAATGTAAAAAGTTCATGTAATCGACAATTTTACATGATGTCTAGAAACATACACAGGATGATTCAGGAGGAATCTGCCATACTGCACAAGCTTATTCTTCTCACCAAAATAATGTAAAAAGTTCATGTAATCGACAATTTTACATGATGTCTAGAAACATACACAGGATGATTCAGGAGGAATCTGCCATACTGCACAAGCTTATTCCTCTCACCAAAATAATGTAAAAAGTTCATGTAATCTACAATTTTACATGATGTCTAGAAACATACACAGGATGATTCAGGAAGAATCTGCCATACTGCACAATCTTATTCTTCTCACCAAAATAACGTAAAAAGTTCATGTAATCGACAATTTTACATGATGTCTAGAAACATACACAGGATGATTCAGGAGGAATCTGCCATACCTACAAGCTAATTCTTCTCACCAAAATAATGTAAAAAGTTCATGTAATCGACAATTTTACATGATGTCTAGAAACATACACACGATGATTCAGGAGGAATCTGCCATACTGCAGAAGCTTATTCTTCTCACCAAAATAATGAAAAAAGTTCAGGTAATCGGCAATTTTACATGATGTCTAGAAACATACACAGGATGAATCACAAGGAATCTGCCATACTGCAGAAGCTTATTCCTCTCACCAAAATAATGTAAAACGTTCATGTAATCGACAATTTTACATGATGTCTAGAAACATACACAGGATGATTCAGGAGGAATCTGCCATACTGCACAAGCTTATTCCTCGCACCAAGATAATGTAAAAAGTTCATGTAATCGACAATTTTACATGATGTCTAGAAACATACACAGGATGATTCAGGAGGAATCTGCCATACGGCACAAGCTTATTCCTCTCACCAAAATAATGTAAAAAGTTCATGTAATCGACAATTTTACTTGATGTCTAGAAACATACACAGGATGATTCAGGAGGAATCTGCCATACTGCACAAGGCTATTCCTCTCACCAAAATAATGTAAAAAGTTCATTTGATCGACAATTTTACATGATGTCTAGAAACATACACAGGAGGATTCAGGAGGAATCTGCCATACTGCACAAGCTTAATCCTCTCACCAAAATAATAAAAAAAGTTCATGTAATCGACAATTTTACATGATGTCTAGAAACATACACAGGATGATTCAGGAGGAATCTGCCATACTGCACAAGGCTATTCCTCTCACCAAAATAATGTAAAAAGTTCATTTGATCGACAATTTTACATGATGTCTAGAAACATACACAGGAGGATTCAGGAGGAATCTGCCATACTGCACAAGCTTAATCCTCTCACCAAAATAATAAAAAAAGTTCATGTAATCGACAATTTTACATGATGTCTAGAAACATACACAGGATGATTTGGGAGGAATCTGCAATACTGCACAAGCTTATTCTTCTCACCAAAATAATGTAAAAAGTTCATGTAATCGACAATTTTACATGATGTCTAGAAACTTACACAGGATGATTCAGGAGGAATCTGCCATACTGCACAATCTTATTCCTCTCAGCAAACTAATGTAAAAAGTTCATGTAATCGACAATTTTACATGATGTCTAGAAACATACACAGGATGATTCAGGAGGAATCTGCCATACTGCACAAGCTTATTCTTCTCACCAAAATAATGTAAAAAGTTCATGTATTCGACAATTTTACATGATGTCTAGAAACATACACAGGATGATTCAGGAGGAATCTGCCATACTGCACTAGCTTATTCCTCTCACCAAAATAATGTAAAAAGTTCATGTAATCGACAATTTTACATGATGTCTAGAAACATACACAGGATGACTCAGGAGGAATCTGCCATACTGCACAAGCTTATTCTTCTCACCAAAATAATGTAAAAAGTTCATGTAATCGACAATTTTACATGATGCTAGAAACATACACACGATGATTCATTAGGAATCTGCCATACTGCAGAAGCTTATTCTTCTCACCAAAATAATGTAAAAAGTTCATGTAATCGACAATTTTACATGATGTCTAGAAACATACACACGATGATTCATTAGGAATCTGCCATACTGCAGAAGCTTATTCCTCTCACCAAAATAATGTAAAAAGTTCATGTAATCGACAATTTTACATGATGTCTAGAAACATACACTAGATGATTCAGGAGGAATTTGCCATTCTGCAGAAGCTTATTCTTCTCACCAAAATAATGTAAAAAGTTCATGTAATCGACAATTTTACATGATGCCTAGAAACTTACACAGGATGATTCAGAAGGAATCTGCCATACTGCACAAGCTTATGCCTCTCACCAAACTAATGTAAAAAGTTCATGTAATCGACAATTTTACATGATGTCTAGAAACATACATAGGATGATTCAGGAGGAATCTGCCATACTGCACAAGCTTATTCTTCTCACCAAAATAATGTAAAAATTCTTGTAATCGACAATTTTACATGATGTCTAGAAACATACACAGGATGAATCACAAGGAATCTGCCATACTGCAGAAGCTTATTCCTCTCACCAAAATAATGTAAAAAGTTCATGTAATCGATAATTTTACATGATGTCTAGAAACATACACAGGATGATTCAGGAGGAATCTGCCATACTGCACAAGCCTATTCTTCTCACCAAAATAATGTAAAAAGTTCATGTAATCGACAATTTTACATGATGTCTAGAAACATACACAGGATGATTCAGGAGGAATCTGCCATACTGCAGAAGCTTATTCCTCTCACCAAAATAATGTAAAAAGTTCATGTAATCGACAATTTTACATGATGTCTAGAAACATACACAGGATGATTCAGAAGGAATCTGCCATACTGCACAAGCTTATTCTTCTCACCAAAATAATGTAAAAAGTTCATGAAATCGACATTTTTACATGATGTCTAGAAACATACACAGGATGATTCAAGAGGGATCTGCCATACTGCACAAGCTTATTCCTCTCACCAAAATAATGTAAAAAGTTCATGTAATCGACAATTTTACATGATGTCTAGAAACATACACAGGATGATTCAGGAGGAATCTGCCATACTGCACAAGCTTATTCTTCTCAATAAAATAATGTAAAAAGTTCATGAAATCGACAAATTTACATGATGTCTAGAAACATACACAGGATGATTCAGGAGGAATCTGCCATACTGCACAAGCTTATTCCTCTCACCAAAATAATGTAATAAGTTCATGTAATCGACAATTTTACATGATGTCTAGAAACTTACACAGGATGATTCAGGAGGAATCTGCCATACTGCACAAGCTTATTCCTCTCACCAAACTAATGTAAAAAGTTCATATAATCGACAATTTTACATGATGTCTAGAAACATACACAGGATGATTCAGGAGGAATCTGCCATACTGCACAAGCTTATTCTTCTCACCAAAATAATGTAAAAAGTTCATGTAATCGACAATTTTACATGATGTCTAGAAACATACACAGGATGATTCAGGAGGAATTTGCCATACTGCACAAGCTTATTCCTCTCACCAAAATAATGTAAAAAGTTCATGTAATCGACAATTTTACATGATGTCTAGAAACATACACAGGATGATTCATTAGGAATCTGCCATACTGCACAAGCTGATTCCTCTCACCAAAATAATGTAAAAAGTTCATGTAATCGACAATTTTACATGATGTCTAGAAACATACACAGGATGATTCAGGAGGAATCTGCCATACTGCACAATCTTATTCTTCTCACCAAAATAATGTAAAAAGTTCATGTAATCGACAATTTTACATGATGTCTAGAAACATACACACGATGATTCAGGAGGAATCTGCCATACTGCAGAAGCTTATTCTTCTCACCAAAATAATGAAAAAAGTTCATGTAATCGGCAATTTTACATGATGTCTAGAAACATACACAGGATGAATCACAAGGAATCTGCCATACTGCAGAAGCTTATTCCTCTCACCAAAATAATGTAAAACGTTCATGTAATCGACAATTTTACATGATGTCTAGAAACAAACACAGGATGATTCAGGAGGAATCTGCCATACTGCACAAGCTTATTCCTCGCACCAAAATAATGTAAAAAGTTCATGTAATCGACAATTTTACTTGATGTCTAGAAACATACACAGGATGATTCAGGAGGAATCTGCCATACTGCACAAGGCTATTCCTCTCACCAAAATAATGTAAAAAGTTCATGTAATCGACAATTTTACATGATGTCTAGAAACATACACAGGATGATTCAGGAGGAATCTGCCATACTGCACAAGCTTATTCCTCTCACCAAAATAATGTAAAAAGTTCATGTAATCGACAATTTTACATGATGTCTAGAAACATACACAGGATGATTCAGGAGGAATCTGCCATACTGCACAAGCTTATTCCTCTCACCAAAAAATTGTAAAAAGTTCATGTAATCGACAATTTTACATGATGTCTAGAAACATACACAGGATGATTCAGGAGGAATCTGCCATACTGCACAATCTTATTCTTCTCACCAAAATAACGTAAAAAGTTCATGTAATCGACAATTTTACATGATGTCTAGAAACATACACAGGATGATTCAGGAGGAATCTGCCATACTGCACAAGCCTATTCTTCTCACCAAAATAATGTAAAAAGTTCATGTAATCGACAATTTTACATGATGTCTAGAAACATACACAGGATGATTCAGGAGGAATCTGCCATACTGCAGAAGCTTATTCCTCTCACCAAAATAATGTAAAAAGTTCATGTAATCGACAATTTTACATGATGTCTAGAAACATACACAGGATGATTCAGAAGGAATCTGCCATACTGCACAAGCTTATTCTTCTCACCAAAATAATGTAAAAAGTTCATGAAATCGACATTTTTACATGATGTCTAGAAACATACACAGGATGATTCAAGAGGGATCTGCCATACTGCACAAGCTTATTCCTCTCAACAAAATAATGTAAAAAGTTCATGTAATCGACAATTTTACATGATGTCTAGAAACATACACAGGATGATTCAGAAGGAATCTGCCATACTGCACAAGCTTATTCCTCTCACCAAAATAATGTAAAAAGTTCATGAAATCGACAAATTTACATGATGTCTAGAAACATACAGAGGATGATTCAGGAGGAATCTGCCATACTGCACAAGCTTATTCCTCTCACCAAAATAATGTAATAGGTTCATGTAATCGACAATTTTACATGATGTCTAGAAACTTACACAGGATGATTCAGGAGGAATCTGCATACTGCACAAGCTTATTCCTCTCACCAAACTAATGTAAAAAGTTCATGTAATCGACAATTTTACATGATGTCTAGAAACATACACAGGATGATTCATTAGGAATCTGCCATACTGCACAAGCTGATTCCTCTCACCAAAATAATGTAAAAAGTTCATGTAATCGACAATTTTACATGATGTCTAGAAACATACACAGGATGATTCAGGAGGAATCTGCCATACTGCACAAGCTTATTCCTCGCACCAAAATAATGTAAAAAGTTCATGTAATCGACAATTTTACTTGATGTCTAGAAACATACACAGGATGATTCAGGAGGAATCTGCCATACTGCACAAGGCTATTCCTCTCACCAAAATAATGTAAAAAGTTCATGTAATCGACAATTTTACATGATGTCTAGAAACATACACAGGATGATTCAGGAGGAATCTGCCATACTGCACAAGCTTATTCCTCTCACCAAAATAATGTAAAAAGTTCATGTAATCGACAATTTTACATGATGTCTAGAAACATACACAGGATGATTCAGGAGGAATCTGCCATACTGCACAAGCTTATTCCTCTCACCAAAAAATTGTAAAAAGTTCATGTAATCGACAATTTTACATGATGTCTAGAAACATACACAGGATGATTCAGGAGGAATCTGCCATACTGCACAAGCTTATTCCTATCACCAAAATAATGTAATAAGTTCATGTAATCGACAATTTTACATGATGTCTAGAAACTTACACAGGATGATTCAGGAGGAATCTGCCATACTGCACAATCTTATTCCTCTCACCAAAATAATGTAAAAAGTTCATGTAATCGACAATTTTACATGATGTCTAGAAACATACACAGGATGATTCAGGAGGAATCTGCCATACTGCACAAGCTTATTCCTCTCACCAAAATAATGTAAAAAGTTCATGTAATCGACAATTTTACATGATGTCTAGAAACATACACAGGATGATTCATTAGGAATCTGCCATACTGCACAAGTTGATTCCTCTCACCAAAATAATGTAAAAAGTTCATGTAATCGACAATTTTACATGATGTCTAGAAACATACACAGGATGATTCAGGAGGAATCTGCCATACTGCACAATCTTATTCTTCTCACCAAAATAATGTAAAAAGTTCATGTAATCGACAATTTTACATGATGTCTAGAAACATACACACGATGATTCAGGAGGAATCTGCCATACTGCAGAAGCTTATTCTTCTCACCAAAATAATGAAAAAAGTTCATGTAATCGGCAATTTTACATGAAGTCTAGAAACATACACAGGATGAATCACAAGGAATCTGCCATACTGCAGAAGCTTATTCCTCTCACCAAAATAATGTAAAACGTTCATGTAATCGACAATTTTACATGATGTCTAGAAACATACACAGGATGATTCAGGAGGAATCTGCCATACTGCACAAGCTTATTCCTCTCACCAAAATAATGTAAAAAGTTCATGTAATCGACAATTTTACATGATGTCTAGAAACATACACAGTTTGATTCATTAGGAATCTGTCATACTGCACAAGCTGATTCCTCTCACCAAAATAATGTAAAAAGTTCATGTAATCGACAATTTTACATGATGTCTAGAAACATACACAGGATGATTCAGGAGGAATCTGCCATACTGCACAATCTTATTCTTCTCACCAAAATAATGTAAAAAGTTCAGGTAATCGACAATTTTACATGATGTCTAGAAACATACACAGGATGATTCAGGAGGAATCTGCCATACCTACAAGCTAATTCTTCTCACCAAAATAATGTAAAAAGTTCATGTAATCGACAATTTTACATGATGTCTAGAAACATACACACGATGATTCAGGAGGAATCTGCCATACTGCAGAAGCTTATTCTGCTCACCAAAATAATGAAAAAAGGACATGTAATCGGCAATTTTACATGATGTCTAGAAACATACACAGGATGAATCACAAGGAATCTGCCATACTGCAGAAGCTTATTCCTCTCACCAAAATAATGTAAAACGTTCATGTAATCGACAATTTTACATGATGTCTAGAAACAAACACAGGATGATTCAGGAGGAATCTGCCATACTGCACAAGCTTATTCCTCTCACCAAAATAATGTAAAGAGTTCATGTAATCGACAATTTTACTTGATGTCTAGAAACATACACAGGATGATTCAGGAGGAATCTGCTATACTGCACAAGGTTATTCCTCTCACCAAAATAATGTAAAAAGTTCATGTAATCGACAATTTTACATGATGTCTAGAAACATACACACGATGATTCATTAGGAATCTGCCATACTGCAGAAGCTTATTCTTCTCACCAAAATAATGTAAAAAGTTCATGTAATCGACAATTTTACATGATGTCTAGAAACATACACACGATGATTCATTAGGAATCTGCCATACTGCAGAAGCTTATTCCTCTCACCAAAATAATGTAAAAAGTTCATGTAATCGACAATTTTACATGATGTCTAGAAACATACACTAGATGATTCAGGAGGAATTTGCCATTCTGCAGAAGCTTATTCTTCTCACCAAAATAATGTAAAAAGTTCATGTAATCGACAATTTTACATGATGCCTAGAAACTTACACAGGATGATTCAGAAGGAATCTGCCATACTGCACAAGCTTATTCCTCTCACCAAACTAATGTAAAAAGTTCATGTAATCGACAATTTTACATGATGTCTAGAAACATACACAGGATGATTCAGGGGGAATCTGCCATACTGCACAAGCTTATTCTTCTCACCAAAATAATGTAAAAAGTTCTTGTAATCGACAATTTTACATGATGTCTAGAAACATACACAGGATGAATCACAAGGAATCTGCCATAATGCAGAAGCTTATTCCTCTCACCAAAATAATGTAAAAAGTTCATGTAATCGACAATTTTACATGATGTCTAGAAACATACACAGGATGATTCAGGAGGAATCTGCTATACTGCACAAGAATATTCTTCTCACCAAAATAATGTAAAAAGTTCATGTAATCGACAATTTTACATGATGTCTAGAAACATACACAGGATGATTCAGGAGGAATCTGCCATACTGCAGAAGCTTATTCCTCTCACCAAAATAATGTAAAAAGTTCATGTAATCGACAATTTTACATGATGTCTAGAAAAATACACAGGATGATTCAGAAGGAATCTGCCATACTGCACAAGCTTATTCTTCTCACCAAAATAATGTAAAAAGTTCATGAAATCGACATTTTTACATGATGTCTAGAAACATACACAGGATGATTCAAGAGGGATCTGCCATACTGCACAAGCTTATTCTTCTCACCAAAATAATGTAAAAAGTTCATGTAATCGACAATTTTACATGATGTCTAGAAACATACACAGGATGATTCAAAAGGAATCTGCCATACTGCACAAGCTTATTCCTCTCACCAAAATAATGTAAAAAGTTCATGTAATCGACAATTTTACATGATGTCCAGAAACATACACAGGATGATTCCGGAGTAATCTGCCATACTGCACAAGCTTATTCTTCTCAATAAAATAATGTAAAAAGTTCATGAAATCGACAAATTTACATGATGTCTAGAAACATACACAGGATGATTCAGGAGGAATCTGCCATACTGCACAAGCTTATTCCTCTCACCAAAATAATGTAATAAGTTCATGTAATCGACAATTTTACATGATGTCTAGAAACTTACACAGGATAATTCAGGAGGAATCTGCCATACTGCACAAGCTTATTCCTCTCACCAAACTAATGTAAAAAGTTCATGTAATCGACAATTTTACATGATGTCTAGAAACATACACAGGATGACTCAGGAGGAATCTGCCATACTGCACAAGCTTATTCTTCTCACCAAAATAATGTAAAAAGTTCATGTAATCGACAATTTTACATGATGTCTAGAAACATACACAGGATGATTAAGGAGGAATCTGCCATACTGCACAAGCTTATTCCTCTCACCAAAATAATGTAAAAAGTTCATGTAATCGACAATTTTACATGATGTCTAGAAACATACACAGGATGATTCATTAGGAATCTGCCATACTGCACAAGCTGATTCCTCTCACCAAAATAATGTAAAAAGTTCATGTAATCGACAATTTTACATGATGTCTAGAAACATACACAGGATGATTCAGGAGGAATCTGCCATACTGCACAATCTTATTCTTCTCACCAAAATAATGAAAAAAGTTCATGTAATCGGCAATTTTACATGATGTCTAGAAACATACACAGGATGAATCACAAGGAATCTGCCATACTGCAGATGCTTATTCCTCTCACCAAAATAATGTAAAACGTTCATGTAATCGATAATTTTACATGATGTCTAGAAACATACACAGGATGATTCAGGAGGAATCTGCCATACTGCACAAGCTTATTCCTCTCACCAAAATAATGTAAAAAGTTCATGTAATCGACAATTTTACATGATGTCTAGAAACATACACAGGATGATTCATTAGGAATCTGTCATACTGCACAAGCTGATTCCTCTCACCAAAATAATGTAAAAAGTTCATGTAATCGACAATTTTACATGATGTCTAGAAACATACACAGGATGATTCAGGAGGAATCTGCCATACTGCACAATCTTATTCTTCTCACCAAAATAATGTAAAAAGTTCATGTAATCGACAATTTTACATGATGTCTAGAAACATACACAGGATGATTCAGGAGGAATCTGCCATACCTACAAGCTAATTCTTCTCACCAAAATAATGTAAAAAGTTCATGTAATCGACAATTTTACATGATGTCTAGAAACATACACACGACGATTCAGGAGGAATCTGCCATACTGCAGAAGCTTATTCTGCTCACCAAAATAATGAAAAAAGTTCATGTAATCGGCAATTTTACATGATGTCTAGAAACATACACAGGATGAATCACAAGGAATCTGCCATACTGCAGAAGCTTATTCCTCTCACCAAAATAATGTAAAACGTTCATGTAATCGACAATTTTACATGATGTCTAGAAACAAACACAGGATGATTCAGGAGGAATCTGCCATACTGCACAAGTTTATTCCTCTCACCAAAATAATGTAACGAGTTCATGTAATCGACAATTTTACTTGATGTCTAGAAACATACACAGGATGATTCAGGAGGAATCTGCCATACTGCACAAGGCTATTCCTCTCACCAAAATAATGTAAAAAGTTCATGTAATCGACAATTTTACATGATGTCTAGAAACATACACACGATGATTCATTAGGAATCTGCCATACTGCAGAAGCTTATTCTTCTCACCAAAATAATGTAAAAAGTTCATGTAATCGACAATTTTACATGATGTCTAGAAACATACACACGATGATTCATTAGGAATCTGCCATACTGCAGAAGCTTATTCCTCTCACCAAAATAATGTAAAAAGTTCATGTAATCGACAATTTTACATGATGTCTAGAAACATACACTAGATGATTCAGGAGGAATTTGCCATTCTGCAGAAGCTTATTCTTCTCACCAAAATAATGTAAAAAGTTCATGTAATCGACAATTTTACATGATGCCTAGAAACTTACACAGGATGATTCAGAAGGAATCTGCCATACTGCACAAGCTTATTCCTCTCACCAAACTAATGTAAAAAGTTCATGTAATCGACAATTTTACATGATGTCTAGAAACATACACAGGATGATTCAGGAGGAATCTGCCATACTGCACAAGCTTATTCTTCTCACCAAAATAATGTAAAAAGTTCTTGTAATCGACAATTTTACATGATGTCTAGAAACATACACAGGATGAATCACAAGGAATCTGCCATACTGCAGAAGCTTATTCCTCTCACCAAAATAATGTAAAAAGTTCATGTAATCGACAATTTTACATGATGTCTAGAAACATACACAGGATGATTCAGGAGGAATCTGCTATACTGCACAAGCCTATTCTTCTCACCAAAATAATGTAAAAAGTTCATGTAATCGACAATTTTACATGATGTCTAGAAACATACACAGGATGATTCAGGAGGGATCCGCCATACTGCAGAAGCTTATTCCTCTCACCAAAATAATGTAAAAAGTTCATGTAATCGACAATTTTACATGATGTCTAGAAACATACACAGGATGATTCAGAAGGAATCTGCCATACTGCACAAGCTTATTCTTCTCACCAAAATAATGTAAAAAGTTCATGAAATCGACATTTTTACATGATGTCTAGAAACATACACAGGATGATTCAAGAGGGAACTGCCATACTGCACAAGCTTATTCCTCTAACCAAAATAATGTAAAAAGTTCATGTAATCGACAATTTTACATGATGTCTAGAAACATACACAGGATGATTCAAAAGGAATCTGCCATACTGCACAAGCTTATTCCTCTCACCAAAATAATGTAAAAAGTTCATGTAATCGACAATTTTACATGATGTCCAGAAACATACACAGGATGATTCCGGAGTAATCTGCCATACTGCACAAGCTTATTCTTCTCAATAAAATAATGTAAAAAGTTCATGAAATCGACAAATTTACATGATGTCTAGAAACATACACAGGATGATTCAGGAGGAATCTGCCATACTGCACAAGCTTATTCCTCTCACCAAAATAATGTAATAAGTTCATGTAATCGACAATTTTACATGATGTCTAGAAACTTACACAGGATGATTCAGGAGGAATCTGCCATACTGCACAAGCTTATTCCTCTCACCAAACTAATGTAAAAAGTTCATGTAATCGACAATTTTACATGATGTCTAGAAACATACACAGGATGATTCAGGAGGAATCTGCCATACTGCACAAGCTTATTCTTCTCACCAAAATAATGTAAAAAGTTCATGTAATCGACAATTTTACATGATGTCTAGAAACATACACAGGATGATTCAGGAGGAATCTGCCATACTGCACAAGCTTATTCCTCTCACCAAAATAATGTAAAAAGTTCATGTAATCGACAATTTTACATGATGTCTAGAAACATACACAGGATGATTCATTAGGAATCTGCCATACTGCACAAGCTGATTCCTCTCACCAAAATAATGTAAAAAGTTCATGTAATCGACAATTTTACATGATGTCTAGAAACATACACAGGATGATTCAGGAGGAATCTGCCATACTGCACAATCTTATTCTTCTCACCAAAATAATGTAAAAAGTTCATGTAATCGACAATTTTACATGATGTCTAGAAACATACACACGATGATTCAGGAGGAATCTGCCATACTGCAGAAGCTTATTCTTCTCACCAAAATAATGAAAAAAGTTCATGTAATCGGCAATTTTACATGATGTCTAGAAACATACACAGGATGAATCACAAGGAATCTGCCATACTGCAGAAGCTTATTCCTCTCACCAAAATAATGTAAAACGTTCATGTAATCGACAATTTTACATGATGTCTAGAAACATACACAGGATGATTCAAGAGGAATCTGCCATACTGCACAAGCCCTTTCCTCTCACCAAAATAATGTAAAAAGTTCATGTAATCGACAATTTTACATGATGTCTAGAAACATACACAGGATGATTCATTAGGAATCTGTCATACTGCACAAGCTGATTCCTCTCACCAAAATAATGTAAAAAGTTCATGTAATCGACAATTTTACATGATGTCTAGAAACATACACAGGATGATTCAGGAGGAATCTGCCATACTGCACAATCTTATTCTTCTCACCAAAATAATGTAAAAAGTTCATGTAATCGACAATTTTACATGATGTCTAGAAACATACACAGGATGATTCAGGAGGAATCTGCCATACCTACAATCTAATTCTTCTCACCAAAATAATGTAAAAAGTTCATGTAATCGACAATTTTACATGATGTCTAGAAACATACACACGATGATTCAGGAGGAATCTGCCATACTGCAGAAGCTTATTCTGCTCACCAAAATAATGAAAAAAGTTCATGTAATCGGCAATTTTACATGATGTCTAGAAACATACACAGGATGAATCACAAGGAATCTGCCATACTGCAGAAGCTTATTCCTCTCACCAAAATAATGTAATAAGTTCATGTAATCGACAATTTTACATGATGTCTAGAAACTTACACAGGATGATTCAGGAGGAATCTGCCATACTGCACAATCTTATTCCTCTCACCAAAATAATGTAAAAAGTTCATGTAATCGACAATTTTACATGATGTCTAGATACATACACAGGATGATTCATTAGGAATCTGCCATACTGCACAAGCTGATTCCTCTCACCAAAATAATGTAAAAAGTTCATGTAATCGACAATTTTACATGATGTCTAGAAACATACACACGATGATTCAGGAGGAATCTGCCATACTGCAGAAGCTTATTCTTCTCAGCAAAATAATGAAAAAAGTTCATGTAATCGGCAATTTTACATGATGTCTAGAAACATACACAGGATGAATCACAAGGAATCTGCCATACTGCAGAAGCTTATTCCTCTCACCAAAATAATGTAACGAGTTCATGTAATCGACAATTTTACTTGATGTCTAGAAACATACACAGGATGATTCAGGAGGAATCTGCCATACTGCACAAGCTTATTCCTCTCACCAAAATAATGTAAAAAGTTCATGTAATCGACAATTTTACATGATGTCTAGAAACATACACAGGATGATTCATTAGGAATCTGCCATACTGCACAAGCTGATTCCTCTCACCAAAATAATGTAAAAAGTTCATGTAATCGACAATTTTACATGATGTCTAGAAACATACACAGGATGATTCAGGAGGAATCTGCCATACTGCACAATCTTATTCTTCTCACCAAAATAATAAAAAAGTTCATGTAATCGACAATTTTACATGATGTCTAGAAACATACACAGGATGATTCAGGAGGAATCTGCCATACTGCACAAGCTTATTCCTCTCACCAAAATAATGTAAAAAGTTCATGTAATCGACAATTTTACTTGATGTCTAGAAACATACACAGGATGATTCAGGAGGAATCTGCCATACTGCACAAGGCTATTCCTCTCACCAAAATAATGTAAAAAGTTCATGTAATCGACAATTTTACATGATGTCTAGAAACATACACAGGATGATTCAGGAGGAATCTGCCATACTGCACAAGCTTATTCCTCTCACCAAAATAATGTAAAAGGTTCATGTAATCGACAATTTTACATGATGTCTAGAAACATACACAGGATGATTCAGGAGGAATCTTCCATACTGCACAAGCTTATTCCTCTCACCAAAATAATGTAAAAAGTTCATGTAATCGACAATTTTACATGATGTCTAGAAACATACACAGGATGATTCAGGAGGAATCTGCCATACTGCACAAGCTTATTCCTCTCACCAAAATAATGTAAAAAGTTCATGTAATCGACAATTTTACATGATGTCTAGAAACATACACACGATGATTCATTAGGAATCTGCCATACTGCAGAAGCTTATTCTTCTCACCAAAATAATGTAAAAAGTTCATGTAATCGACAATTTTACATGATGTCTAGAAACATACACAGGATGATTCAGGAATAATCTGCCATACTGCACAAGCTTATTCTTCTCACCAAAATAATGTAAAAAGTTCATGTAATCGACAATTTTACATGATGTCTAGAAACATACACTAGATGATTCAGGAGGAATTTGCCATTCTGCAGAAGCTTATTCTTCTCACCAAAATAATGTAAAAAGTTCATGTAATCGACAATTTTACATGATGCCTAGAAACTTACACAGGATGATTCAGGAGGAATCTGATATACTGCAGAAGCTTATTCCTCTCACCAAACTAATGTAAAAAGTTCATGTAATCGACAATTTTACATGATGTCTAGAAACATACACAGGATGATTCAGGAGGAATCTGCCATACTGCACAAGCTTATTCTTCTCACCAAAATAATGTAAAAAGTTCATGTAATCGACAATTTTACATGATGTCTAGAAACATACACAGGATGAATCACAAGGAATCTGCCATACTGCAGAAGCTTATTCCTCTCACCAAAATAATGTAAAAAGTTCATGTAATCGACAATTTTACATGATGTCTAGAAACATACACAGGATGATTCAGGAGGAATCTGTCATACTGCACAAGCCAATTCTTCTCACCAAAATAATGTAAAAAGTTCATGTAATCGACAATTTTACATGATGTCTAGAAACATACACAGGATGATTCAGGAGGAATCTGCCATACTGCAGAAGCTTATTCCTCTCACCAAAATAATGTAAAAAGTTCATGTAATCGACAATTTTACATGATGTCTAGAAACATACACAGGATGATTCAAGAGGGATCTGCCATACTGCACAAGCTTATTCCTCTCACCAAAATAATGTAAAAAGTTCATGTAATCGACAATTTTACATGATGTCTAGAAACATACACAGGATGATTCAGGAGGAATCTGCCATACTGCACAAGCTTATTCCTCTCACCAAAATAATGTAAAAAGTTCATGTAATCGACAATTTTACATGATGTCTAGAAACATACACAGGATGATTCAGGAGGAATCTGCCATACTGCACAAGCTTATTCCTCTCACCAAAATAATGTAAAAAGTTCATGTAATCGACAATTTTACATGATGTCTAGAAACATACACACGATGATTCATTAGGAATCTGCCATACTGCAGAAGCTTATTCTTCTCACCAAAATAATGTAAAAAGTTCATGTAAACGACAATTTTACATGATGTCTAGAAACATACACACGATGATTCATTAGGAATCTGCCATACTGCAGAAGCTTATTCCTCTCACCAAAATAATGTAAAAAGCTCATGTAATCGACAATTTTACAAGATGTCTAGAAACATACACAGGATGATTCAGGAGGAATCTGCCATACTGCACAAGCTTATTCTTCTCACCAAAATAATGTAAAAAGTTCATGTAATCGACAATTTTACATGATGTCTAGAAACATACACTAGATGATTCAGGAGGAATTTGCCATTCTGCAGAAGCTTATTCTTCTCACCAAAATAATGTAAAAAGTTCATGTAATCGACAATTTTACATGATGCCTAGAAACTTACACAGGATGATTCAGGAGGAATCTGATATACTGCAGAAGCTTATTCCTCTCACCAAACTAATGTAAAAAGTTCATGTAATCGACAATTTTACATGATGTCTAGAAACATACACAGGATGATTCAGGAGGAATCTGCCATACTGCACAAGCTTATTCTTCTCACCAAAATAATGTAAAAAGTTCATGTAATCGACAATTTTACATGATGTCTAGAAACATACACCGGATGAATCACAAGGAATCTGCCATACTGCAGAAGCTTATTCCTCTCACCAAAATAATGTAAAAAGTTCATGTAATCGACAATTTTACATGATGTCTAGAAACATACACACGATGATTCATTAGGAATCTGCCATACTGCAGAAGCTTATTCTTCTCACCAAAATAATGTAAAAAGTTCATGTAATCGACAATTTTACATGATGTCTAGAAACATACACAGGATGATTCAGGAGGAATCTGCCATACTGCACAAGTTTATTCCTCTCACCAAAATAATGTAAAAAGTTCATGTAATCGACAATTTTACATGATGTCTAGAAACATACACACGATGATTCATTAGGAATCTGCCATACTGCAGAAGCTTATTCCTCTCACCAAAATAATGTAAAAAGTTCATGTAATCGACAATTTTACAAGATGTCTAGAAACATACACAGGATGATTCAGGAGGAATCTGCCATACTGCACAATCTTATTCCTCTCACCAAAATAATGTAAAAAGTTCATGTAATCGACAATTTTACATGATGTCTAGAAACATACACAGGATGATTCATTAGGAATCTGCCATACTGCACAAGCTGATTCCTCTCACCAAAATAATGTAAAAAGTTCATGTAATCGACAATTTTACATGATGTCTAGAAACATACACACGATGATTCAGGAGGAATCTGCCATACTGCAGAAGCTTATTCTTCTCAGCAAAATAATGAAAAAAGTTCATGTAATCGACAATTTTACATGATGTCTAGAAACATACACAGGATGATTCATTAGGAATCTGCCATACTGCACAAGCTGATTCCTCTCACCAAAATAATGTAAAAAGTTCATGTAATCGACAATTTTACATGATGTCTAGAAACATACACAGGATGATTCAGGAGGAATCTGCCATACTGCACAATCTTATTCTTCTCACCAAAATAATAAAAAAGTTCATGTAATCGACAATTTTACATGATGTCTAGAAACATACACAGGATGATTCAGGAGGAATCTGCCATACCTACAAGCTAATTCTTCTCACCAAAATAATGTAAAAAGTTCATGTAATCGACAATTTTACATGATGTCTAGAAACATACAAACGATGATTCAGGAGGAATCTGCCATACTGCACAAGCCTATTCTTCTCACCAAAATAATGAAAAAAGTTCATGTAATCGGCAATTTTACATGATGTCTAGAAACATACACAGGATGAATCACAAGGAATCTGCCATACTGCAGAAGCTTATTCCTCTCACCAAAATAATGTAAAACGTTCATGTAATCGACAATTTTACATGATGTCTAGAAACAAACACAGGATGATTCAGGAGGAATCTGCCATACTGCACAGGCTTATTCCTCGCACCAAAATAATGTAAAAAGTTCATGTAATCGACAATTTTACATGATGTCTAGAAACATACACAGGATGATTCAGGAGGAATCTGCCATACTGCACAAGCTTATTCCTCTCACCAAAATAATGTAAAAAGTTCATATAATCGACAATTTTACTTGATGTCTAGAAACATACACAGGATGATTCAGGAGGAATCTGCCATACTGCACAAGGCTATTCCTCTCACCAAAATAATGTAAAAAGTTCATGTAATCGACAATTTTACATGATGTCTAGAAACATACACAGGATGATTCAGGAGGAATCTGCCATACTGCACAAGCTTATTCCTCTCACCAAAATAATGTAAAAAGTTCATGTAATCGAAAATTTTACATGATGTCTAGAAACATACACAGGATGATTCAGGAGGAATTTGCCATACTGCACAAGCTTATTCCTCTCACCAAAAAATTGTAAAAAGTTCATGTAATCGACAATTTTACATGATGTCTAGAAACATACACAGGATGATTCAGGAGGAATCTGCCATACTGCACAAGCTTATTCCTCTCACCAAAATAATGTAAAAAGTTCATGTAATCGACAATTTTACATGATGTCTAGAAACATACACAGGATGATTCAGGAGGAATCTGCCATACTGCACAAGCTTATTCCTCTCACCAAAATAATGTAAAAAGTTCATGTAATCGACAATTTTACATGATGTCTAGAAACATACACACGATGATTCATTAGGAATCTGCCATACTGCAGAAGCTTATTCTTCTCACCAAAATAATGTAAAAAGTTCATGTAATCGACAATTTTACATGATGTCTAGAAACATACACACGATGATTCATTAGGAATCTGCCATACTGCAGAAGCTTATTCCTCTCACCAAAATAATGTAAAAAGTTCATGTAATCGACAATTTTACAAGATGTCTAGAAACATACACAGGATGATTCAGGAGGAATCTGCCATACTGCACAAGCTTATTCTTCTCACCAAAATAATGTAAAAAGTTCATGTAATCGACAATTTTACATGATGTCTAGAAACATACACTAGATGATTCAGGAGGAATTTGCCATTCTGCAGAAGCTTATTCTTCTCACCAAAATAATGTAAAAAGTTCATGTAATCGACAATTTTACATGATGCCTAGAAACTTACACAGGATGATTCAGGAGGAATCTGATATACTGCAGAAGCTTATTCCTCTCACCAAACTAATGTAAAAAGTTCATGTAATCGACAATTTTACATGATGTCTAGAAACATACACAGGATGATTCAGGAGGAATCTGCCATACTGCACAAGCTTATTCTTCTCACCAAAATAATGTAAAAAGTTCATGTAATCGACAATTTTACATGATGTCTAGAAACATACACAGGATGAATCACAAGGAATCTGCCATACTGCAGAAGCTTATTCCTCTCACCAAAATAATGTAAAAAGTTCATGTAATCGACAATTTTACATGATGTCTAGAAACATACACTGGATGATTCAGGAGGAATCTGTCATACTGCACAAGCCAATTCTTCTCACCAAAATAATGTAAAAAGTTCATGTAATCGACAATTTTACATGATGTCCAGAAACATACACAGGATAATTCCGGAGGAATCTGCCATACTGCACAAGCTTATTCTTCTCAATAAAATAATGTAAAAAGTTCATGAAATCGACAAATTTACATGATGTCTAGAAACACACACAGGATGATTCAGGAGGAATCTGCCATACTGCACAAGCTTATTCCTCTCACCAAAAAATTGTAAAAAGTTCATGTAATCGACAATTTTACATGATGTCTAGAAACATACACAGGATGATTCAGGAGGAATCTGCCATACTGCACAAGCTTATTCCTCTCACCAAAATAATGTAAAAAGTTCATGTAATCGACAATTTTACATGATGTCTAGAAACATACACAGGATGATTCAGGAGGAATCTGCCATACTGCACAAGCTTATTCCTCTCACCAAAATAATGTAAAAAGTTCATGTAATCGACAATTTTACATGATGTCTAGAAACATACACACGATGATTCATTAGGAATCTGCCATACTGCAGAAGCTTATTCTTCTCACCAAAATAATGTAAAAAGTTCATGTAATCGACAATTTTACATGATGTCTAGAAACATACACACGATGATTCATTAGGAATCTGCCATACTGCAGAAGCTTATTCCTCTCACCAAAATAATGTAAAAAGTTCATGTAATCGAATATTTTACAAGATGTCTAGAAACATACACAGGATGATTCAGGAGGAATCTGCCATACTGCACAAGCTTATTCTTCTCACCAAAATAATTTAAAAAGTTCATGTAATCGACAATTTTACATGATGTCTAGAAACATACACTAGATGATTCAGGAGGAATTTGCCATTCTGCAGAAGCTTATTCTTCTCACCAAAATAATGTAAAAAGTTCATGTAATCGACAATTTTACATGATGCCTAGAAACTTACACAGGATGATTCAGGAGGAATCTGATATACTGCAGAAGCTTATTCCTCTCACCAAACTAATGTAAAAAGTTCATGTAATCGACAATTTTACATGATGTCTAGAAACATACACAGGATGATTCAGGAGGAATCTGCCATACTGCACAAGCTTATTCTTCTCACCAAAATAATGTAAAAAGTTCATGTAATCGACAATTTTACATGATGTCTAGAAACATACACAGGATGAATCACAAGGAATCTGCCATACTGCAGAAGCTTATTCCCCTCACCAAAATAATGTAAAAAGTTCATGTAATCGACAATTTTACATGATGTCTAGAAACATACACACGATGATTCATTAGGAATCTGCCATACTGCAGAAGCTTATTCTTCTCACCAAAATAATGTAAAAAGTTCATGTAATCGACAATTTTACATGATGTCTAGAAACATACACAGGATGATTCAGGAGGAATCTGCCATACTGCAGAAGCTTATTCCTCTCACCAAAATAATGTAAAAAGTTCATGTAATCGACAATTTTACATGATGTCTAGAAACATACACAGGATGATTCAAGAGGGATCTGCCATACTGCACAAGCTTATTCCTCTCACCAAAATAATGTAAAAAGTTCATGTAATCGACAATTTTACATGATGTCTAGAAACATACACAGGATGATTCAGGAGGAATCTGCCATACTGCACAAGCTTATTCCTCTCACCAAAATAATGTAAAAAGTTCATGTAATCGACAATTTTACATGATGTCTAGAAACATACACAGGATGATTCATTAGGAATCTGCCATACTGCACAAGCTGATTCCTCTCACCAAAATAATGTAAAAAGTTCATGTAATCGACAATTTTACATGATGTCTAGAAACATACACAGGATGATTCAGGAGGAATCTGCCATACTGCACAATCTTATTCTTCTCACCAAAATAATGTAAAAAGTTCATGTAATCGACAATTTTACATGATGTCTAGAAACATACACAGGATGATTCAGGAGGAATCTGCCATACCTACAAGCTAATTCTTCTCACCAAAATAATGTAAAAAGTTCATGTAATCGACAATTTTACATGATGTCTAGAAACATACACACGATGATTCAGGAGGAATCTGCCATACTGCACAAGCCTATTCTTCTCACCAAAATAATGAAAAAAGTTCATGTAATCGGCAATTTTACATGATGTCTAGAAACATACACAGGATGAATCACAAGGAATCTGCCATACTGCAGAAGCTTATTCCTCTCACCAAAATAATGTAAAACGTTCATGTAATCGACAATTTTACATGATGTCTAGAAACAAACACAGGATGATTCAGGAGGAATCTGCCATACTGCACAAGCTTATTCCTCGCACCAAAATAATGTAAAAAGTTCATGTAATCGACAATTTTACATGATGTCTAGAAACATACACAGGATGACTCAGGAGGAATCTGCCATACTGCACAAGCTTATTCCTCTCACCAAAATAATGTAAAAAGTTCATGTAATCGACAATTTTACTTGATGTCTAGAAACATACACAGGATGATTCAGGAGGAATCTGCCATACTGCACAAGGCTATTCCTCTCACCAAAATAATGTAAAAAGTTCATGTAATCGACAATTTTACATGATGTCTAGAAACATACACAGGATGATTCAGGAGGAATCTGCCATACTGCACAAGCTTATTCCTCTCACCAAAATAATGTAAAAAGTTCATGTAATCGACAATTTTACATGATGTCTAGAAACATACACAGGATGATTCAGGAGGAATCTGCCATACTGCACAAGCTTATTCCTCTCACCAAAAAATTGTAAAAAGTTCATGTAATCGACAATTTTACATGATGTCTAGAAACATACACAGGATGATTCAGGAGGAATCTTCCATACTGCACAAGCTTATTCCTCTCACCAAAATAATGTAAAAAGTTCATGTAATCGACAATTTTACATGATGTCTAGAAACATACACAGGATGATTCAGGAGGAATCTGCCATACTGCAACAAGCTTATTCCTCTCACCAAAATAATGTAAAAAGTTCATGTAATCGACAATTTTACATGATGTCTAGAAACATACACACGATGATTCATTAGGAATCTGCCATACTGCAGAAGCTTATTCTTCTCACCAAAATAATGTAAAAAGTTCATGTAATCGACAATTTTACATGATGTCTAGAAACATACACACGATGATTCATTAGGAATCTGCCATACTGCAGAAGCTTATTCCTCTCACCAAAATAATGTAAAAAGTTCATGTAATCGACAATTTTACAAGATGTCTAGAAACATACAAAGGATGATTCAGGAGTAATCTGCCATACTGCACAAGCTTATTCTTCTCACCAAAATAATGTAAAAAGTTCATGTAATCGACAATTTTACATGATGTCTAGAAACATACACTAGATGATTCAGGAGGAATTTGCCATTCTGCAGAAGCTTATTCTTCTCACCAAAATAATGTAAAAAGTTCATGTAATCGACAATTTTACATGATGCCTAGAAACTTACACAGGATGATTCAGGAGGAATCTGATATACTGCAGAAGCTTATTCCTCTCACCAAACTAATGTAAAAAGTTCATGTAATCGACAATTTTACATGATGTCTAGAAACATACACAGGATGATTCAGGAGGAATCTGCCATACTGCACAAGCTTATTCCTCTCACCAAAATAATGTAAAAAGTTCATGTAATCGACAATTTTACATGATGTCTAGAAACATACACACGATGATTCATTAGGAATCTGCCATACTGCAGAAGCTTATTCTTCTCACCAAAATAATGTAAAAAGTTCATGTAATCGACAATTTTACATGATGTCTAGAAACATACACACGATGATTCATTAGGAATCTGCCATACTGCAGAAGCTTATTCCTCTCACCAAAATAATGTAAAAAGTTCATGTAATCGACAATTTTACAAGATGTCTAGAAACATACACAGGATGATTCAGGAGGAATCTGCCATACTGCACAAGCTTATTCTTCTCACCAAAATAATGTAAAAAGTTCATGTAATCGACAATTTTACATGATGTCTAGACACATACACTAGATAATTCAGGAGGAATCTGCCATACTGCACAAGCCTATTCTTCTCACCAAAATAATGAAAAAAGTTCATGTAATCGGCAATTTTACATGATGTCTAGAAACATACACAGGATGAATCACAAGGAATCTGCCATACTGCAGAAGCTTATTCCTCTCACCAAAATAATGTAAAACGTTCATGTATTCGACAATTTTAAATGATGTCTAGAAACAAACACAGGATGATTCAGGAGGAATCTGCCATACTGCACAAGCTTATTCCTCGCACCAAAATAATGTAAAAAGTTCATGTAATCGACAATTTTACATGATGTCTAGAAACATACACAGGATGATTCAGGAGGAATCTGCCATACTGCACAAGCTTATTCCTCTCACCAAAATAATGTAAAAAGTTCATGTAATCGACAATTTTACTTGATGTCTAGAAACATACACAGGATGATTCAGGAGGAATATGCCATACTGCACAAGGCTATTCCTCTCACCAAAATAATGTAAAAAGTTCATGTAATCGACAATTTTACATGATGTCTAGAAACATACACAGGATGATTCAGGAGGAATCTGCCATACTGCACAAGCTTATTCCTCTCACCAAAATAATGTAAAAAGTTCATGTAATCGACAATTTTACATGATGTCTAGAAACATACACAGGATGATTCAGGAGGAATCTGCCATACTGCACAAGCTTATTCCTCTCACCAAAAAATTGTAAAAAGTTCATGTAATCGACAATTTTACATGATGTCTAGAAACATACACAGGATGATTCAGGAGGAATCTGCCATACTGCACAAGCTTATTCCTCTCACCAAAATAATGTAAAAAGTTCATGTAATCGACAATTTTACATGATGTCTAGAAACATACACAGGATGATTCAGGAGGAATCTGCCATACTGCAACAAGCTTATTCCTCTCACCAAAATAATGTAAAAAGTTCATGTAATCGACAATTTTACATGATGTCTAGAAACATACACACGATGATTCATTAGGAATCTGCCATACTGCAGAAGCTTATTCTTCTCACCAAAATAATGTAAAAAGTTCATGTAATCGACAATTTTACATGATGTCTAGAAACATACACACGATGATTCATTAGGAATCTGCCACACTGCAGAAGCTTATTCCTCTCACCAAAATAATGTAAAAAGTTCATGTAATCGACAATTTTACAAGATGTCTAGAAGCATACACAGGATGATTCAGGAGGAATCTGCCATACTGCACAAGCTTATTCTTCTCACCAAAATAATGTAAAAAGTTCATGTAATCGACAATTTTACATGATGTCTAGAAACATACACTAGATGATTCAGGAGGAATTTACCATTCTGCAGAAGCTTATTCTTCTCACCAAAATAATGTAAAAAGTTCATGTAATCGACAATTTTACATGATGCCTAGAAACTTACACAGGATGATTCAGGAGGAATCTGATATACTGCAGAAGCTTATTCCTCTCACCAAACTAATGTAAAAAGTTCATGTAATCGACAATTTTACATGATGTCTAGAAACATACACAGGATGATTCAGGAGGAATCTGCCATACTGCACAAGCTTATTCTTCTCACCAAAATAATGTAAAAAGTTCATGTAATCGACAATTTTACATGATGTCTAGAAACATACACAGGATGAATCACAAGGAATCTGCCATACTGCAGAAGCTTATTCCTCTCACCAAAATAATGTAAAAAGTTCATGTAATCGACAATTTTACATGATGTCTAGAAACATACACAGGATGATTCAGGAGGAATCTGCCATACTGCACCAGCCAATTCTTCTCACCAAAATAATGTAAAAAGTTCATGTAATCGACAATTTTACATGATGTCTAGAAACATACACAGGATGATTCAGGAGGAATCTGCCATACTGCAGAAGCTTATTCCTCTCACCAAAATAATGTAAAAAGTTCATGTAATCGACAATTTTACATGATGTCTAGAAACATACACAGGATGATTCAAGAGGGATCTGCCATACTGCACAAGCTTATTTCTCTCACCAAAATAATGTAAAAAGTTCATGTAATCGACAATTTTACATGATGTCTAGAAACATACACAGGATGATTCAGGAGGAATCTGCCATACTGCACAAGCTTATTCCTCTCACCAAAATAATGTAAAAAGTTCATGTAATCGACAATTTTACATGATGTCCAGAAACATACACAGGATAATTCCGGAGGAATCTGCCATACTGCACAAGCTTATTCTTCTCAATAAAATGATGTAAAAAGTTCATGAAATCGACAAATTTACATGATGTCTAGAAACACACACAGGATGATTCAGGAGGAATCTGCCATACTGGACAAGTTTATTCTTCGCACCAAAATAATGTAAACAGTTCATGTAATCGACAATTTTACATGATGTCTAGAAAGATACACAGGATGATTCAGGAGGAATCTGCCATACTGCACAAGCTTATTCTTCTCCCTAAAATAATGTAAAATGTTCATGTGATCGACAATTTTACATGATGTCTAGAAACATACACAGGATGATTCAGGAGGAATCTGCCATACTGCAGAAGCTTATTACTCTCACCAAAATAATGTAAAAGTTCATGTAATCGACAATTTTATATGATGTCTAGAAACATACACAGGATGATTCAGGAGGAATCTGCCATACTGCAGAAGCTTATTCCTCTCACCAAAATAATGTAAAAAGTTCATGTAATCGAAAATTTTACATGATGTCTAGAAACATACACAGGATGATTCAGGAGGAATCTGCCATACTGCACAAGCCTATTCTTCTCACCAAAATAATGTAAAAAGTTCATGTAATCGACAATTTTACATGGTGTCTAGAAACATACACACGATGATTCAGGAGGAATCTGCCATACTTGCCAAGCTTATTCCTCTCACCAAAATAATGTATAAAGATCATGTAATCGACAATTTGACATGATGTCTAGAAACATACACAGGATGATTCAGGAGGAATCTGCCATACTGCACAAGCTTATTCTTCTCACCAAAATAATGTAAAAAGTTCATGTAATCGACAATTTTACATGATGTCTAGAAACACACACAGGATGATTCAGGAGGAATCTGCCATACTGCACAAGCTTATTCTTCTCACCAAAATAATGTAAAATGTTCATGTGATCGACAATTTTACATGATGTCTAGAAACATCCACAGGATGATTCAGGAGGAATCTGCCATACTGCACAAGCTTATTCTTCTCACCAATATAATGTAAAAAGTTCATGTAATTGACAATTTTCCGTGATGTCTAGAAACATACACAGGATGATTCAGGAGGAATCTGCCATACTGCACAAGCTTATTCTTCTCACCAAAATAATGTAAAAAGTTCATGTGATCGACAATTTTACATGATGTCTAGAAACATACACAGGATGATTCAGGAGGAATCTGCCATACTGCAGAAGCTTATTACTCTCACCAAAATAATGTAAAAGTTCATGTAATCGACAATTTTAGATGATGTCTAGAAACATACACAGGATGAATCACAAGGAATCTGCCATACTGCAGAAGCTTATTCCTCTCACCAAAATAATGTAAAAAGTTCATGTAATCGACAATTTTACATGATGTCTAGAAACATACACAGGATGATTCAGGAGGAATCTGCCATACTGCACAAGCCAATTCTTCTCACCAAAATAATGTAAAAAGTTCATGTAATCGACAATTTTACATGATGTCTAGAAACATACACAGGATGATTCAGGAGGAATCTGCCATACTGCAGAAGCTTATTCCTCTCACCAAAATAATGTAAAAAGTTCATGTAATCGACAATTTTACATGATGTCTAGAAACATACACAGGATGATTCAAGAGGGATCTGCCATACTGCACAAGCTTATTTCTCTCACCAAAATAATGTAAAAAGTTCATGTAATCGACAATTTTACATGATGTCTAGAAACATACACAGGATGATTCAGGAGGAATCTGCCATACTGCACAAGCTTATTCCTCTCACCAAAATAATGTAAAAAGTTCATGTAATCGACAATTTTACATGATGTCCAGAAACATACACAGGATAATTCCGGAGGAATCTGCCATACTGCACAAGCTTATTCTTCTCAATAAAATGATGTAAAAAGTTCATGAAATCGACAAATTTACATGATGTCTAGAAACACACACAGGATGATTCAGGAGGAATCTGCCATACTGGACAAGTTTATTCTTCGCACCAAAATAATGTAAACAGTTCATGTAATCGACAATTTTACATGATGTCTAGAAAGATACACAGGATGATTCAGGAGGAATCTGCCATACTGCACAAGCTTATTCTTCTCCCTAAAATAATGTAAAATGTTCATGTGATCGACAATTTTACATGATGTCTAGAAACATACACAGGATGATTCAGGAGGAATCTGCCATACTGCAGAAGCTTATTACTCTCACCAAAATAATGTAAAAGTTCATGTAATCGACAATTTTATATGATGTCTAGAAACATACACAGGATGATTCAGGAGGAATCTGCCATACTGCAGAAGCTTATTCCTCTCACCAAAATAATGTAAAAAGTTCATGTAATCGAAAATTTTACATGATGTCTAGAAACATACACAGGATGATTCAGGAGGAATCTGCCATACTGCACAAGCCTATTCTTCTCACCAAAATAATGTAAAAAGTTCATGTAATCGACAATTTTACATGGTGTCTAGAAACATACACACGATGATTCAGGAGGAATCTGCCATACTTGCCAAGCTTATTCCTCTCACCAAAATAATGTATAAAGATCATGTAATCGACAATTTGACATGATGTCTAGAAACATACACAGGATGATTCAGGAGGAATCTGCCATACTGCACAAGCTTATTCTTCTCACCAAAACAATGTAAAAAGTTCATGTAATCGACAATTTTACATGATGTCTAGAAACACACACAGGATGATTCAGGAGGAATCTGCCATACTGCACAAGCTTATTCTTCTCACCAAAATAATGTAAAATGTTCATGTGATCGACAATTTTACATGATGTCTAGAAACATCCACAGGATGATTCAGGAGGAATCTGCCATACTGCACAAGCTTATTCTTCTCACCAATATAATGTAAAAAGTTCATGTAATTGACAATTTTCCATGATGTCTAGAAACATACACAGGATGATTCAGGAGGAATCTGCCATACTGCACAAGCTTATTCTTCTCACCAAAATAATGTAAAAAGTTCATGTGATCGACAATTTTACATGATGTCTAGAAACATACACAGGATGATTCAGGAGGAATCTGCCATACTGCAGAAGCTTATTACTCTCACCAAAATAATGTAAAAGTTCATGTAATCGACAATTTTAGATGATGTCTAGAAACATACACAGGACGACTGAGGAGGAATCTGCCATACTGCACAAGCCTATTCTTCTCACCAAAATAATGTAAAAAGTTCAAGTAATCGACAATGTTACATGGTGTCTAGAAACATACACAGGATGATTCAGGAGGAATCTGCCATACTTGCCAAGCTTATTCCTCTCACCAAAATAATGTATAAAGTTCATGTAATCGACAATTTTACATGATGTCTAGAAACATACACAGGATGATTCAGGAAGAATCAGCCATACTGCACAAGCTTATTCCTCTCACCAAAATAATGTAAAAAGTTCATGTAATCGTCAATTTTACATGATGTCTAGAAACATACACAGGATGATTCCGGAGGAATCTGCCATACTGCACAAGCCTATATTTCTCACCAAAATAATGTAAAAAGTTCATGTAATCGACAATTTTACATGATGTCTAGAAACATACACAGGATGATTCAGGAGGAATCTGCCATACTGTAGAAGCTTATTCCTCTCACCAAAATAATGTAAAAAGTTCATGTAATCGACAATTTTACATGATGTCTAGAAACATACACAGGATGATTCAGGAGGAATCTGCCATACTACACAAGCCTATTCTTCTCACCAAAATAATGTAAAAAGTTCATGTAATCGACAATTTTACATGGTGTCTAGAAACATACACACGATGATTCAGGAGGAATCTGCCATACTTGCCAAGCTTATTCCTCTCACCAAAATAATGTATAAAGTTCATGTAATCGACAATTTGACATGATGTCTAGAAACATACACAGGATGATTCAGGAGGAATCTGCCATACTGCACAAGTTTATTCCTCTCACCAAAATAATGTAAAAAGTTCATGTAATCGACAATTTTACATGATGTCTAGAAACACACACAGGATGATTCAGGAGGAATCTGCCATACTGCACAAGCTTATTCCTCTCACCAAATAATGTAAAAAGTTCAGGTAATTGACAATTTTACATGATGTCTAGAAACATACACAGGATGATTCAGGAGGAATCTGCCATACTGCACAAGCTGTTTCTTCTCACCAAAATAATGTAAACAGTTCATGTAATCGACAATTTTACATGATGTCTAGAAATATACACAGGATGATTCAGGAGGAATCTGCCATACTGCAGAAGCTTATTACTCTCACCAAAATAATGTAAAAATTTCATGTAATCGACAATTTTACATGATGTCTAGAAACATACACAGGATGATTCAGGAGGAATTTGCCATTCTGCAGAAGCTTATTCTTCTCACCAAAATAATGTAAAAAGTTCATGTAATCGACAATTTTACATGATGTCTAGAAACATACACAGGATGATTCAAGAGGGATCTGCCATACTGCACAAGCTTATTTCTCTCACCAAAATAATGTAAAAAGTTCATGTAATCGACAATTTTACATGATGTCTAGAAACATACACAGGATGATTCAGGAGGAATCTGCCATACTGCACAAGCTTATTCCTCTCACCAAAATAATGTAAAAAGTTCATGTAATCGACAATTTTACATGATGTCCAGAAACATACACAGGATAATTCCGGAGGAATCTGCCATACTGCACAAGCTTATTCTTCTCAATAAAATGATGTAAAAAGTTCATGAAATCGACAAATTTACATGATGTCTAGAAACACACACAGGATGATTCAGGAGGAATCTGCCATACTGGACAAGTTTATTCTTCGCACCAAAATAATGTAAACAGTTCATGTAATCGACAATTTTACATGATGTCTAGAAACATACACAGGATGATTCAGGAGGAATCTGCCATACTGCACAAGCTTATTCTTCTCCCTAAAATAATGTAAAATGTTCATGTGATCGACAATTTTACATGATGTCTAGAAACATACACAGGATGATTCAGGAGGAATCTGCCATACTGCAGAAGCTTATTACTCTCACCAAAATAATGTAAAAGTTCATGTAATCGACAATTTTATATGATGTCTAGAAACATACACAGGATGATTCAGGAGGAATCTGCCATACTGCAGAAGCTTATTCCTCTCACCAAAATAATGTAAAAAGTTCATGTAATCGAAAATTTTACATGATGTCTAGAAACATACACAGGATGATTCAGGAGGAATCTGCCATACTGCACAAGCCTATTCTTCTCACCAAAATAATGTAAAAAGTTCATGTAATCGACAATTTTACATGGTGTCTAGAAACATACACACGATGATTCAGGAGGAATCTGCCATACTTGCCAAGCTTATTCCTCTCACCAAAATAATGTATAAAGATCATGTAATCGACAATTTGACATGATGTCTAGAAACATACACAGGATGATTCAGGAGGAATCTGCCATACTGCACAAGCTTATTCTTCTCACCAAAATAATGTAAAAAGTTCATGTAATCGACAATTTTACATGATGTCTAGAAACACACACAGGATGATTCAGGAGGAATCTGCCATACTGCACAAGCTTATTCTTCTCACCAAAATAATGTAAAATGTTCATGTGATCGACAATTTTACATGATGTCTAGAAACATCCACAGGATGATTCAGGAGGAATCTGCCATACTGCACAAGCTTATTCTTCTCACCAATATAATGTAAAAAGTTCATGTAATTGACAATTTTCCATGATGTCTAGAAACATACACAGGATGATTCAGGAGGAATCTGCCATACTGCACAAGCTTATTCTTCTCACCAAAATAATGTAAAAAGTTCATGTGATCGACAATTTTACATGATGTCTAGAAACATACACAGGATGATTCAGGAGGAATCTGCCATACTGCAGAAGCTTATTACTCTCACCAAAATAATGTAAAAGTTCATGTAATCGACAATTTTAGATGATGTCTAGAAACATACACAGGACGACTGAGGAGGAATCTGCCATACTGCACAAGCCTATTCTTCTCACCAAAATAATGTAAAAAGTTCAAGTAATCGACAATGTTACATGGTGTCTAGAAACATACACAGGATGATTCAGGAGGAATCTGCCATACTTGCCAAGCTTATTCCTCTCACCAAAATAATGTATAAAGTTCATGTAATCGACAATTTTACATGATGTCTAGAAACATACACAGGATGATTCAGGAAGAATCAGCCATACTGCACAAGCTTATTCCTCTCACCAAAATAATGTAAAAAGTTCATGTAATCGTCAATTTTACATGATGTCTAGAAACATACACAGGATGATTCCGGAGGAATCTGCCATACTGCACAAGCCTATATTTCTCACCAAAATAATGTAAAAAGTTCATGTAATCGACAATTTTACATGATGTCTAGAAACATACACAGGATGATTCAGGAGGAATCTGCCATACTGTAGAAGCTTATTCCTCTCACCAAAATAATGTAAAAAGTTCATGTAATCGACAATTTTACATGATGTCTAGAAACATACACAGGATGATTCAGGAGGAATCTGCCATACTGCACAAGCCTATTCTTCTCACCAAAATAATGTAAAAAGTTCATGTAATCGACAATTTTACATGGTGTCTAGAAACATACACACGATGATTCAGGAGGAATCTGCCATACTTGCCAAGCTTATTCCTCTCACCAAAATAATGTATAAAGTTCATGTAATCGACAATTTGACATGATGTCTAGAAACATACACAGGATGATTCAGGAGGAATCTGCCATACTGCACAAGTTTATTCCTCTCACCAAAATAATGTAAAAAGTTCATGTAATCGACAATTTTACATGATGTCTAGAAACACACACAGGATGATTCAGGAGGAATCTGCCATACTGCACAAGCTTATTCCTCTCACCAAATAATGTAAAAAGTTCAGGTAATTGACAATTTTACATGATGTCTAGAAACATACACAGGATGATTCAGGAGGAATCTGCCATACTGCACAAGCTGTTTCTTCTCACCAAAATAATGTAAACAGTTCATGTAATCGACAATTTTACATGATGTCTAGAAATATACACAGGATGATTCAGGAGGAATCTGCCATACTGCAGAAGCTTATTACTCTCACCAAAATAATGTAAAAATTTCATGTAATCGACAATTTTACATGATGTCTAGAAACATACACAGGATGATTCAGGAGGAATTTGCCATTCTGCAGAAGCTTATTCTTCTCACCAAAATAATGTAAAAAGTTCATGTAATCGACAATTTTACATGATGTCTAGAAACATACACAGGATGAATCACAAGGAATCTGCCATACTGCAGAAGCTTATTCCTCTCGCCAAAATAATATAAAAAGTTCATGTAATCGACAATTTTACATGATGTCTAGAAACATACACAGGATGATTCATTAGGAATCAGCCGTACTTGCACAAGCCTATTCTTCTCACCAAAATAATGTAAAATGTTCATGTGATCGACAATTTTACATGATGTCTAGAAACATACACAGGATGATTCAGGAGGAATCTGCCATACTGCAGAAGCTTATTCCTCTCACCAAAATAATGTAAAAAGTTCATGTAATCGACAATTTTACATGATGTCTAGAAAGTTAGACAGGATAATTCAGGAGGAAATCTGCCATACTGCAGAAGTTTATTCCTCTCACCAAAATAATGTAAAAAGTTCATGTAATCGACAATTTTACATGATGTCTAGAAACACACACAGGATGATTCAGGAGGAATCTGCCATACTGCACAAGCTTATTCCTCTCACCAAATAATGTAAAAAGTTCATGTAATTGACAATTTTACATGATGTCTAGAAACATACACAGGATGATTCAGGAGGAATCTGCCATACTGCACAAGCTGTTTCTTCTCACCAAAATAATGTAAACAGTTCATGTAATCGACAATTTTACATGATGTCTAGAAATATACACAGGATGATTCAGGAGGAATCTGCCATACTGCAGAAGCTTATTACTCTCACCAAAATAATGTAAAAATTTCATGTAATCGACAATTTTACATGATGTCTAGAAACATACACAGGATGATTCAGGAGGAATTTGCCATTCTGCAGAAGCTTATTCTTCTCACCAAAATAATGTAAAAAGTTCATGTAATCGACAATTTTACATGATGTCTAGAAACATACACAGGATGAATCACAAGGAATCTGCCATACTGCAGAAGCTTATTCCTCTCGCCAAAATAATATAAAAAGTTCATGTAATCGACAATTTTACATGATGTCTAGAAACAAACACAGGATGATTCATTAGGAATCAGCCATACTTGCACAAGCCTATTCTTCTCACCAAAATAATGTAAAAAGTTCATGTAATCGACAATTTTACATGATGTCTAGAAACATACACAGGATGATTCAGGAGGAATCTGCCATACTGCAGAAGCTTATTCCTCTCACCAAAGTAATGTAAAAAGTTCATGTAATCGACAATTTTAGATGATGTCCAGAAACATACACAGGATGATTCCGGAGGAATCTGCCATACTGCACAAGCTTATTCTTCTCAATAAAATAATGTAAAAAGTTCATGTAATCGACAATTTTACATGATGTCTAGAAACACACACAGAATGATTCAGGAGGAATCTGCCATACTGCACAAGCTCATTCCTCTAACCAAATAATGTAAAAAGTTCATGTAATTGACAATTTTACAAGATGTCTAGAAACATACACAGGATGATTCAGGAGGAATCTGCCATACTGCACAAGCTTTTTTTTCTCACCAAAATAATGTAAACAGTTCATGTAATCGACAATTTTACATGATGTCTAGAAACATACACAGGATGATTCAGGAGGAATCTGCCATACTGCACAAGCTTATTCTTCTCACCAAGATATTGTAAAAAGTTCATGTAATTGACAATTTTACATGATGTCTAGAAACATACACACGATGATTCAGGAGGAATCTGCCATACTTGCCAAGCCTATTCCTCTCACCAAAATAATGTATAAAGTTCATGTAATCGACAATTTTACATGATGTCTAGAAACATACACAGGATGATTCAGGAGGAATCTGCCATACTGCACAAGCTTATTCCTCTCACCAAAATAATGTAAAAAGTTCATGTAATCGACAATTTCACATGATGTCTAGAAACATACACAGGATGATTCCGGAGGAATCTGCCATACTGCACAAGCCTATTCTTCTCACCAAAATAATGTAAAAAGTTCATGTAATCGACAATTTTACATGATGTCTAGAAACATACGCAGGATGATTCAGAAGGAATCTGCCATACTGCACAAGCTTATTCTTCTCACCAAAATAATGTAAAAAGTTCATGTAATCGACAATTTTACATGATGTCTAGAAACACACACAGGATGATTCAGTAGGAATCTGCCATACTGCACAAGCTTATTACTCTCACCAAAATAATGTAAAAAGTTCATGTAATCGACAATTTTACATGATGTCTAGAAACATAAACAGGATGATTAAGGAGGAATCTGCCATACTGCACAAGCTTATTAATCACCAAAATAATGTAAAAAGTTCATGTAATCGACAATTTTACATGATGTCTAGAAACATACACAGGATGATTCAGGAGGAATCTACCATACTGCAGAAGCTTATTCCTCTCACCAAAATAATGTAAAAAGTTCATGTAATCGACAATTTTACATGATGTCTAGAAACACACACAGGATGATTCAGTAGGAATCTGCCATACTGCACAAGCTTATTACTCTCACCAAAATAATGTAAAAAGTTCATGTAATCCACAATTTTACATGATGTCTAGAAACATAAACAGGATGATTCAGGAGGAATCTGCCATACTGCACAAGCTTATTCCTCTCACCAAAATAATGTAAAAAGTTCATGTAATCGACAATTTTACATGATGTCTAGAAACATACACAGGATGATTCAGGAGGAATCTGCCATACTGCAGAAGCTTATTCCTCTCACCAAAATAATGTAAAAAGTTCATGTAATCGACAATTTTACATGATGTCCAGAAACATACACAGGATGATTCCGGAGGAATCTGCCATACTGCACAAGCTTATTCTTCTCAATAAAATAATGTAAAAAGTTCATGTAATCGACAATTTTACATGATGTCTAGAAACACACACAGAATGATTCAGGAGGAATCTGCCATACTGCACAAGCTCATTCCTCTAACCAAATAATGTAAAAAGTTCATGTAACTGACAATTTTACAAGATGCCTAGAAACATACACAGGATGATTCAGGAGGAATCTGCCATACTGCACAAGCGTTTTCTTCTCACCAAAATAATGTAAACAGTTTATGTAATCGACAATTTTACATGATGTCTAGAAACATACACAGGATGATTCCGGTGGAATCTGCCATACTGCACAAGCTTATTCTTCTCACCAAGATATTGTAAAAAGTTCATGTAATTGACAATTTTACATGATGTCTAGAAACATACACAGGATGATTCCGGAGGAAACTGCCATACTGCACAAGCCTATTCTTCTCACCAAAATAATGTAAAAAGTTCATGTAATCGACAATTTTACATGATGTCTAGAAACATACACAGGATGATTCAGGAGGAATCTGCCATACTGCAGAAGCTTATTACTCTCACCAAAATAATGTAAAAAGTTCATGTAATCGACAATTTTACATGATGTCTAGAGACATACACAGGATGATTCAGGAGGAATCTGCCATACTGCAGAAGCTTATTCCTCTCACCAAAATAATGTAAAAAGTTCATGTAATCGACAATTTTACATGATGTCTAGAAACATACACAGGATGATTCAGGAGGAATCTGCCATACTGCACAAGCCTATTCTTCTCACCAAAATAATGTAAAAAGTTCATGTAATCGACAATTTTACATGGTGTCTAGAAACATACACACGATGATTCAGGAGGAATCTGCCATACTGCACAAGCTTATTCCTCTCACCAAAATAATGTAAAAAGTTCATTAAATCGACAATTTTACATGATGTCTAGAAACATACACAGGATGATTCAGGTGGAATCTGCCATACTACACAAGCTTATTCTTCTCACCAAAATAATGTAAAAAGTTAATGTAATGGACAATTTTACATGATGTCTTGAAAAATACACAGGATGATTCTGGAGGAATCTGCCATACTGCAGAAGCTTATTCCTCTCACCAAAATAACGTAAAAAGTTCATGTAATCGACAATTTTACATGATGTCTAGAAACATACACAGGATGATTCAGGAGGAATCTGCCATACTGAAATGCTGTTCAGATGATTTATTTGGTTTACACGCATATTTATTTAACACACTAAAGTCGGTTCAGAATGTGTTTGCGCCTGATGTAAACACAATCACGAGGCGAACACGTGCAAGGGACGGTAAGCTATGAGTCCGGTTCACAATCATGCATCGGCAATTGGGCTACGTCTTACACTGGTACACTTAATCATTCGAAAAAGAGAATTATAGACTAATGAAAGTAATAAGACTATTCAATAATTTATGGTACAAGTTTTTAACTTACCATGTTATTATTTCATGTTTAAGGGGTCTGCAAAATCCGATTCCGATGACGACGATGACGACGAGGAACTGTCGTCAACAGCTATGACGAATGGCTCGATGTCTTCAATTATATTGTCTAATTTCCACATATTGGACTCTTCAACGTCCACCACATGTTTCACATATTTTTCCCACTTATCAGGTGTAACACGCGAGACACCTTCGGTTAACAGTCTGTGCACCTCTTTAATGTTAAAAGACACATTGTTAGACGCAACATAACCTTTAACCTCAGCCCATACCATTTCTATTGGGTTTAATTCGCAGTGATAAGGAGGGGTTCTCAAAACTATTCTATTTGTTTCTTTAGCAATTTCATCGATAACGTATTTTTTGTAATTTGGCCTATGATAGGAAACGAGTTTTAGTAATTCGACCTTCAACATGGATTCATCTGAAAAAATCCCTTTGTCAGTCAACCAATTTCGAATTTGTTGCTTATTCCAACGGGTCGTAGGTAAGCGTTCTACTTGTACAGAATGATACGGAGCGTTGTCCATTACGATAACGCAGTTGTTGTCCAATTTCTGTATTATCGCGGAAAACCATTCTTTAAAATTTTCACCATTCATTTCTGAATGGTAGTCAGTATCTGATTTTGATTCGAAAATCAACAGTCCATCTTCTACAAAACCTTTTTGTGACCCAATATGAGTGACAATAAGTCTCTTACCCTTTCCAGTTGGACATTTTAAACCCGCCGACAGACCCCTCAGAAAAGCATCTTTACTGGAACAGACTGACTTATCTGTCCAAACCTTTGATTTCGTATGGCCTGCATTGACCCACGTTTCGTCCAAATAATAAATCGTACGACCTTCCTCGCGATAGGCTTTTATTTTTCTTAAGTAATCTCTTCTCCATAGAATAATATCTTCTTTGTCCAACAGTATACTTTTACGGTTACGTTTCTCATACCTGAAATTTAGCTTTTTTAATATGTGAAACAAAGTGGTTCGTCTTAGGTTAGGTAAGCCTAACTGTTCGTCGGTATTAACTAAGTGTAGTACTTTAATTAAAGTCGGAAGTTCGTTTTTAAAAAATAACTCGTGTACTTTCTTTCTTATAGCAGTTTTTAAAAAGTCATCCATATTATTAAAAATAGTTTTGGTTTTTGGTTTCCTTTTGGCAGGAGACTTCAGCGTACCCGTTTCTTTTTTTTCTTTAACGATTGAAAAAACACTTCGAGCAGAAATTCCTGCAGATATCGCTACTTTCTGCAAGATGTCTTTGATACGGCATTCTGGATTTTCATCCTTTAAATTTTTATAAAGGCGTAAAATAACTTGTTTTTGCCCGGAGTGTATTACTTGTCCTCGTTTATTTTTTTTGACAGGGGATGACATTGCTTAAAAGTTAATCTTTAAAAACTTAACAACACCACAAACTCACAAACACAAATATAACAAACAACGATCTTAAATTATTCCACTGTCACTCACAACTAAAAAATGTTAGGCACAATAAACAGACGAACAAATGTAACCATGGACGTTTCCAGACTAACTGTTAATCGGGCGGCAGGATATTTCAGTTTTGTCACGAGGTCACTCAGCCAATAGGGTTGCCGAAATCGTTATGTTCACGTGAACAGTTCACCACTCCCTGGCGCAAACACATCCTGAACAGACAGTATATAGGGCAATCACGTATGCTGGCATAACATAGTATATAAGCCTATGTAGGATAGCATCCATGTTGGCTTAGCATAGTATTTATGTAGGTTTACACGCATATCTTTTTAGCACAGTATGTAGGCTTAGCACATTATTTATGTAGGTTTACACGCATATTTGTTTAACGCACTATGTAAGCTATCATTCATCCTAACTTAACATATTATATAGGCCTATGTGGGTAACGGGGATATTGGCCTAATACAGGATGTATATAGGTTAACCTGCATATTGGTTTAACAGCGTATATATGGCTATTTAGAGTATATTGCATGCCGGTTTAACATAGTATATATGCCTGAATGTTGGCTTAGCACTGTATGTATATAGGTTGGGTAACTTTTTTTTAAATTATATTGTAATATTTGTTGACCGTCATGGGCGTGATAGGTTATGCATTGGTAGCAGCCTTTACACAGCTATGGTATTATGCATTGTTAGCTATACCATATAGTACTTTCCATATTATACGATTGCCAGCCTGAGGTTCTACCTGATAGACGAGGTGTAAATGTGTGTCAGGCTCAGATCATAGAGGTTTTAGCCAGTGGTTTACCGACATAGCAGACCCTTGTAGGGATTCATGTATGTCGGCTTAGCATAGTATGTATGTAGTCTTACACGCACGTTGGTTTAACACGGTATATGGGCTATCATGCATGTTGGTTTAACAGGGTATATAACCCTGCACGTCTTACAGCGACCGTATGCGTTGTGTTACGTAGGCCTACCGAACCCCTGCAATGTGATAGGTCGATTCCCGCACAGTCTATTTGAATTTACCGTATTTGTTGGTGGATTGAAATGAGTGTAAATTGGTCGGTTAAACTTAGCGTAAGACAGTGGTTCACTGTTGTTTAGTCGAAACGTGTTGTTTAGTCATTTGATCTAACCTATCATTTTTGGTGCTTTCATATATTATTAAAAACTACCCCTCACTTGAAGCCTTGCTCTAGTGTGAATTTACCTAAGGCCTTTCTCCAGGGTGCCTTTACTTAAAGCCTGACTCTAGTGTGAATTTACCTCAGGCCTTTCTCCAAGGTGGCTCTAACTAAGGGCCAGGCTTTACCTAAGTCCATACTCCAAGGTAACTTTATCTAAGGTCTAACTCCATGGTAGCTTTACCTAAGGCCTGGGTGGCTTTACCTCAAGCACGACTCCAGGGTGACTTTACCTATGGTCTGACTCCAAGGTAGCTTTACCTAAGACTTGGTGGAGGTATTTGTCTTAGTCGACAGTCTAAAATAGATATAGCAACCATTCTGGACCTAGGGCTGACTCCAAAGAGGCTTTACCTAAGGCCTGACTCCATGGTAGCTTTACCTAAGGCCAGATTCCGGGGTTACTTTACTTAAGGGTAGGCTTTGGGGTGGCCCTACCTAAGTTCTTGCTCCAGTGTACCTTTACCTAACGCATGGCTCCTAGGTGACTTTACCTCGAGCACTACTGCAGGGTGAGTTTTGCCTAAGGTCTAACATCAGGATGGCTTTATCTGAGGCCCTGTTCCATGTTAATAATAAATACACAAAAACCTCTTAACCACAAACTTTCTTTAATTTACCCTAATGTACATTTCAGTTACAAAGTAACCATCCTCAGAGGGATAACATACAAAGACTGAGTCTTTGTATGTTATCCCTCTGAGGCTGGTTACTTTGTAACTGAAATGTACATTAGGGTAAATTAAAGAAAGTTTGTGGTTAAGAGGTTTTTGTGTATTTATTATTAAATTCAACCACAGTATATTCCTAATAAATAGTAATTGTTCCATGTTAGTTTTAACTGAGACCTTGTGTTAACTCTGCAGGTTTGCACTTGTCTAGCACACGGTCTCCGGTTATGTAGGCCAAACGTATTCCCTCGAGCGATAAGGCCTTGTTGCTTTGTTTATTATTTTGTAGCATAGACAAATTTTGAGTTTGGCAATTATATACCCCGGGCCCCTCATCACCCAAAACATTTAGGGGTAGACCACTATAGTTAGGGTGAGCCTACTACTTGCCTAGAGTCGCTCGAGCGCGGATACGTCATCAGATAACCATTAAATCTTTCCAAAAGTTACCCCCACCACCGGAGCTATTCCTGGGTTACTTTACCTAAGCGGCTTTACTTAAGGACCGGCCTCGAGATGGCTTTACCTCGAGCACGACTCCAGGGAGACTTTTACCTAAGACCCGATCATTTTTGGCAATTTCATATATTATTTAAAACAACCCCTTGGTGATCCCACCCCCGCAACAGTCTAATGGACTTTATACATACCACATACGGTCATTTGATCCAACCGATCGATTTTTGGCAATTTCATTTATTATTTAAAAACTACCCCTAAGTGAAACCACCCCTAACCATAGCGATAATACACTCTAAACTCATCCTATCAGTCAAGACACATTTTTCCAAAATTTTTTCAAAAACTGCCCCCACCCCGAATCTACCCCCGGGACTACCCCCGAGGAAGGTCCTGAACCTAGCTGAGATCACCCACTCACATAGGGGTTGGTTAGGTTAGATGCAATTTGGCTAGCTTAGGTTAGTGGGGTAGAATATATTTTTTCGAAAAACTACCCCCCACCCCTCTAGACGTGGTCGAACCCACCCCCAGAGTCTACGATCAAGGCCGCAGCGACCTCCTCCAACATCCAAAACTACCCCTATAGTCCTCGGTGACGTACAGGGCCAGTTAGAGGTAGTTTTGCCAAAGTGAGATCACTTCTACTGGTGAGCATTTCTTGAATCTGTTTATCTACTTCTTTTCGATACATTTCTGGATATCTATAGTTTCTGGTATAAACGGGGATATCATCAGTTGTCTTAATTACGTGTTTAACTTGGTTAGTAAATGTCAAACAATTATTTTCTTTGTGGAATAAATCAGAATATAATTGTATTATTTGTCGTTTTTGTTTGTCATTCATATGATCTGTTCTAATCTTTGTAAAGTTCAATTTACTATATTCATGAATCAACATGTTAATATTTGTAGCAGTTACTGGATTACTGTTTGGATTATAAATTTTAAAAATCACTTAGTGGTTAAATGTTCATTGGTTTGATCTCCAAACGTTTATCAGCCTTTGTGTTATTGACTACAGGGCAATAACTTACTCCATTTTCGGATTTTACTATACATTGCGGTATTTCTATTCCATCTTGTTTTTTATAAGGTAATATTCTTTCTCCATTGCTCATATTAAGAATTTTTACTCTAATGGTTTGTGTAGTACAGGTTATAAACAGCATATTTTATTTTCAACAGCAGTTGTATTATTATTATTATTATTATTATTTTTGTTTGCTTCTTCTGTGTTAAGATAATGTATACTGAGAGAGCTTTTTGTCACAGAATAATAATTTCTCATTTACAAAATCCAAAATAATTTTCAGTTCTCTTATATTATCGAGTCCGTGTAACATATCAAAGTCGTAATGAAAATCGAGATGGTAATTTGCTGCTAAAATTTTCTTTTGACACTCCATAGGCTGTACTTACTGCGATTGATTCTTACTTCACTGTGTTTTTGAAAATGTTGAAACCAATCGATTTTTTAATAAATGATCTAGTGCTTCCTGTGTCAATCAAACATTTTACGTTAGTTCTTGGGCCGTAAACATAAGGTAAACCATTTGTGTCATTTTGTATGTGCATTATGTAAAATTGTGTAATATAGGTAAATTTCTACTTAGTTTTATAAGTCCTAAAAATGATGTGCGTGTTCAGTTTCCTTCGAAATTCCGCATGAATTGTCTTCTTCGATAAAATTATTAAAAACATTATATTCGTCAGGGATTTCTTCGCAATCAATCTTTCTTGAATTTACAAATATTTCCGGTCTCTTCCGTCATCGATATATTTGACATTTATTCTTCGACCTGATACATCGAATCACTCTCGTTTCTTTCATCAATCAACTTTCCTGTAAGTAGATACACTTTATTTTGCGTAATCGGGTTTCCTTTTTGACGAGTTGTTATGCTCTTAGGTGTGGGTTGATAATTTGGTCTAGGTTGATGATTCTAATTCGATTTAGGTGCTGTGGGGCTTAGTAAATAGTTCTGTCTTATAAATCGACTAGCGTTGTTGTGATGTGATTGTTTTAATTGAGCAGGGTTATTTTGGGCCATTTGTTTGTAATTATGGTGAAAAGGTTGATTATTAACCACACGTTTACGAATCGGTGAATGTTGAATTTTAGGTGGTTTGTTTTGCCGATAAATTTGAAATTGTTTATTATTTTTGAATTGGAAATTGTTGGTTAACATACTAAGAACTTCACTGAGTACGCTGGGATTTTTGTCCGCAATGATCCTAACGGTTCCCTAAAGACCTCTCAAAAGAACTCTTAGTGCTAATTTTTGGGTATAGGTACACATAATATCTTTAGCGGCTGTTTCCTTATTAGTAAAAAATGATATTTGCAAATGTAGAAGTTTCTGAATTCTTTCATAGAAGTTAAAAGGTGATTCATTATGTTCTTGTCTTAATTCGGTCATTTCCAAATTTAAAGTAAAACAATCTCTGCTATCTGAATGACTAGTTATAAGAGTGATTTTGATATCTTCCCAGGCATATGAACTTGAGCTTACTACTTTTTCTAACGCCTGTCCTTCTGATTTTGAAAGGATGGATGAAAAGAGGAATTCATTTTGGAAGGTTCACCGGTATATTCTGGAATCATGCCAAATTATTCTTTTTTTGATACCAGGGTAGTCATTGTCACTAATTATTATGTATTTTAAAAATTAAAAATAAAATTAAAAATCAACTACTACAGTAAATTTTGACAATTAGATTGTTAATAACTATGGTATTAACACTTTCGTTCTTAATATTCAATTAGAACAATATATACCTAATGCTACTACTGAATTACTTACAGCGAAACCCAAAATACTTTGCTCACTTGTTACAGTGAGAACACAATGCTTATTTTTCACGGAACAAATAGCACTTTCACTTTTTACTTTGAGTGATGCCTTCTTCTTTCTTCTTGTAGATATTCGTTCTACGGCTTTTCCGATATCCGTGCTGATATACACTCTACAATATTATCGCGGCTGCAGTATCTCGGTTTACAATTAATATAGAAAAAAATATATTCATTAATTTTCCCGAGATGTCTTACCGACTGAGCCAGTTGAGTCTTTTATTAGGCTCACAAGGTATTAAAAAATAATTTTCTTCTTACAAAACGTTTGTTAATAAGTACAATTTAATTTTGAAATTATTACAATATCTAAGCTTAAGAAATACAACCGATGTACATTGAGTTGGAGTACTACTAATCTTTTCTAAAGTTCGCTACACTCTAACCTAACTATGGTCCGCAGGTGCACAATATATATATATATATATATATATATATATGTGTGTGTGTGTGTGTGTGTGTGTGTGTGTGTGTGTGTGTGTGTGTGTGTGTGTGTGTTTGTGTGTGTGTTTGTGTGTGTGTGTGTGTGTGTTTGTGTGTGTATGTGTGTTTGTGTTTGTGTGTGTGTGTGTGTGTATGTGTGTGTGTGTGTTTGTGTGAGCGCGTGTGAGGATTCGTGTGTGTGTGTGTGTGTGTGTGTGTGTGTGTGTGTGTGTGTGTGTGTGTGTGTGTGAGTGTATTTACATGTATTTTTATGCAAAAATATTACTTAGCAGAATTTTCAACTAAGATTAAAAATTTAAGGTTTGAATTTAATAATTAGGTAACAAACTTGCGCTTTCAGACAATACCCCCAGCTTCGTTTACTTAGTGACGAATCGGTCAATCCATTACGTAGCTGCCAATAAGGAGCGGATAATTAAGATAGTGCCATATGCTGTATTTCAGAACTTATTTAAGTATGTATTTATAATTTATGTGGAATTCGTCATAAATATTGGCGTTTTTTTAATTTTAAATAATTTACACCATTTATTCAATGAGTTGTATTTTAAAATACATATTAACCTCACACACTAAGCATCATAAATATAAACAATTCTAACTGTTACTCTGCTGTTAGACTTTGGTAATGAAGATTGCGTATGATCCAACATACAATTCTCTAAACGTTTTATGGCTGGATTTGATATTATGTTAGAATAAATAAAGATAGATATGTGTAAGAGAGGTAGAAATGTTTAAGAGAGATAGAAATGTGTAAGAGAGGTAGAAATGTGTAAGAGAGGTAGAAATGTGTAAGAGAGATAGAAATGTGTAAGAGAGGTAGAAATGTGTAAGAGAGATAGACATGTATAAGAGAGGTAGAAATTTGTAAGAGAGATAGACATGTATAAGAGAGGTAGAAATGTGTGAGATAGAAATGTGTAAGAGAGGTAGAAACGTGTAAGAGAGATAGAAATGTTAGTCTACTAATGTAAGAGAATAGAGTTAGCTATAAACTTGGTTGTGACTGTCGCCTTGATTTCACGGATTATAATTATAAATAGATTGTTTTATAGCTAAATGTATAAGTAATAGTCATTTCATTTACAAAACGTACACGCTAACAAAAAGATTCAAACACGTGAGTTGGGGATCTGGGACAGGTAGGTTGTGGCTTAGCTCAGATTTTGGAAAACATTGAATTGCAATTTAAAAAATGCTAACATAAAGTAGTATAATTATCGTTCTAAAAGGAAGACTTTGTACTGAGAACGTAAGGGTTCTTGGTTGGCAATAAGACTCACTTCGTTCAGGATATTGCTCAACTTTAACACAAGTGTCTATATTATTATAATTTTGGAAAAGGGTTAAGTTATTTGAATTCATATCATCTTTATTTATTGCATTAACCTCTTAGCTCACTGTCGGTTGGGACGATACACGGAACTGTAACTATTTAAAGTTTCCTAAAAAGAAATTCGAAACGTTGAGTGTTTTGATAAAGCAAGGTTGTGTGGGATCCGCCATTAGCCTATATAAAAAAAGTATATACTTGTATTGCAATATTGTTAATCTTACAGTATGGGATTTGTAATGTGACAGACAGGAAAGAACTGTCTCGAAATAGGAATAGGGTATTGAAATAGCAGCTAAAACTGCAGTAAATATATTTCTTACGCCAATGTAAGAAATATTATAGATATGATGGCTGAATACTCTTATTGGGCCAAATCACACACATAGGACACAAACACACCTGTTTTATCAATCGTTCTAAATTTTTTTTATATAAGGCTTTAATTGTTTGTTTTAGTATATATATATATATATATATATATATATATGCGTATTGTTGCATCTAAATGTTTTAATTTATTTGTATTTTAAATCCAAAGAATGATAAATTAGCGCAGGAAAATTTGTATTTCAAGAGAAGTAAATAATCACAATGGACAACTTGGAGGGATTTTCAATGAAGACCAGCTTTCTTTGAGACGTATTTACAAAATAAAATGTTTATATGTAGGTTTTGAATTTGAGGGAAAATCCATTCAACAACTATAAACTTGTATCCATTCGGATAATGGTGATAACAAACAAACACATTTGCAAAAGAGTTGTTGATGCAAATACATTTTATTTATTTAAGGATAGTTCTAAAAACCAAACATTATAAACATATTTATATAAATTATGTATTTTATCAATAAATAGTTTCTTAAAATCGTGTAAAGTTTTAAGTATTATCTAAAAAAACCAATAAATTTAAAGTAGAAAACCTTCCTTTAAAACCGCCACCGCTTGACCCGATATCTCCAAGCAGAAGGCACTGATGAAGATCGGCAAACGTTCTGTCTCAGTAGGTTTTAACAAATTTACAAAATTTAAGGTTCGGATAGTCATAAACTATTGTTTAAGTGATAAATAAATTTAGTTAATCAAAATAACTAAATAATATTCAAAATAGCTTGTGAGTGAAGGTTATAAACGCAAGAAATATAAGCAGCTCGCAATCATGAAATTGTTAAGCACGAATTCAATAAAATTTTGAAATTAACTGCAGCATTTGTAATGCTAGCCTAAATGGTAATGATTATATAACAGATAATGGTAATAAAACTAGAGATATTGTTAATTATTTTTAATATGTTAACGATATTAGAAATGTAATTAGTGAGAAATTAGAAATAATACTTTTAAAAGATAACAATAAAAAAGGTAAAAAGAGGTCCAAGAGATGGATTAGGATCTGCTATCAAATCAATAAAAGGCAATTTAAATGCATATGATGGTAAAAAAATAGAAAAAGGTAATTAAAGATATTGAGAATGAGCAAATTAAAATAATTTATTAACTTGACTCCCAATATTCCTTTAGTAACAGTATTATGAAAGAATTTTACACAACTTTAAAATATAATTGATGAAAATTTAGGAGAACTAAAGAATAAATTAAATATTGTGAATCGTAACGTAAATGGCTTTGTTGAGCTAGAAAAGTATTTTATAACAATTGCACATTTTATGTAACATGATGTTACAAGTAATCACAGATTTGGAAAACTCTCTTACATTTTTTAAACTAGGTGTAGTATGATTAAGCAGAATATATAAATAATATAATGAAAGATTACCTTTAGAACCTAAAATAGAAAATATGTGGGAATTAGAGGAACTGATAGAGGTTAATTGTAAATTTGTATCTGAAAAAATTATATATTTTATAAACTTACTTATTGTTGAAAACACTTATTTTAAATTGTAAAAATTGAATGCTAATCGTACAAAATATGAAGAATTTTGTGTAACAATAATATCAAAAGTAAGGCACATGTTAGTATCTAATTCTGTTATTTTAGTTTTAGTCAATAATTGTAATGGTAAAATAGATTCCTAATACTTTTGGTCATTTGATTTTGTAACGCACCACAAATTAGATTGGGAAACGTCCATCATTAGAAATCACATTGGAAGTCATTGGAAGTCACGGACAACATAATCAACTGGATCCCAGAAATCAAACATTACCTGCCGACCTTCCCTAATAAGGCTCTAGAAATTACCAGTTAAAAGACTACTACCACTGTAACCCTACAAGGCATATTCCTAATAAAAACAAATGATTCAGTATTTTTCAACGACATCTGGAGGTCATCCTAATCTCATGGGCACGTCAAAATTAAAATTTACAATGGATAGAAGGTCAGAGTTTTCGGTAAATGTTAAACGGCAGCAGTTGGACAAAATCAACAATAAAGCCATGTCTAAAATTAATCCAACTATGGAAATAGCACATCATATGAATGTATGGACTATCGCCCTTTATAGTGCTTTATTAAGTGGCTTCATATACTTAGCCAATATCAAAATGATAAAGAGGACTCCGACAGAGGACGAAACTTCGCCACCCCCGAAGTTTTATTTAGGGATGGAGGAGTTATGTAACTAAATATTGTAGATTTAGCTACTAGTAAAATGACCTAGTCATATATTTGCTGAACCAGGTTACCTGTATTGTGCACCTGCGAACAACAATCAAGTTAATGTGTAGCGAACTTTAGAAGAGAACAGTTGTCTCCACTGCAACTGAAAGTACATCAGTTGTTCTTTGTGAAGCTTAATTTTGTAATAATTTCACCTTCAAGCTATTCTAAATATAGGAAAAGGTATATAAAAACAAATCATTTTTAAAAACCTTTGGTGCTTAATAAAACACAAACACAGACACACACACACACACACACACACACACACACACACACACACACACACACACACACACACACACTGCGGCGGGCAGTATTCTCTTGGAATACATACCGCAAAAAGATAAAATTTAAAACATAAAGAGTTTAAATTTCTTTTATATGAAACAAACCAAGCCACCGTAAGAAGGGTTAGAAACTTAAATTTAAGGCCGTTTGCAAGGGGAAGATGGTCAAAATTGACCTAGAGTTACCATCGACATTTCCAGAGATAAAGCAAGACGAGAAAAATCAATAACAAAGAATAATAAAACTTCATCAAAGGCACCCTTAAAGAGTTGGGCGGCTAGAAAGAAAAAGTTGATAGAATCGATTTGTTTATTGATTCTGCGAGCCGTTGAGCTTTAGTATAAAGGTGATGCGCGCGCCGATCATGACGACATCGATAAGGTTTCTTATTGGTTGAGAGGCTCGTGGGAACAGACTGGCTTCCCGTGGGAAAAAAAAAGTTAGCGTCCTTTCACACCCCAGCGAAACCTGGACTTCTGAACCGTACGGACGTGTAAGGGATTAGCTCCGGTAAAACAATGAATAGTAGTTTTGTTACCGTTAATCGTTCAAAAACTATGAGTGGCTAGGGAAAGTTCGTTTCGTTGAGATGTCGTGACGTTGTGTTTCCGAAAATGGGGCCCTTTCGCATTCAAGATCGCGCCGAAAGAGGTTTCCCCATAAAATTCCATCAATAATGTGCGAGCGTCTTAAAATGTGTGTGTTGCAGCCTTACTACAAAGACAAGGCGAAGTGAACAGTGATAACCTAGCAAACAGTTTTAAAAAAGTGATACTACATTTCTAACAAAATTAAACATAATTTAACTAACTTGGTAAACGTTTTAAAAAATTTTCTTATTCTTTTCTGTGTTATAAAATGCCCAGTTAAGAACTGTGTTAAAAGAGGGCTTAAAGCTAAAAATTTTATTAGTAACCGTCTAAAATTTAAAAGAGGTGCAAAAGTCATCGAAGAAAGAAGATGGGAGAGTTTCAAACAAAGGGTGACGCAAGCAGATCTACATGAGGCATACCAAAAGCACAAAGGGAAGGTGGTTCCAAAGATGGCGGCAACGCGTGGGAAGTCATCCAAGTATACCTGCGTGGGAAGGATACAACATCCAAGCCGGACCTCCCCCACCCCACTGGAGAACAAAGGGAGAGACGAAGAAGAGAGGGAGAAATGGGCAAGCCGTGTTTTGTGGTGGATTTCAAGTTAGGTCTATTTTGTCTTCCCTTTGCAAATTAGAAATTTTTAATTTGAAGAAATTTTTCTTTATGGGAAAATGTTATAAAATATAAATAAATTTTCAAACCATTAACAGTAAACTTTGAAATTCATAAGTAAATGCTGGTGGCTTTGTTTTAAAGAGTGGGGTTTCAAGATGGCGAGGCCATAAAAGCAGAAATTATGTTGCATTTCATGGAAGTAAAGGAAATAAAAATTTTAGGTTAGAAATAGTGTAAAGGGTTAAGGGTTTGAAATAAACAAATCAAATAAAGGGATTTAAATTATTTAAAGAGTTAAAATCTTATGAAGGTGTAAGGAAATTAAATAAGAGATGTGTTGTAATAAAATTAAATATGATTTGCTAAAAGTAAATATCCAAGATGGCGGACAAAGGCCATTGTTTACAACAGCTGATTGGAAGGTCATGCTTTAGTTTCATGTACTCCTATAAACAGGAGTGTTAATTCATATAATTAAATTTAACTGAATTGTTATTTTATTTAAAAGGAGTCATTATGAAATTTTTCCATATGAAACAAATTGACATAAATTGTTCTCGTTTGAAATAAACAAGGGTTATATCATTAATTGAAACTATTTAATTTAAAATGTTGATTTTATTTAGAAAAGGGTTATGATTTTGATATATGTAGATTTTGAATATTTTAAAAAGTGCAACACAAGGGTTAAGTTAAACAAGAGATTTTAAAATTGTGAGTGGGGCTAGCTAAAAATATATTAAAATAAGTTTTTTCTTTTATGAAGTATAAGTGTATTTTGTTTATTTCATGATTTATATGTATGTAAAATAATATGTTGGTGATAGGGAAACTTAGAAGGAAAAATGAAATTTTTGCAAATTAGTTTAAATATAAATTATATAATTTAGGCAAATGGGTTAGTAGCCATTTAGCAAAGGTTACTCAAGATTTATTAAATATCAATTTCCTTCAGAAATTGCATTGATAAATTTTAATTAAATTTCAGTATGTGGATTTTCATGAAGAAAGGGTTAATCAAATGAGTAACCAAAGGGTTAAATATTTTATATAAAAAGGGTTAAATAAATTTTAAAATTTGTAAATTTCTTTGTAAATGATCAAGGATCAGTTTAAAAGGGTTTAACTATGTTTCAATAAATATTAATAAATTTCATTATGTGGATTTTCATGCCGAAAGGGTTAATCAAATAGTAAGCAAAGGGTTAAATATTTTCTGGTAAAAGGGTTAAATGAATTTAAATAAATTTGTAGATTTTGTAAATGATTGAAGATATGTTTAAAAAGGTTTTAACTGTGTTTCAGTAAACGTTTTAATTAAAATATGTATTTAAATATTATAATTCCAATTGGGAAAGGGTTTGAATTTATTCAGCAGATGTTTTAACAATTTTTATTAATTATGATTTGTTGTTCAGTAAATATTTTGATAATCTTGTGGGAGATATAGCTATATGTTTTATATGTAATTTTTGTTTCAGTATGTGCTTGATAATTGGTTTTTATATAATCTGATATAATTTATGAAATTGTTTTTAGGTTGTTTGGTAAAATTGAGTAAAACTTTACCTGCTAAAACAAATAGAAATTAAATTTTAAAAAGGTCATTTAAAATTGATAAAGATATAGGAAAAATTTTAGCACTTACATGGCTATGTAGAATGTGGCCATAAATAAAGTAGTGTGTTTAGAAATTTTAACTAGTTGAACAAAATGTGAAAAGTAGGGATCTTTCGGAGTGTATTGAAGAGTAAGGCTTTGCTTGAATCCAAAAGGTTAAAGCGAAAATTTGTAAACTGTAACAATTAAATTTTCAGTAAAAATTTAAGTAAACAAAACCAAATATTGACTATTAAAATTTCAAGGTAAATAACCAGGGTTACTGAAATAATATTAGAAGAAGCAGTCAAGGGTTGTTAAAATAGTCACTTAAGTGAAAGGAGAATTTTTAATTAGA